>CM029464.1:41922666-41925166 GCA_017140185.1 Eucalyptus polyanthemos subsp. polyanthemos | reverse complement strand
AATCGAAAGGCAATTCTTAATAGTACGCTTCGAATTCCTAGATTTCGAATTATTTTCAATACGAATCCCTGTATCGATCGAAAGAATCAAATCCATGGGCGACGGGGGGTATGGAATATAGTATATTAAAAAAGGAAAATCGATTAATTTTCTTTTAGCATTCCGAAGAAGTAATTGATTGAGCAGTTAACAGATGATCCAAGAAGTTCTCTAGAAATTTCTTCGGATTTCGAAAAGGAATAAAATAAGAAAACCCACCATTTTATTTAAACTCTTGAACCATGATATGAAATGAGTCAATAAAGCCTAAGTATAGCATAAATAAGATTTCTAAAATAAAAAACAAGTGGTAAAGTAAGTGCGCAATATGTGACTTGCCAAGGTAAGATCTTATTATGCGTAGTTCCTCCTTGGACAACCACTATGTATATGTTGTTTCCCATAGAAGGTACGTATCCACTTAATATAATAACCGAACGTTTTTCTCTTAATAAAAAGGGAAAGAAAAACAAATAAAAATCAAATAAAAAGGAAAAAGGCTTTGCAAAACGATCTAGAAAACAATCGATACAGTTTGATTCCTCGCCTCAATTAGTAGTACCTTTAGAGTCCACTTCTTCCCCATACTACGAGTGAAAGAGAAAATGTAAAGACTACCATTAAAGCAGCCCAAGCAAGACTTACTATATCCATGTAAATTATGTCCCCTATCTCTATGAAGGAATTATTCCATTATATTATTGTTCACTAATAATAGTGGAATCACTGGCGTAGAGTCAAAAAGGGATTCTGACCCAACACCATTGATCAAAGGCTCTAATAAATCTGCTTATAACAAATTCTTCAAATTCTTATAGAATATTATTTTTCTAGTAGAATCGGAAAACGTTAAGCACAAGCAAAATACGCAGTGACCCATTTAGAAGTATCAGGGGAATCTTCCTAAGATGTAGGAATAATAAGACCTATTCTATCTTTTCTTGTCTTTATCTTTAGACAAGGTATAAAAATATGAAAAATAGAATGTCAAGATAGATCGTTATCTATCACATCCTTTTATTTCCCATTTGATCTAATTCTTACTGTCTAAGTATTGTCTCTGTGAAACAATCGGAGGACTACCTATTCCATTTTTGACTAGGGTTTGTTGAAAAGAAAGAATCTTTTTTTTTTCATTTCCATTTTCGAAAGCCAATTTTCCGTCGAATTGTTATTGGATAGCGAGGACTTAGAGACTCTCCTGAGTCTCTATAGAAAGTATCTTCAGCCCTTTCCACAACCACTAATTCGATTTTCCGTGGGGCTATCCAATCGAATTCAGGACCCGGTAATTAAACACTACATTAGTAGTGGAAGGGAATCAATAAATCTTTATATGAGAGCCCTTCCACCATTCATCTGTCCTTGAATCCTAGAGGCAAGGATTTAGAGCACTTTAGCTTTCGAGAGCCAAACTTCCAGATGTTTCGAACCAAGCAAGCAAGTCTCAAGAGTCCTTTTACTTTGTTTGCTTCTGCTGGGGAAAAATTCAGCGAGTTATATCAGCAAAACGAAATAAGAGATTTCGAGTTTTTTCTTGATCAGGCGACACCCGGATTTGAACTGGGGAAAAAGGATTTGCAGTCCCCCGCCTTACCGCTCGGCCATGCCGCCAAAATGTATGATACCCTACAAAATAGATGAAAAAAGTCTCCCTTTGTTTGCGTCGAGTGGGGGATTCCGAAACTTCTTTTTTTATTGGACTTGCATCTTGAATCCCGTTTTCTTAAATTTAACCCCTGCCCGAAAAGAAAAAAATCCTTCGTTTTTTGGATTGGATCCATCCCTTCGGTTGTATGTATAGTATCTCAAAAACGAAATATCTAAAAATTTTCCCTCTCTTTTTTATATTGATATTGAAAAATTGAAAAACCAAATGTGGTTTTTCAGTCCCAAAAGCCAAAATTTAGGACAAATTGGAACCATTAACTATTAAATGGGACTGTAAATTCATGAACGATTCTTGGATTTGAATCCAAAATTGTCTTTTCTTAATCCTAATTCTAATTATATAAGAAAATCCAAATTGATACATAACTAATCAGTATTGATTCTTTTCCATAAAAAAAAATCCTTTCCAATTTCCATTATAACAGCAAATAGAAGTATATGTAAACCCCAGAACATAAATTGTTATACAAATATCTAATTGGATATCATATCTATATATGATGACTCTAGAGAATTATTAGTAAATTGTAGTGCTTCAATTTTTCATTCAATAGATGGAATAGAAAATGGAAATTTTGATATAGCATAGCACGCGCTGTCCCGAATAGAACTTAAATAAAGGAGGAAACATAGATAGCTATCTACACATGGTTAATAAATACAAACTTTATTACTATGTTACGCCCTTCAATCGTATTCTACTAAAAAAAGAAAAAAAGGTAAAATAAAAGTATCTCTCTTTTATGCGAATCATTTGTTGAACAATAGAATCCGTGAAAAAGTTAAGTGC
>CM029464.1:41912666-41917666 GCA_017140185.1 Eucalyptus polyanthemos subsp. polyanthemos | reverse complement strand
GAACAATTAGCCGATCTCGATTTGCGAATTATTATAGATTATTCATTGGTAGAATGGAAGGAATTAGGAGAAGAAAGACCCACGGGTAATGAATGGGAAGATCGCAAAATTGGAAGAAGAAAGGATTTTTTGGTTAGACGCATGGAATTGGCTAAGCATTTTCTTCGAACAAATATAGAACCAGAATGGATGGTTTTATGTCTACTACCAGTTCTTCCTCCCGAACTACGACCCATCATTCAGATAGATGGAGGTAAGCTAATGAGCTCGGATATTAATGAACTCTATAGAAGAGTTATCTATCGGAACAATACTCTTACCGATCTATTAACAACAAGTAGATCTACACCAGGGGAATTAGTAATGTGTCAAGAGAAATTGGTACAAGAAGCCGTGGATACACTTCTTGATAATGGAATTCGCGGACAACCAATGAGGGATGGTCATAATAAGGTTTACAAGTCGTTTTCGGATGTAATTGAAGGCAAAGAGGGAAGATTTCGTGAGACTCTGCTTGGCAAACGGGTCGATTATTCGGGTCGTTCTGTCATTGTCGTAGGACCCTCACTTCCATTACATCGATGTGGATTGCCTCGGGAAATAGCAATAGAGCTTTTTCAGACATTTGTAATTCGTGGGCTAATTAGACAACATCTTGCTTCGAACATAGGAGTTGCTAAGAGTAAAATTCGGGAAAAGGAGCCCATTGTATGGGAAATACTGCAAGAAATGCAGGGGCATCCCGTATTGCTGAATAGAGCGCCTACTCTGCATAGATTAGGCATACAGGCATTTCAACCCATTTTAGTGGAAGGACGTGCTATTTGTTTACATCCATTAGTTCGTAAGGGATTCAATGCAGACTTTGATGGGGATCAAATGGCTGTTCATGTACCTTTATCTTTGGAGGCTCAAGCGGAGGCTCGTTTACTTATGTTTTCTCATATGAATCTCTTGTCTCCAGCTATTGGGGATCCCATTTCCGTACCAACCCAAGATATGCTTATTGGTCTATATGTATTAACGAGTGGGAATCGCCGAGGTATTTGTACAAATAGGTATAATCCATGGAATCGCAGAAACTATCAAAATGAAAGAACTTATGATAATAACTATAAGTATAGAAAAAAAAAAAGAACCTTTTTTTTGTAATTCCTATGATGCAATTGGAGCTTATCGACAGAAAAGAATCAATTTAGATAGTCCTTTGTGGCTTCGATGGCGACTAGATCAACGCATTATTGCTTCAAGAGAAGTTCCTATCGAGATTCACTATGAATCTTTGGGTACCTATCATGAAATTTATGGGCACTATCTAATAGTAAGAAGTGTAAAAAAAGAAATTATTTGTATATACATTCGAACAACTGTCGGTCATATTTCTCTTTTTCGAGAAATCGAAGAAGCTATACAAGGGTTTTGTCGAGCCTGCTCATTTGGTACCTAATCATATGGTATCTAAATTAAGTAATTCTATGACACCAGTGTGAATTCGGGTCTCTCTGGTTCAACTAGGACCCTAGTTCCTTAATTTCTAGGTGAATTAAGATCGGGAAAAGGAAGTTTTCCAATCATTGACTCAAACTCATTGTCGAATCCCACTCAGCAGAATATGGAGGTACTTATGGCAGAACGAGTCAATCTAGTCTTTCACAATAAAGTAATAGATGGAACTGCCATTAAAAGACTTATTAGCAGATTAATAGATCACTTCGGAATGGCATATACATCACACATTCTGGATCAAGTAAAGACTCTGGGTTTCCAGCAAGCCACTGCTACATCCATTTCATTAGGGATTGATGATCTTTTAACAATACCTTCGAAGGGATGGTTAGTACAAGATGCTGAACAACAAAGTTTGATTTTGGAAAAACACCATCATTATGGGAATGTACATGCAGTAGAAAAATTACGCCAATCCATTGAGGTATGGTATGCTACAAGTGAATATTTGCGACAAGAAATGAATCCTAATTTTAGGATGACAGACCCCTTTAATCCAGTCCATATAATGTCTTTTTCGGGAGCCAGAGGAAATGCATCTCAAGTACACCAATTAGTAGGTATGAGAGGATTAATGTCAGATCCTCAAGGACAAATGATTGATTTACCCATTCAAAGCAATTTACGCGAAGGACTATCTTTAACAGAATATATCATTTCTTGCTACGGAGCCCGCAAAGGAGTTGTGGATACTGCTGTACGAACATCAGATGCTGGATATCTTACGCGCAGACTTGTTGAAGTAGTACAACACATTGTTGTACGCAGAACAGATTGTGGAACCATCCGAGGGGTTTCTGTGAGTCCTCGAAATGGGATGATGCCGGAAAGAATTTTTATTCAAACATTAATTGGTCGTGTATTAGCAGACGATATCTATATGGGCCCACGATGCATTGCCATTCGAAATCAAGATATTGGAATTGGACTTGTCAATCGATTCATAACCTTTCGAACACAACCAATATCTATTCGAACCCCCTTTACTTGTAGGAGTACATCTTGGATCTGTCGATTATGTTATGGTAGGAGTCCTACTCATGGCGACCTGGTCGAATTGGGAGAAGCTGTAGGTATTATTGCGGGTCAATCTATTGGAGAACCAGGGACTCAACTAACATTAAGAACTTTTCATACCGGCGGAGTATTCACAGGTGGTACTGCCGAACATGTACGAGCCCCCTCTAATGGAAAAATCAAATTCAATGACGATTTGGTTCATCCCACACGTACGCGTCATGGGCATCCTGCCTTTCTATGTTCTATAGACTTGTATGTAACTATTGAGAGTGAAGATATTCTACATAACGTGACTATTCCACCAAAAAGTTTTCTTTTGGTTCAAAATAATCAATATGTAGAATCAGAACAAGTGATTGCTGAAATTCGCGCGGGAACATACACTTTCAATTTGAAAGAGAGGGTTCGAAAACATATTTATTCTGAATCAGAGGGAGAAATGCACTGGAGCACCGATGTGTACCATGCACCTGAATTTACATATAGTAATGTCCATCTTTTACCAAAAACAAGCCATTTATGGATATTATCAGGGGGTTCGTGCAGATCCAGTAGAGTCCCTTTTTCACTCTACAAGGATCAAGACCAAATGAATCTTCGTTCGACAGAAAGAGAACGAAGATATATTTCGAGTCTCTCAGTGAATAATGATCAAATGAGATACGAATTATGTAGTTCTGATTTTTCTGGTAAAATAAAAGAAGATAGGATTCCTGATTATTCAGAACTTAATCGAATCATATCTATTGTTCATTGTAATCTCAAATATCCTACTACTTTCCACGAGAATTCTGATTTATTGGCAAAAAGGCGAAGAAATCGATTTCTTATTCCACTACAATCGATTCAAGAACGAAAGAAAGAACTAATGCCCCATTCAGGTATCTCGATTGAACTACCGATAAATGGAATTTTACGTAGAAATAGTATTCTTGCTTATTTCGATGATCCTCGATATAGAAGAAAGAGTTCGGGAATTATTAAATATGGGACTCTAGGGGTTCATTCAGTCGTTAAAAAAGAGGATTTGATTGAGTATCGAGGAATCAAAGAATTTAAGCAAAAATGCCAAATGAAACTAGATCCATTTTTTTCATTCCCGAAGAAGTGCATATTTTCCCTGAATCTTCTTCGATAATGGTACGGAACAATAGTCTGATTGGAGTAGATACACGAATCGCTTTAAATACAAGAAGCCGAGTGGGCGGATTAGTCCGAGTGGAGAGAAAAAAAAAAAGGATTGAACTGAAAATCTTTTCTGGAGATATCCATTTTCCTGGAGAGACAGATAAGATATCCCGACACAGTGGCATCTTGATACCCCCAGGAACAGGAAAAACAAATTCTAAGGAATCCAAAAAATGGAAAAATTGGATCTATGTCCAACGGATCACACCTACTAAGAAAAAGTATTTTGTTTTAGTTCGACCCGTAGTGACATATGAAGTATTGGACGGTATAAATTTAGCAACACTCTTCCCCCGGATCTGTTACAAGAAAGGGATAATATGCAACTTCGAGTTGTCAATTATATTGTTTACAGAAATGGCAAACCAATTCGGGGAATTTCTGATACAAGTATTCAATTAGTTCGGACTTGTTTAATTTTGAATTGGGACCAAGACAAAAAAAGTTCTTCTATCGAAGAGGCTCATACTTCCTTTGTTGAAGTAAGTACAAATGGTCTGATTCGAGATTTCCTAAGAATTGACTTAGTGAAATTCCCTATTTCGTATCTCAGAAAAAGGAATGATCCCTCAGGCTCAGGATTGATCTCAGATTCAGATAATGTGTCAGATCACACCAATAGCAATCCCTTTTATTCCAAGACAAAAATTCAACAATTACTTAGCCAAAATCAAGGAACTATTCGCACGTTGTTAAATAAAAATAAGGAATGTCCATCTTTGATAATTTTGTCATCATCTAATTGTTTCCGAATGGGTCCATTCAACGCTGGAAAATATCACAATGTGATAAAAGAATCAATTAAAAAAGATCCTATAATTAAAATTAGGAATTCGATTGGCCCTTTAGGAACAGTCCTTCAATTTGTGAATTTTTATTCATTTTACTATTTAATAACTCATAATCCTATTTTGGTAACTAAATATTTGCAACTTGAAAATTTAAAACAGACTTTTCAAGTAATTAACTATTATTTAATGGATGAAAATGGGAGAATTTTGAATCCCGATTCATGCAGTAACATCGTTTTGAATTCATTCAATTTGAATTGGTATTTTCTCCATCATAATTATTATCATAATTATTTTGAAGAAAGATCCACAATAATTAGTCTTGGACAGTTTATTTGTGAAAATGTATGTATATCCAAAAACGGACCCCATCTCAAATCGGGTCAAGTTTTGATTGTTCAAGTTGACTCTGTAGTAATAAGATACGCCAAGCCTTATTTGGCCACTCCAGGAGCAACTGTTCATGGTCATTATGGAGAAATCCTTTACGAAGGA
>CM029464.1:41900166-41902666 GCA_017140185.1 Eucalyptus polyanthemos subsp. polyanthemos | reverse complement strand
CTTTTTATTCTTCACGTCCAGATTACGTCCTGGATCATTAGATAGAATCCAAAGATGAAGAGAGAAAACAAAAAATATCACTACTGTATAAACAAAGAGTTTGAGAGTAAGCATTACACACTCCAAGATCTTTTTTTTTTCAAAAAAAAAAAGAGAATAGATTCTCCATTTTTATACCCTATATCCTATTTTGACACCAATAAACAAAATGGTTTCTCGAAATCAAAAATCAAAAAAAGAATTTTCAGAAATTCATTTGGAATAAGAGTCGAGTCTTTCATAAAAAAAAAAAAAAAAAAAAAAAAATCTTTCCTATTTTGAAATGACTCTAAAAGGGTTTTTCAATAAATGAAAAAGAATCCGAATGAGGAAAGAGGGGAGTCGGGATTTTTTGCAGCTATCTAAGAATTGTTTGAATCGGGAGGGTTCATGTTCATGCTGTAAGACTTATCCGATCTTATCCATTGTTCCAATTTCTTTTTTTCTTTTTTTGAATAAATCATGTCTAGGACAGTATTAAAGATCTCATCGAAAACTTACAGCAGCTTGCCAAACAAAGGCTAAGAGAAAAAGAGAAGGGGTATTACTGGCATAAAATCTACGATTGGATTCAAAAAAGCGTAGGCCTCAGGCAATTTGGCTAAGAAAACTACTTGAATAAAGTGGAATGAAGACAGATACAGATCAAACTAAAGATATTAAGCATAACAAACATTTTTTTTCTTGGACTTGGAGATAATTGTATTTTTGATTGAGTTATTGTTATTGATAATTGATATCCCTTAAAAATGAAAAAAAAAAAAAGGTAAGGGATACCAAAAAAATCCTTCTTTGAACTCACCCAATCAAAAATCCTTCAATTCTCAAAAAAGAATAGAAGAAATCATACTTTTATACAATATCTTAATTGAATTATATGTAATGATCAATAAATTCAGCTTCATTGTATATCTACACGTGTCAAAACCTAGGAACAATAGAGTCCATAGATATTTATTTTAGATTGGAATTGACGAACAACCAAAAACAATACTACTCTTTAGTAGTATTGAATAGAAATTGAAATGGGGCGTGGCCAAGTGGTAAGGCAACGGGTTTTGGTCCCGCTATTCGGAGGTTCGAATCCTTCCGTCCCAGGGAATACCTATTCTATATATAGATAGAAACATAGATAGAAATATCTATTATCACAATAAAGAAAGGTTTTCTTTTTGAACTACCTTCTGTTTTTTGAACTACCTTCTCTACTCTTTAAGAGTTAAATATTGGATATTATGTGATTCTTGTTTCTGATTTTTAATGATTCTATTCTTCTTTTAAATCCTATTTTTTCACAAATTAAATTCAACTAAGATACATATAGATGAAACTGAATCGAGTTGTGATCTAGGAATCTAGATTCGAAGAATTGGAAATAAAAAAAAAAAAGGGGGTTGCAAAGAGGTTGAATGCGCTTTTCATCGTATGTCCATCCCCTTATACTTTGAATATTGAATATTCATATTGAAGTTTAAGTTAGTTACTTCGAAAAGCCTTACGTCCCATATAATAAGAATTAATTAATGTAAGATAGCAATTTAACTAGCTGTGTTTGTACAAATTGGAAAATTGGATTAAGAAATAATCAAGTTACATACATATAACGTATCTATTTTTCTTTGAACCTCATTTTTAGGTATTTCATTTCGTATTTGATTTGGTTCGCATATATAATTGTAAATATATGTAATAATATATACAGGGGGGTAATTCATACATCCTATATTCTATTCCCCTTTGCTTTAAATAAAAATTATTGAACGAACCCCCACCAGTCAAAGAAACTACGCGTAAAATGAGGAAATGCTTAATGTATTATTGTCGTTCTATTTCAGTGATAACGTTTTTTGGTTTTTTGGAAAAAGATTTGGATCCGTTAATTTTGAAATATTCTATATTGAATATTCATAATTCATTCCAATGACAATTGTTCAGCTCATCTGATAGAGGGAACTTTTTTTATGATTTATTTTTTCAGTATGAAAATGAAAGAAAAGAGCCTAAATCTTCCTTTACATCAACTTTTTTTATTCACTCCACGAAAAAAAAAAGAAATTTATTTCTTTTTCTATCTATCTATATTTTTTTAATCACTGAGGTTTAATTCAAAGATGAATTATTTATGATGATAAATGCAATCTTTAGGGAAAACTTTTATTCAAATAGTGATATCCAGGTAGGTTTTTTTTCAATTCAATAACTATTTGAATTGAATGATTTCTTATGAGTATTTGATATTCGAAGAAGTCTAAGATTGTTGAATATATCCTCTCAAGTTACTTGAAGATGCAATGTAGATTCAATACAAAGAACTTTTTTTCTTCCTAATATTTAGAAATTAATAAATAAAATAAAAATATTGCATTCATCCATAAAAAGAAAAATCGAGGATTAAATTGAATTTTTTCTAAGACTTTTTAGAAAACCAATGGAACGACCGAACAAATGACTAGATCATGAT
>CM029464.1:41559504-41900066 GCA_017140185.1 Eucalyptus polyanthemos subsp. polyanthemos | reverse complement strand
ACACTTTAAATTTAAAATAATTTAAATTTAAAAAATATTAGAGCGTGTAAAAGATTATATATTTGATTATCTGATTATAATGGATTATTTGTTCTTAACTCGCTGCGTGAAATAAATACTAATATTTTGATCAAATCACATAAATATCTGGCATCATTTATTGTTCATCGTTTTTTTTTATTATAATTTCTTGTTAATTTAAATTGTAAAATCCTATTAGTTTCCGTATTAATTTTTCAACAAATGCTATCCCTAAGTTCAAGTTTTGAAATTTCTCCGAAAAAAAAAGGTGTGCTTATTTAAGGATGCCGATGCATCGCAAAGTCTCCACATACACTAATGGCTTCCTCTCACAGAGTCTTGCTCTCTCTCCTTTCCATCACACTCTTCTCCTTCTCCGTCTCACCAGTCTCATCTCAGCATGAACACCCGCTTGATCCCTTAACGCCAGTGGAATTCTCTCTGATTCGAGATGCGGTGAAGAGATCGTATGGGGCATCGGGTGAAAACGTGACATTCCAATATGTGGGTCTGGACGAGCCAGATAAATCTCTTGTTCACTCGTGGATGTCGAGCCAAGCTAGCAAAAAACCTCCTCCTCGTCGAGCCTCCGTGGTCGTGCGGCTCCACGGGCAAACTCATGAGCTGGTCGTGGACTTATCGAGCCATCAACCATCAATCGTCTCCAAGGAGGTTTTGTTAGCAAATCGATTTATTTCAAGCTATAACAACTAGTTTTGGCCTCGCTCATGTTCAATTTATTTATCAGCTTTCATGATTGAGATTCATCAGCCACCCACCGTTTTACTTCGGCAAGATGACTGCATTCATAGGACCCTTGACCTTGACGCGTGATAAGCGGAACAATCAACGGTCTTGAAACAAGAGGCTAAATAACAATCGTGGCTTATTTTCTTTCCAAGTCTTTCTTCATTATCGACGCATGCATGCACATTGCTACCTGCAATCTTTTTCATCTTCTTGCTACTTATTCTTCCTTAATTTCCCTTGCTCCAAATCAGTTCTCTAGACTCATTCTACTTGATAAAACCAATCACTTAGTGTATTTATGCATGAGTTTAGATGGATCCATCAATTTTGCTTTTCCTTCCTTTTCTGAGTCATGACATACTTGATATAATTTCGAACAGGTGTACCATGGACATGGCTTCCCTATGCTCACAATGGAGGAGCAAACAGCTGCGATCGAGCTACCTCGTACACATGATGAATTCATACAGTCCATCAAAAACAGAGGCCTCGACATGTCAAGCGTTGTGTGCTCAACTTTCTCGGTCGGGTGGTACGGAGAGCTGAGAAGCAGGAGGGTCGTGAAGGTCCTTGCTTTCTACACAAACGGCACGGTCAACTTCTACATGAGACCCATCGAAGGCATAGTCGTGGTGGTCGACTTGGAACTGATGAAGATAGTGAAGTATCACGACCGGTTCGCGACAACTGTGCCGACAGCTGAGGACACCGAGTACCGTCTGGAGAAGCAAAACCCTCCTTCGGACCACATCTGAAGGGCGCGGCCATCGTGCAACCTCATGGACTGGGCTTCGACATCAAGGGACATACTATCAGGTACTTGTTAAAATGCTAAGTTGTTTAATTTGACCTTCTTAAACCCACATTTTAGTCTCACCAAACAAGTAAATAGAAACGTGTGATTTGGTTGAACTTTTCAATAAAACGCCGTAAGAGGTTGGAAATGAAACGGAAACTCGAAACTCAAGTTAATGTCGTATTTGGTTTATTTCAGCCACTTCAAAACCTGTCGAAAGGAACTTGGACTGGACACAGTGGAATTAGATTCCTTCACGCGTGTTTGACAATGAACGTATCAAAAACCAAGATCGATAGCTCTTACCGAAAGAGTTCTCTTTCTTTTGCTAAGAATTGCACGAAAGAAAAATCAAACTTGATAGCAACAAGGCAATCGAATCCATGTCGCCATTTTGGACCGCTTAGCTTATATCAAACACGCAAACTTGGACATGAGAAGTGACGCTAATAAAGTCTTACACCAGTTGCGGAAAGTCCTGTCTTAATTTTATCTACAGCCATCTGCACATGGCAAGAATTGAAGGACGAATAATTAAGCTTGTCACACTGGCACCTCCGAAATGCGCAAGCTGCTCACGATCTATTCTCAGTAACTTCTCGTTCGGTTTCGACCTGGCGACAGAGAAGGTGTAGAGAAGTCTTAACCAACTAGGCCACCATGTCAAGGGGCGAGAGCAATCAGCTCAGATAGACATCATAGCATAACCTCAGCTTATGCACAACTATACGATTGGTTCATTTGTGGTAAATTCGGCACGTTCGTTTGAGTTGGCGACATAATCACGAGCCTCTATTAGAATAACCTCGTCACTTATCAGAACATATTTTTAGGAATTTATCATAAAATCTAATGGAGACAAGTGCACATATAGGCCTCTATCGTCATTTAACCGAAAGGTTGTTGTGGCGCAGCTGGGCGAATTGGAAGTTCCATCTAGGGTTCGACGCTCGAGTCGGTCCGATCATCTCGCTAGCATCGATCTATGATCTCGAGAAGGATAAATATCGACAGGTACTATATAGAGCCTATGTGTCCGAGGTCTTCGTGCCCTATATGGACCCAACTGAAGAATGGTACTACAAGACCTACTTCGACAGTGGAGAATTCGGATTCGGATTGTCGGCCGTGTCACTCCAGCCGAGGGTAGACTGCCCCGATAATGCGGTATTCATGGACGGATTTTATGCAGGCCAAGATGGTGCCCCAGTAAAGATAACGAATGTAACTTGTGTGTTTGAAAAGTATGCAGGAAATATCATGTGGCGTCATACTGAGGTTGGAATTCCGGATGTGACGGTCAGTGACTCTAAGTGTGAATACTCTGCAATCTTCGATTTTCGGTCCTTTAAATCTTTAAGGTTTAAGGAAAACCTTGACAAGTCTGCCGTTGGATGATTTTTCAGATTAGAGAGGTTAGATCAGACGTGAGCCTGGTGGTGAGATCAGTGTCTACAGTTGGCAACTACGATTACATTCTTGATTGGGAATTCAAGCCAAGTGGAGCCATCAAATTCGAGGTATGTTATTGACTCTTCAAATTGATTAGATCAAAGAACATACATTGGTCAAATTTAACGTCCTGAATATTGGAAAGTTCAAGCTATTTCGGGTGTGTCTTTGAATTTAAATCTATGAGGGGTCCATTCTCGACTTAATTACGTAGAAATCTTTCCTAAAGATCAACATCAACATAGAAATTTCTAATCTTTGAATTTAACGTGCTGTTATAAGGCTTTTCAACATAGAAATTTCTACATTTGGTAATGGGGTGTCAATGCATAGCCACTTTTTTCTGTCTTTTGGTCCATATTTCTAATCAATGCATTGTCAAATTTGGGAAAATTCTAAATAAGGGCCAAAAATACCTTTAATTTTTTAAATAAGAGCCTGGAAGTGCTCTTAATTTCTTAATTAGGCATTTGAAGTGAACCTTGTCTCAAATAGGGACTTAAGATGTCATTATTTTCTCAAATAAGTGTCTAAAATGGACCTTATTTCAAATAACAACCTAAAGTGGCCATGTCAATCTCAAAGAAGAACCTGACCTTATTGGCTAGTCATGGGCATTTTCGTCCTTTCCCATTTACTTATTTTCTTCCTTTTTTTTCTCTTATAAAAAACTAAGAAAAGGGAAAAAAGAATAAGCTAAAACTAAAATATAAAAAGAAAACACAAATTAAAAAAAAAAAAAAAAACCAGGTGGAGGGTTGGGGCCAGCCCTCCCACCTATATTTTTTTCTTCTTTTTTTTTTTTTTTTTTTTTTATTTTTTTTTTTCCTTTTCTAATTTTAAAAATAGAAAAAAAAAAAAGAAAGAAAAAAGTGAAGAAAATATAAAAGATAGAAATACCCTTGACTAGTTGATGAGGATAGGCTCTTTTTTAAGATTGACATAAGTCACTTCAGGTATTTATTTAAAACAATATCTACTTCAGGCCCTTCTTTGAGAAAATAAAGGTATTTCAAGCCTATATTTAAGATAATGTCCACTTCAAATCTTATTTGAAAAATTAAAAGCCCTTCGAACCCTTATTTGGAATTTTCCTATCAAATTCTATGGATCACTACTAACGGAAGCTCAAGTGGTGTGATTTAATATCTACCTAAATATTGTAACATTTCTCGTGTGTAGAGTGGAGTTTGACCTCAAGTTAAATCGTGGAAAGTGATGACTGAGAAGGCAAATAAGGATCAGAGAAAACAAAATCAATACATCCATGGCCTTATGCTCTAATTCTATGTGAAATTTTATTGAAATAATGTCAATTGAAGTTAGATGTTAGATGAATGCATAATTTCATGTTTAATGTTGCAACATGCATCCGTAAGCTTTCCCTTTTTCTAGGGGCGTACTACACTCGTCCCAATTTTCCCCACTTAGAATCTTCACTGAATCTATATTACTTCATATGTTATTTGCTTCATAAAAATTAATCAGCAATTTCTTTGTCGCTACGAATCTTGCTACCAAACGAATCAACAGGTCGGACTGACTGGAATACTAGAAGTCAAAGCTGTGAACTACACTCACGCAAGTCAGATAAAAGAGGATGAATACGGCACGATGGTCGGAGCAAACACCATCGCTACGCACCACGACCACTTCTTCACCTACCACCTCGACCTCGACGTCGATGGTGCTCCAAACTCCTTCGTCAAGACCAATTTGATCACGAAACCAGTGGCCGAGGAAGAGTTACTGGACCGTGTCGAGCAAGACGGCGAGAACTGAGTCGGAGGCGCAGCTGCACTTGGGATTGGAGCCATGTGATCTCATCGTGGTCAACCCCAACAAGCAAACCAAAGTCGGGAACAACGTCGGGTACCGCCTCATCCCCGGGCCGATCGCGAGCCCCATTCTGTTCCGAGATGATTACCCGCAGATCCGCGCCGCCTTCACCAACAACAACTTGTGGGTGACTCCGTACAACAAGAGCGAAAAATGGGCCGGAGGCCGATACGTCGATCAAAGCCGAGGGGATGATACATTGGCTGTTTGGACCAAGAGGTAACTTTTGATTAATGTATATTTACGTACTTTGCTAATCTCGATATCACGGTTGAGGCAAGGGGTAACTTATTCGGCTTCAATATCTATGATTGATTAATTGAACGGTTGGTCTAGTTTTCGGGGTTGATTTTGATAGTGAAGAGCCAAATCTAAGTTTTTAGTTTTCAACTGATTTTTAACCTAACATTTTAGTCTCATTTTTGGGATGATGACATGGGTTGTCTTTTAACTTTGATCCCATATATAATGTAGTTATTGAACATTTAATTTGTTGAATATGGTGCTTAAACTTTACCCCCAATGTACAATGTGATTCAACAATTTTTGATCTATTCAATGTGATCCATGAACTTACAGTACATGTTCAATATGTTCATAGATCATATTGAACAAATTAAAAGTTCAATAACTACATTGTACATTAAGTCAAAGTTTGGTGATCATTTATGTCATTTTCGCCCTCATTTCTCAATTTAATTTTGGAATTCGGGCATCAATGAACGCCAAACACGATCCTTTTTTTGTACTGTTATAGTAAAAAAAAAGCATGCTTAATTTGGTAATGGAATGCCAATTATGGCAAGATTTTAAAACTTGATTACATTTTCCAGAACGTTTAGAGTTCTCTCACATACATTATGTACTAATCATTTAGGACTGAATATAATGCTCCCGTTCTATATTATATCACCACGATCCATCCTTTATCTGTCTATTGCACAAAACTGCTATTTATCATGACAAGGTCGATTCATTTAGTCACTGGTATTTGATCATGCAGGAACAGGAAGATTGAGAATGAGGACATTGTGTTGTGGTACACGCTGGGCTTTCATCACGTCCCTTACCAAGAGGACTTCCCAATAATGCCGACGCTGAGTGGCGGTTTTGAGCTCCGGCCGGCCAACTTCTTCGACAGAAACCCAGTGCTCAAAACGAAATCCCCAGAACCTGTCATCCCGAGCTGCAAGCCCTAGAGATGATCTTTCCTAGAAATGGAGTGATGGACGTTCCTACAAGGAAATACTTATGATACTCGAACTTATGCCTTATCGAGCATGTTATCCCATTTTTAAGTTGGTTTATTCTACAGCAGCAAATGCTAGTCATAAAATGGGTTTCAACGAAGCAAGCTTAGTTATTAGTAAAGCTGGTACTACTATGAAAAAATTAAAACCTTGAGCTCGAGGGCAGAGTTATGCAATAAAAAGACCCAATTGTCATATAAGGATAGTATTGAAAGATAAATCTTTCTACGAAGAAGAAGATTTCTTTTGCTTAGAAAAATCCAAATGAAAAGTACACATATATGACGTATCTCTTGGATTAGTTGGTTCAAGCAAGGCCTAATCACGCATATGGTACCAACTGCTTATGCAGTCCCTTCATTTATAACTATGAATTGCCCTGATTCAGTTCCCAATTAAGGATACAGGTTTTCCAATTTTCGGCTTATCGATCGAGAGGCAATTCACAAGCTCGATACAGCTTGTTGAAGTTGAAGAAGGTGACCATGTCCAATGGCTACCCAATCCAATGTGATTTGTTCGATGATCAGAGTGTTATCTCGGTTGCATTTGCAAGATCAGATCTCATTAACCCCTTAACCTTTTTTTTTTTTTATTTTAATTTTTCTCTCAAGGCAGTTGAACATACTGCAAAAGCAAAGGACAGAGCACATATCCAAATGTTCCGTTGCTAGCTAGAATTTGATCCTTCCTTCTAATCGAAATAACAATG
Source organism: Eucalyptus polyanthemos subsp. polyanthemos (assembly GCA_017140185.1). Taxonomy (NCBI): domain Eukaryota; kingdom Viridiplantae; phylum Streptophyta; class Magnoliopsida; order Myrtales; family Myrtaceae; genus Eucalyptus; species Eucalyptus polyanthemos. Next base: position 41,893,246 of record CM029464.1, on the reverse strand, counting down.
TTTTGAGAATTATGGAGAAGGGAATAAAGGTACTACCCTGTTCCTGAAGGTCATTCTTTCAATCTAAATAATGGAAGGCATGGAACAATTTGGCCACGTAACCACTTCAGGTGGTACAACTCTGAGAACTGGGTTGCTCTCAAAGAAATTGGCTGGTCGGAGCTCAAACCCGCTGCTCAACGTCGGCATCAGCGGAAAATCTTCCTGGTACGGAGCGTGATGGAACCCCAAGGTGTACCACAACACTATGTCCTTGTTCTCTATTGCCCTATTTCTGCAGTATCAAACCAGCTCGAAATATTAATGATCAAACAATTGATAACTAATCACTTTCCTAGAAGTTCAAGGCATCACTACAGTGGAGAAACTAAGAGTACCTTTGGGTCCATGTGGCTAATGTGTCATCGCCGTGGCTCCGATCCGTGTACAACCCACCGGCCCACTTCTCCGACTTGTTATATGGCGTGACCCACACGTTGTACTTGGTAAACGCTCCGCGGATCTGGGCATAATCATCGTCCGATAGGAGGGGCCCAGTTATCGATCCAGGGATTAGACGGTATCCAACCATATTCCCCACGTTAGTCTTCTTGCCTGGGTTCACCACCAACAGCTCCGCCTGTTCTGAGCTGAGGAGATTGATCTTCCCGTCGGACTCCGTCTTAGCCGTTTCGCTAACGACGCTCCAATAGCTTTTCCTGGGGGATCGGTGATCTGCCACCGGGGTCTGTCTAAAGACGGACTTGACGAAGGAGTTGGAATCACCATCGATGTCGAGATCGAGGTGGAAGATGAGGAAATGGTCATGTCGCGAGCCCAAGGTGTTTTCTGCTAGCAGTACACCATATTCTTCATCCTCTATCTGATCATTGTGTGTGTATTTCGAACCCCGCACCTCCAGTAGACCGGTTAACCCTACCTGCAGCGAATTGAAGCAATATAAACAATGGCCAGTCACTTTGCGCAAAAGAAGTGTCAGCTTCAGGTTATATCAAAATTCATATGCGGAAGAAGATCAAGGGACTGGAGAAAGATAATAAATGACTTGGGAGACTTACTGTGGCTTTGATGGATCCGCTCTGCTTGAACTCCCAATCCACAATGTAATCGTAATTGCCAACCGTCGAAACCATCCTCACCACCAGGTTTACCTCTGGCCTCACCTCTCTTATCTGCCAAACCAGTTCGATAAGATGTCAGGTTTATTGAAATGCTCGGAAAGCAGTCATGCGTCAGAGCATCGCAAAGTAAAATAGTTCGTATCGACTTCGAAAGTCATAATGGTTCTTAAGCTCTGGAAAAGGGATCATGGAGCGGAGAACAAAACCAAAGGCATCTCCCCATTTAATAGTGAAAGACCATTCTGCAGACTTTTTCCAGGAATGAACTAATGCAGCTGTCATATTGCAAAGGCCATGCAGGAATCTAAGTCATTTCGGTGAGCTCAAATTTAGTGCTTACCGCCCTAGACCAGAGTTAAATTATCTTCATCAAATTAACAATCTCTCTTTGTGAACAGCCTAACACTGTGACAAGCTCAGTCAGGTCTTCCGGAGCATCATATAAAAGCGTACCGAGACCTTCACATCTAACAACAGCCTTCCGATAAAGCAAACTGTATATCATAGGATAAGTAGTGTAGTTGCATAGCTCCATTTGGACCAGTTTGTCCTGTCTAGGCCAAGCAATCACCGATCACTTCATTGCCTACTCAAATTCTGTAGATGCCAGACCCAACTATCTTCAATCTTAGCCAAAAATAATAATTAAAAAAAAAAACAAATCAAAATCGAAGAGAACATCACTCCTTGAGTCGTTTGTTTCAAATAAAGCTTCACCTCAAATTCCCGGGCCAAAAACACAAAAGAACTGCTGGGAAACAAGAAAAAATGACTTACCACTTTGCCAGGAATGCCAAGCTCCGTGTGACGCCACATGATATCTCCAGCATACCGCTCAAACACGCAGAAAACGCTGGACATCTTGATAGGTTTCCCGTCCGGTCCAGCAATGTACGCATCCATGAACACAGCATTTTCGGGCAATCCCGCAATGGCTCAAGCTGCACGGCGCAGAGTCCGAACCCGTATTCGCCCGCATCGAAGAAGGTCCTGTAGTACCATTCCTCTGTGAGGTCCATGTACGGCACGAACAGCTCCGAAATGAATCCCTTGTACATCACCTGCCGGAATTTCTGCTTCTCCGCGTCATAAATCGACGCCAGCGAGATAATTGGACCGGCTCTCGCATCAAAACCCAAGTGGAATTCCCAGTTAGCCCACCTGATGCATTGAGAAGTCACAAGATTGCATGATCAGAGCCAATAAACCATGTATATAGCATATTGAAGATACGAACACATGACTCCGTTGTTATCGAATACTCAAAGAACACGGCTCTTAAAACCCAATACCAAGATCGAAAGTTAGAATCATCAAGTCAATAACATATGTTCAGAAAATTACTAATACTCTGAACAAATTAATCTCACGTATACTTTACAGTGTCTACAAGAAGATGGGTCCTTTCTATTTTTATATTTGTCCTCAAGGGTTCATGCCATTATATAATCACCCTTTGATGATCAAGGAAAGAGAGAGAGAGTGATGACTTTGCCTTGGACCTGATCATATGCCCGTCCACCGTGAAACTCGGGCCCTCGGGCTGCACCACCCCAATCCGCTTCAGGGCCGGCCCGACCCGCTCCTTCGATCCGCTGTAGTCCGTCCCATCGGCCTTGGGCACTGGGACCCTCACTCTATCCATGAACCCCACGATCCTCATCTCGTCCAGATCAACGGCCACCGTCACCCCCTCCACCGGCCTCATATACAAATTCACCGTCCCGTCCAGGTAGTAACACATCACCTTCACCGTCCGACCGACCTTCCTCGCCTCCTGCCCGTACCAGCCCACCGTGAAGGACCCGCACACGATCTCCTCCGCCTTGAGCCCCCTCTTCCTCATCGACTCCAGGAACGGCGGGTGCCGCCGCGCCAGGCCGCTCGCGGCGGCCTGCTCCGCGAAAGTGAGGATCGGGAAGCCGTGCCCGGCGTGGACTCGGGCAGAGTCGACGCTGCGGGCGGAGAGGTCGACGGTGAGCTCGTGGGTTCGCTTGTCGGCTCGCGCGATGACGAGGGCTCTGCGCGGGGGAGGAAGGGAGAGGGAGGGCGCGGAGAGCCATGAGAGGAGGAGGGGCTTGTCGGGCTCGTCGAGGCCGACGTAGTGGAAGCTGAGGTTGCGGGGAGGCGAGCCGGGGAACGAGTCAGAGGCTATGGCTCGGGCGAGTTCGAGCTCCGAGCGAGTAAGGGGGTCGAGTGGGTGTGGCTGCCGGCGGTGGCGGCGGCGAGTTGACTCGGCACAGGGAGTGATGATGGATGAGAAGAAGAGGAGAGAGAGGAAGAACAGGATTTTGGAGGGGAAAGTCATTGCTCTCAACTTGAACAGGGTGAGAGAGTTTGTTTGCTTCTTATAAGAAGTGAACCAATGAGGATATGCCAAGAGAAACTTTGGTTAATCAAGCCACCCTTGACTGAATAATTGAAAAATTGAGGCTATTCAGGAATACATGTTGGATGTTAAGATTATACATAGAACTTAAGGTGGTTGATCTACATAAAAAAAAGATGTTTATGATTAATTAAGAAGAAATGAAAAAAAAAAAAAAACATGCTATAGATTTAAGACAATTACTGTACATGATTTACCGAAATTGTATAATTTTGTGTTCTCGGTATATATATGTTTTACAAAATAACTTACCTTGGTCTTGAATAATGTAGCTGAATAAAGAGAGGGCGAGAAGAGCAAGATGGTGATGGTGATGAAGAGGACACAATCCACAGGGGAGGAAAAAGAAAACTTGCAATCAAAAACGAAGAATAGAAATTAAAAAAATGAACTTAGTCTCAATTCGATTCGAGGATTTTCTCTACCTTTTACCTAATTGTAAATTTCCGGACAAAATTATCCCTATTTTAGTGGTTGAAAAATGTGGTTAGCAAACATTTGATTGCTGATGAATTCATATTCTTATTTGAAACTAATTTGATCACTTCGATTTTTTTTATTTGAAATTAAGTCTATTCTATTTTTTTTTTTATCACTTTAGATCCTCATTTAAAATTTTCTCATAAGACATATGTGAAAAATCACATCGAAGGATCAAGGAAATACGTGTATCTCCAAATCATCGGCACAACATAAATGAAATTATTATATTGGACACGGACAGGGACTTGGAAAGGGAGTGTGAAGGGACCAAAGGAGTCATTTGCCCCTAGCGTGTTTTCATTTCATTGTATCTTATTTTTGTTGGTGAAAGCGAAAGGGTAAAAGTGATTTTTGCTGATGCTTATGTTGGGTCCGTGTCCTTGTCGATAATTTACGTGGCTACAGCGACATCCAAACTTGAGGAAGACTTATTGTCGATGTGTAGGACAATGAGTCAACTTTAGGCACTAACTTATCAAGCGAATACCGCGATGGTTCAATCGCCCACTTCCAGATTAATTATTTGAGGAAAATCCTATTCACGTCGAATCACTAACCTCGTCTTCGGAAAATGTTATTGTATTCGTTTCGAATAACTCGATAAATTGACAATGCAAAAGTGAGATTTCGTCTGCTTTTTGCGGATGATCCCATTTCCTTCCTGAATAGATGCGTGCAGAGAATGCAAGATTACTCGATATAGAGAGTTGGAGGGTGGTCGAGCGATCAAATCGAAGTCAATCTGACGTTCGACTTTAGCAAAGATTGTTCGAATAGAGAGGTGGAAAGCATAACCGATTGAATTGGGAGTTTCGTTCTTTAAGGTATACCAGAAGTTACCGCCTTCGACTTCTGACTAGGATTTTCCGAGGAAAGAGCCGGCTTTCTTTTGCTGATTCCCCTAAATTTAGAAATACCATGTTTACAAAACGCCGTCATAAATAGAACACTTGTCCAAATGATGCCGCGTGCCTACGAATTTCGTTGTGTTTAGACATTGGAAACTAGATTTCCATCTCAAATTGAGCTAAAAAGGAATCTAAATTGTTAATTTGTTTGGGGGTGATAAGACAATTTATGTCATTAGAGGCGGACTAATAAGGCAATGGCAAGGCCAGATAAGTTCACTGATTAATAATGGGCCAAAGCCCATTGTTTTCTTCAACCTTCAACCATGGGAAGAATTTGGGCTTGAGCTAAACTTACCCTCCCCTTCATCTGTTTTGTTTTTTTTTTTTCCTTGCAATTTCCTCCTGTTTTTTCTCCTGATCTAGATATGGGAGTTGTGCTCCCCCGATCTAATTCTAGATTTGACAGTTTAAACTCTCCAAATCTAGTTCTAGACTTATGAGTTCTTTTATCCCGATTTAGATCTAGAAGTTTAATAATGTTTTCGAGGATTCAATACCCTTGTACTATCTATATATAGGTTCTTTACCTCAAGTTTTAATGATGATTGCAAGAACTTCAGCATCTCATTAAACTATGAAGATTTGCTCTTCTAAAGGTTAGATATGTGTTTATTCAACCTATTTTAGCTATTTCCATATAGCGATGACATAGAAGAAGCTGAACTTAGACATGCATTGCCAACTAGTAACGCCGTAATTATTAGAGAATGAGTTTTCGACATATACTCATAATTGACGATGATACAAGATCCAGTAATTGGCCATCAATTATTTTACTTGACAAATCCGTTCTTTTGGAATGAACGTGTGCTTAATCCTACTAGTACTTTGTTGATCCTCATTGTTTTGTAGTGTTTTGGTATTTGCTTTGCTTCGATTTGCTTTATCATGAAAGTCTTAACTTCTCATGTATCCTTTTGAGCCATGAATACAATTTTTTGATTAAAAAAAAAAATAATGGACCAAAGCTCAATTAATATTCCATGTGATGCACGAGCTTAGACAAAGTGATTCCTTCTTGAATCCATCACGCCTAATTGAACACATCCAAACTTAATTAGTTTAATTAATGAAGCGAGAACTCCCATCTAAAATTATATTGTTAATTTGAATTTTTAGAAAAAAAAATGAAAAATGAGCACACAAAATGAAATATAGAATAAAAGTAAGAGATAAGCGAACTAGAAATTCAAAATTTTATCATAAAATTGTAATCGAGTCATAAAACTTATCAACGGGGAATCAAGTCCTAAAATTTATAAATTGATGAAATTGAGTACTCTCATTAATTTCATCGCACTTAACTAAAGGAAAACACTGATTTAGCTTTTTAAAAAAAATTATCTCTCTTATGTGGGGATGACATGACTAAATCATGAAATTTAAGGCTAAAATGACATCATTTTGGTTTAAATATGCTCTTTTAATTAAATTAATTAAATTTTTTTTTTTAAGGAAGAAGAAGAAGAGCAAAATGTGTGAGGAACTAGGTAGCAAGGGTTGTTCAGCCTCAACTAATGACCAATGGCCCACGGCCATCCACCGTAGGCTAGACCTAAGGGAATCCTTACTTGATCTAGGGAAGGGTCATCGGCCATACTCCACCATCGTCGGGAGGGGATGGTGGGGTGACGGTGGCAAAAGCCCTCGTTGCATGTTCTTTACACACTTTTTTTTTTTCTAATTATAAATTTGCATATATTTTAATTTAATGTATATAAATTTTGTTTTTTAAAATAAGATTTGGACTAAAACAACAACATTTTGGCTAAGTTATCGCCATGTCAGAGAGAGAAAATATTTTAAAAACCTATGTTAGTATTTTGCATTAGTTAGATGAAGTTAATGAAAAGAATTTGATTGCATTAATTTGACAAATTTTATGATTTAGTTGTACTTCTTGTATGTTTTAAGACTCAATTGTACTTTTATGATAAATTTTTGAACTTTCAATACACTTATCCCTGAAAGAAAAGAGTGGAGAATAGAGGAGATAATAAAGGATAAAAATGGTCAATTTTGTGAGACATTATTACTCTAACTTTTCTCTTTATAAGTGGAATGATTCTTTAATTAAGTGGGCTAGCTAAAGGTTTTAAGGTTAGATATTGGGCTCTTCGGCCTGGCCGTCGAGCTTGTTATCAATTTTTTTTAACCGGTCCTATCTTTTCGTCAAGCCCGCCCAATCCCATTAGATCCACCAAGAAACTTTTAATCTTTGAGCCCACTCAGAAAAGAAAAAATAAAATAAAATAAAATTGAGCAATCATATAACTTCAAAATTAGCGGATGAACCCCAGTGTAAGACTCAAAAAGCTACTCATTTCTTAATGTCGGGCTCAAACTGCCAAAGAGAAAGTATTATCTTTTCCTTACTTTTGGCCAAGTGTTGAAGTAAGATACGCGGATCGGGATCGTGTATAATTTTTTTGTACTTTTCAAGATAAAATCTCAATGGTTATCTCGAGTTAAGTTGGATTACTTCTTAATGTAACCACTTTAATTTAGGCACGAGAAAATAATTTTCATAAGAATGTCTTGGTTTTGATTAATCGCAAATGAAGGTGAATTTAGCTTTTTTTTTTTTTTTTTTTTTTTGGAAAGACGATATTCATCAAACGTGAACTTAAATTGATGTGAGAAAATTGGCTTAACGATGGAATTTGACCGTGACGTGAAAAGTCGCTAATATTCTTTATTAGTAAGCAAACAAAACTGTTCATTAAATTGAAATGAAATTTTGAAAATGAAATAAATGCCAAAAAAAAAAAAAAAAAAATCGTCAGAGACTTCGAAGAGCACCCTCGTAACCTCTGTTGTCCTCTCGGAAACTCTAGAACCTGACACCACCTTTTGTAGAACTTCAAATTCCGGCATTCTCTGTTCCAAGCTCAAACGCGTCACACAAGCCCGTCCGAAAGTTCTCGTGCGTTCCGAGCAAGCCGCTCTTCCTGTCTCGCGCAAGTAAGCTCGTTCATCAGACTCCCATCCCATTTTGTTTTTCGCAATACCCATGTGACCACCATCTCCAGTTTCTCTTGATTAGTGGATGAAATTTCTGAAAAATCTTGAGCTGCAATGATCTTTTTGGTTTCTGGTACCGTTTCTATCATAGACTTAGCAAATGCTGTTAAGTGTTCTGGTGTTTGTGAGGTAATCGGCCAGCTTGAGCTGAACTGTGTGAAATTTGCCAGCTCTGATTGTTTACGTGCTCTTACTATTTATGTTGTCTGTTACTCTTCAGTTTTCCTATGCCCTGAAGCTGTTTGTGAGTATGCCTTCTTGAATGGTTCTGCAGTTGGGGGATGATGTGGGATTGTTAAGACGGCTGAGTGCGCCAGAGTGCTTATACATTGATTTTAGATGTCAGACTGAGTGATTTTCCCTATTGGGAGGACTTAAAAAATGGAGCTTTCATTTGTTTTGATCAATATTTGTCCCAAAGACTGAAGCTTTGCTTTGTGTGTGTGTGTGTTTTTTTTCCCTTGTTTTTTCATGTGAAGACTGAAAGCTTTGGTGTTGCTTGATGCAACTGTTTTTTTTTTTTCATGTGGTGAAATACTGATTTTTTTTTTTTTTTTGGTAAAAGTGAAATACTGATTTTGTGACATGGAAAACTGAAAGGCAAAGGAAATGGCTGAACAAAAGAATGGATGCTTCACAATTGAACAGAATCCAAAACATGGCTTTTAACTCTGCTGTTTCATCTTTGTAGTAGCGTAAGATTCACCTGGTGGCTTGCTTTACAGAACAATTGTAGTTCTTTCTGCACCTGTTTTCGGACTCTTTATTCAGAACAATGTGTTTGTCAGATGTTAAGCAAGTTTCGTTCAGTTGATGTATAATTCTTACATAGGGGTAAATACGTCTTCACCGTGAGTTATCTCTATTTGGACAAATAAGGAGTGCATTAAAGGTTGAACTGTGGTATTCATGAAATTAATTAATGTTAAGAGTGCGTGGTATTAAGTCGTGATTTCTTCATGCCTTTATCTTGTGCTCTGGTCTCTGGAGATGTAATTCTGCATTGGTAACTGTCAGTTAAAATTCCTCTGTTGCTCTGCTGATGGAAGAGTGCTCCACGTACTTCCTATGTGAGATACAGGTATGGCAGAACCTGCATATACTGTGGCTTCCGACAGTGAAAACACTGGAGAAGAGAAGACTTCATCGGCTTTTCCTGAAATTGCAATTGGAATTGACATTGGAACCTCGCAGTGCAGTGTTGCCTTTTGGGATGGGTCCCAGGTGGAGCTTCTTAAGAACACCAGAAATCAGAAGTTAATGAGGTCGTATGTCATGTTCAAGGATGAAATTCCTTCAGGTGGAGTGAGCAGCCAACTCTCTCACGAGCATGAGATCCTGTCTGGTGCTGCTATCTTCAACATGAAACGTCTGATAGGGCGGGTTGATACTGACCCTGTTGTTCATGCGAGCAAAAGCCTTCCATTTCTGGTACAAACTCTGGACATTGGTGTTCGCCCATTTATTGCTGCTTTGGTGAACAACGTCTGGAGGTCTACAACCCCTGAGGAAGTTCTTGCCATATTTTTGGTTGAGTTGAGAGCAATGGCTGAACTTCAGCTGAAGAGGCCAATAAGAAATGTTGTCTTGACAATTCCAGTTTCATTTAGTCGATTCCAACTGACCCGAATCGAGCGAGCATGTGCCATGGCTGGTCTTCATGTTCTTAGGTTGATGCCAGAACCTACAGCTGTGGCCTTGTTATATGCACAGCAACAGCAACAGACTCTGCAAGATAATATGGGCAGTGGAAGTGAGAAACTTGTGCTGATATTCAACATGGGTGCTGGCTATTGTGATGTGGTGGTGACTGCTACAGCGGGAGGAGTTTCACACATAAAAGCCTTAGCAGGAAGCAGCATTGGAGGAGAGGACATACTTCAGAATATGATGCGTCATCTACTGCCAAATGCTGAAAATCTTTTCTCTAGTCACAGTGTCAGTGACATTAAATCAATGGGGATCCTGCGAATTGCAACCCAGGATGCAATCCACAGGCTCTCCTCACAGACTAGTGTGCAAATCAATGTTGACCTGGGAAATGGAGTAAATGTGTGCAAGGTTGTCGACAGGGCAGAATTTGAGGAGGTCAACAGGAAAGTGTTTGAGAAATGCGAGAGCCTCGTAAAGCAGTGTTTGCATGATGCAAAAGTCGAAGTAGAGGATTTGGCCGATGTAATACTTGTGGGTGGGTGTTCATATATTCCAAAAATACAGAATCTTGTCATGGGAATATGTAGGAAAGACGAAATCTACAAGGGAATGAACTTGTTGGAAGCTGCAGTTGTTGGTGCGGCACTGGAAGGGGCAGTTGCTTCTGGGATAAGTGATCCTTTTGGCAGTTTGGATCTTTTAACAATTCAAGCTACGCCTCTTGGCATTGGGATACAAGTTGAGGGAGACCATTTTATACCCATAATTCCTAGAAACACGACTATGCCTGCGCGAAAGGAGCTGGTGTTCACAACTGTCCACGATAACCAAACCGAAGCACTAATAGTAGTTTATGAAGGAGAAGGGCAGAAGGTGGAAGAGAATCATCTGCTTGGCTATTTCAAAGTCGTCGGGATTCCTCCTGCTCCCAAGGGAGTTCCAGAGATAAATGTGTGTATGGACATCGATGCATCGAATGTCTTGAGAGTTTTGGCTGGAGTAGCACTGCCTGGGGCCCAGCATCCTGCCGTGTCAGTCATGGAGGTGAGGATGCCGACGGTTGATGATGGCCATGGATGGTGCGCCGAAGCTCTGAACAGAACTTACGGGTCTACTCTGGACCTGGTGACCCTGCAGAAAAAGATCTGAAGATATGTATACTGTATTCATCTGGCTGTGCATCTTAACGTGAAGTTTTCAAATAACCAGGAACTAAGTAGCATATGTCATGACATTGGTTATGTTTGTGTTCTGTTTGAGTGAGATGGATGGTACATCAATCAGTGAACATGGCATGTTAAATAAATAAACATACAGGGGAACTTTGTTATTGTGCAGTAACTTTTTTAAGGTAAACTCTGTTATTGGTTACAAAATTTCTTTGTTTTCATCAATGTCAAGCATGAAGCTGCTCCACTGTTTTCACGGATCGTTTCATGAACTGATACTGATAGTACTTTTCTACGAGCAAACTTGTGATGAAGATTCATGGACACTTGCGCCGTCATTTCATCTGGTGGAAAGCATATATAGGGTAGCCATTTGCTCCTGTTTACTGGCAGCAACTTTTTTCCAATGAGCATGGCTGTCCGTCCGAGGGCCAAGACATTAAGCCGAGCCTATTCGAATGTTTTGTTTATCTGTAAAAGAACTAGAGTCACGTTCTTGTATCTTGTCAAAATTTGCATCCGCTAGGCACAACATATGGTGCAGCTGAAGGGTTAGGAGAACGCAGCAAGTGTCGTGATGTTTATCTTTCTGAATTAGAAGCCATGGCGGCACTGAAAGATATATTGCTTACAGTTGCGCAATGAATGTTTTCTTCTCTTTCAACGAAGAGGAAATCATGAATCTGCGCTGGCGAAGCCATAGCGAAATGTGTCGCAGCGATGTGACTTAGAATCTAGCAACGCGATTCTAAATATGACCCTTTTGGAACCGAATGCTTCTCATTTTCAGTGTCAACAAACCGGAATCTGAACCGGATGAAGGAACTGAAGATGGAAGCTGATTCCGATTGTCCTGCAACAGCCCAATGGGCTTCGGGGTCATCTGTCTTGGATCTTCCTCTAATACATCAAAGCAACGTTGGACTCATGTTTTGGTGGTCGTGAGCTGATATATATATATATAAATCCCGTTAAAAGTATCACGGAAGTTAGTATGTGGTATTTTTTTTTTCACTTTTTCCGGATAAAATAAAGGGACAATATTTTTGAAAACTCAACGATGTGATTGAGAGCATGAGAGGCGAGCAAGTACCTCACTGCTGGCCTTACTAACGACTAGTGTCCTAGTAGCCTATCTTTCAAGGCCCGTGTCGAGATTGCCCTAGATTAGGCCTGTCAAAATGGGTCCAAAACCCATTAATAATCCAAATCATAACAAATTTCGTAGGTAGCATAATGGGCCTACAAGATAAAGGGGCCAAAATAAGTGGGCTATAAACTCACCTCATTATAAACTTATTTACGACCCATTTAAGACTTAACCGATTTAAGAGGCCTCTTTCTTTTCAAGTCAAGCCACATCATCTATATATATATATATATACTTTTTAAATATTTTATTATTATTTTATTTTTCCTTCTTTTCCTTTTTTTTACGAAGTTTGGTGAGGCCAACCTTGCCCTCACTGGACTTTGTGAAAAAGGGAAAAGAAAGAAAGAAAATAAAAATATAAAAGTAAAAAAATCAATTTTTAATTTAAAAAAAAAATTGTCCACTATACTTGTATTCAATGGAAGTGTTTTAGCAATATAATTTCTTGAGAAAATTTCAAATAAATGCCCGAAGTACCATTATTTTTTCAAATAAGAGCATAAATTGAAGCTTATTTCAAATAAATCTAAAGTTGTTATGTTAGTTTCAAAGAATGACCTAATTTCACCGGTTAGTCAAGGACATTTTCATCCTTTATTCTTTTATTTCATTTTTTCCTTTTCATTTTTTTCCAAATAAAATAACTCAAAAAAGGAAAAAAAAAAAAAAGGCTAAAACTTAAAACATAAAATAAGATATAGGTGGGAGGGCTGGTAACTCTCCCTTGCCTATGGCTGTCACCCCATCAGTGATGGGGGTGTCAGCCATGATCGATAGGGTCGTCGATGCCTCAAGAGGGCTTTTTTATTTGTCTTTTATGTTTTCTTTTTTATTTTTAGCCTCTTTTTCCTTTTATGACCTTGTCTTTTTTATGGAAAGAAAAAAATAGAAAAAAAAAAGACCAAAAAAAAAAAAGGAAAGAAACTAAAAATATTCATAGATGATGGAAATACCCTTAATCAGTCGAGGAGATCAAGCCATTCTTTGAGATTAATATGGACACTTTAAACCTTTATTTGAAATAATGTCCTCTTTAAGTAATTATTTAAGAAAATAGCAGCACTTTAAATACTTATTTGAATCAAGGTCTACTTTAAGCCCTTATATGAGAAAATGTAGGTACTTTAGACTCTTATTTGGGATTTTCCCCACTTGTTTAAAAAATCATAAGAAACAAGTTATCATATATTAGGTTAAATATGACTATTTTTTAATATGAGTTGGGTATGGAATGAAAGCCTCATAATTGCTAGATGTGTGCCGCACCTATCATCATGTGAAAATATCATTTGGTTTATACATGTTGTTCTAGGGAAAATTACCAAAAAATTCATAAACTTATTATACTTGTGCCAATTTAGTCCTTAATCTTTCGATTGTGTTAACTTAATTCTAAATATTTTGACAATTTACCAATGGTGTCTTTTTGACCAACCAATCTTAATCGAAAAATGTTGATTGAACAATTTAAAAAAAAATTGGTGTTTTTTTGTTATATCTTTTTCTCCTTTTTCTATTTTACTCCTTTTTGCCAATGATTGGTGAGGGTTGCCTCATTGGCCACAGGCAAGGGCTTGTATTAATATTAGCAATTTCAGGCCAAACTTGGCCGGATGAACTGCATTGAAAAATTGTCAAAAAATTTAGGATTTAATTGATTAAATTAAAAGGTATATGACTGAAGTGATATAAATGCAATAGGTTTATAATTTTTTTTTAAATAATTTTTTGATGTTCTAGATGGATGTTGTTCATGCATTTGAGTTTTAGAAACATTGGAGGTCATGTTTCGACAAAACACATTCAAGATCAAGAGTAAAGTAGACCGTGCAAACGGGTGTATTTACAAGTTGTGTAATTAAAATAAAAACGAAAGCTTACTTCAATACATCCACTCATAATAACATCAAAACTTCTTTAGTTTTTAGTTTTCACTCTCCATAATATTTTGGAGAGCTAATCTTAGAGAGAAAAGTACCAAAAAAGTCATAAACATATTGTATTGGTACCAATTCAATTATAAACTTTTTAGTTTGACCAATTCGATCTTAAATTTTTTAATATTGGTACCAATTTAGTCCATCTAACCAATTTTGGCCGGCCGGCGCTAATGTGACGTGGACGATCTGTTGGTGGTCGGACGCTAACATGACAATTTTTATGATTTTTTTTTTTTTTCAAATTTTTTATATTAATATTTTATTAATTTTTTTCCTTTTTCTTTTCTTTTATCCCTCCTTCCTCTTTGGACCATCCTTGTGGCTGCCGACAAGGGCCGCGAAGCCCTCACTCGGCCTCACCTAGGGCCGCGGGCGAGGGTTGCAGCCCTCGTTTGGCCTCGTCTAGGGCCATGGGTGAATGTGGCCTCGTCGGTGGCAAGGCTTGGGTGAGGCTAGCCTCATCCAGATCTGTGCTCGCTCACGACCTTAGGTGAGGTTGAGCGAGGCCTACGACCCTCGCTGGTGGCTAGTGAGGGTTGAGCGGCCCTTGCCCAATGGCTGGAGAGCCTCCGGCCTGGAAGCCCTCGTCTCTACCTTGGCGATGCCTGCTATGGCCTTGCCAACTACCAACGAGGCCGCCTTCGCCTGCAACAAAGGCTAGTGCGAGGCTAGCCTCACCTAGATCCAAGAGAAGCCGCCTCGCTGGTGGCCCTAAGAGAGGCCGGGCGAGGGCCGTGACCCTCGCCGAAGGCTCACCGGCCATTGTCGGAATAGTTCAAGGAGGAAGAAGGGAGAAAAGAAAAAAAAAAGAAAAAAATATTTAAAAATTACTACGTTAGCGTCCGGCCACTGGTCGGTGTCCATGTCAATGTCGGCTGGCCAAAATTGGCCAGATGAACTGAATTGGTACCAATGTAAAAAAGTTTATGACTGAATTAGTTCAATTGAAAAGTTTATGATTGAATTGGTTCCAATACAATAAATTTATGACATTTTTTGTACTTTTCCCAATCTTAGAACAAATATCATTCATCCAGACATTCAATAAGAGATACGCGTTAATATCCGATCACATGGATTTCACTTGAAACTCCCATTAATCCAACGGTTGTGATCGAACTAGGTCTATGAATCCAGACATGGGCAACAACTTTCCCAATATTTTCAGTGAATCATTGAAAACTCCCATCTTTCAACTCTTTTTATTCTTTTTATTATTATTATTATTATTATTATTATTATTATTATTATTATTATTATTATTATTATTATTTTCTTTTTGGTGAAAGACCTCGATACGAAGATCGTGCTCTGTTGCTGTCGATAATGAGAGACTCTTGTGAAAACTTTGTCCACATCGCAACAGAAGAGAAATAAAGGGATCACGAATGCGATAAGTCTCCAGCTTTCCCTGACTGAACGAAGCAACAGCGGAAGAGACCCATCACTCGATTCAACTTTCACAGGAATCTCGCAATCATGCAGGGAGAGAGAATGCGGTCGAGATATGGCCAAATCTCACTCTCTTGCACTGAAAATCTCGAGAGAACAAGCGAAAGCGACGCACGACATCCATTAGAACCTGCGTCGCTACAAAAGAATGAAGCTCCAAGGCCATACAGCGACAGTTGTATTTTTCGCCAGTTCGTAATCGATGCAGGGGAGAGAGAGAGAGGGTCAGTCGCGCAGCGCTTGTCGACATCGAAGCTCCATTCGAGCCCCAACAAGGGGCTCTGATCGGGGACTGGGATATGCAAAGAGCAGAGGCCAAACCAGTCGAGTCCAAACCGAGAGACGTCACCGAAAGGACGCTGCTCCTCCCCCCACAATGCCTTGCCTTGATGCTTCCGCGACAGCTCAGTAGCCGACAGAAGTCCCGTCGCATCAACCCCCATGCAGAAATGATAATTTTAGTTCCGTGTCCATACGTCGTACCGTCATATGATACTGTCTAGTTTTGTGTAAACCGCGAAGTACTGCTCACATAATTATAATTAACGGTTTACAGGCTTGACCAATCACACCTCGCATATCAATGTGAAAACTGAGTACTTCGATTCAATCACATAAATTGAAAAAACGAGAGATTGAGTTCGGACATTTTGGGTTACCAAAGTGATAATTACCATGGCATCCTTTGTATCCTGGAATCCTTAACTTAGTGGAACTTTGCAAGGCGAAAAGATGCAAATGACCACAACTACACTTGTGTCAAATTTGTAACATTATTTGGTGGCGCAACCCAAATATTTTCCCATCCTGTAACCTTAACTCCAGGCTTCTACTCTACCCCTCTCTCTCTTTCCCTTGTTTTCTGCTTGATTATTGTCTAATGTTATATCATTGGCCAAGTAGTCATATAACCTACGTCACCAAAACATATCACAGATTGTAATATCAATGCTTCATAGAGTTCGTTGTTTTGTACAGCTTGGTCGAGCCTTAGACGGGGCGTTAAACAAGTAGAACCCCCTTATACAGCTCCAGGTTGTGGTGAACCCGCTGCATTGAATATTAGATCACAGGGAAAGAACGAGCAGTTTGAGGAGGTATCTAAATCCTCTACTTAGCTAGAGAAAGTCTCTGGCCGGTGTGTTACCTCTCGGGAGATAGCTCGCAATCCATCTTCACTTCAAGCCCACTTCCAATAAAAAGTTTCCCTTTCCTTTCTTTTTATTTCTATCTAATTTTCTTTTCTAGCTCGGCTAATGTTGATAACAACAAATGATGGGTGGATCGCTTTTGAGTAAAGTCGAGTGAGTTAGAGCTCGTTTGATATAGTTATGGTTGATCCCAAGTTGTGGGTAGAACTTTAGTTGTGCTGTAAAGAATCGTAACTCGTACGTTTTGTACAAAGGCATAGTCTCCGCACATTAAAACCGAGCAAGCCAGCTTCCCAAAAGTTGCCGCGAGATGTTGTAGCGGCAGACGTGCTGCAGCTTTGAAGTGTTTTTCCCATCCATTTTCATAACTAAGTATTTTAACAGTACTGATCTAGAGCATCAAAAGTTACAACTCGAGACCCCTCGCATATTCTACTACCGATCCTGCGGTATCTTTCCAGTTTCCATCACGTTCTGCTCCACCGATTTCGAAGCACAGTTCCCTCGCTTTCCCCCGCTTCTTTTCTCTTCGCTATTTTGACTTTGAGTTTGACATCTGTTAAAACAACAAGACGCTACACGACACAAATTCCTTACTTACCTCTCTGCCAAACGTTGAAACCACAAAACCATCCTTAAAAAAAACGCAAACCCCGGCTCACCTAATGCACACAACGCACGACCTTACAACTAGCAAAGATTCAAACTTCCCTCTTTTTCTCCCCCTATATTATAAACAAAATCCCACATCAAGATCGGCAATTTCAAACTGAAAATCAACAACAGGAAGGAGAGAAGAGAAAACAGAAAAAGCAAACATGTCTATAGGAATTAAAATATACATATCGAGTGGACATAGATTTTCCCTTTTTCAACGCCTTGGACTTTGATACTCTTTGACCCACCAAAAGAAAAAAAATTACAAAAGAACTAGAAGATAGTAATAGTTTCTCCACCATCAACGAGAGAGCATATGATTTCCACCATCAACGAGAGAGCATATGATTTCCGAGGCATATTGTTGTCTCGCCGTTCCGACCACGCTGTCTCGTTCCCCATGCCCCGTCTCCGACCACCTCCAAGACCCCAAAAACGGTGCACCGTTTTAATTGCTTTGCACACGATTTCACGTCCCGTTCAGCACGTCGCCTCTCATTCTTCCGTTCTTTCTCGGTCTTGCCAAATCAAACACACGAGGACACTCGATTCAACCAAAAAACGATCTTAGTCAAATTATTTTAACTAGCTTCACATTGATACTCGAATGTCAAAAACAATATATACTCCCAATTCTTGAAATTTTGTCGCTAGCCCTTCTTTTCCCTTTTCCTTTTCGGCTCGGTTTTCTTTTCTTCTCTAGAACCGTTGCGATACCGACATGTGGCGGCGCTTGAGGTGGGGCGAGACGATCGAGATCAGGCCGCCCAGCGGGGGCTTCATCTTCGACCGGTAGATCATCTCGTCGTATGGCCTGCGGTAGAACTTGAGGAAGGGCACGAAGGACTCGCGCGACTTCTCCGCCCGGCTCACGTGGCACTCCTTGCGGTGGAAGAACATGGCCGGGGACTGGAGGAATGAGGGGCGCGGGGTCCGGGGCTGCGCGATCTTGACTTGCTCGGTCGTCCTCTGGGGCAGTGGGGTCGACGGGAAGAGCGACTTCCTCGGGCCAATGACACTGCCGTGCGGCGTCCTGGCGGTCGGGGACGCAAAGGAGAAGGACCGGGCGTTCAGTGGGGATATCAGGGCCGGCCCTAGCGGGGACGGGCTCGTGGGTCCGACCTTGGATGTCGACGTGTCGGTCAGCGTGAGGTACCACGGCTTGAGCGAGTCGAAGTGGTGGGCCACGGTGAAGGAGAAGCGGGAGGACGAGCACGGCCCGACCTTGGCCGCCGACCTGATCGACTCCGGGTCGAACCGGAGGGACGAGGCGCGCGGGTAGGCCGAGAAGTCGTGGAAGTCCAGGGATTCCTCAAAGTCCAGGGACGACACCATGATCGTCGCAGCTGATAGCTCGACAAACGGACGAACTCCCTGCAACATTTCGAAAACCAAACTCCAATCATAAATTAAAATTCCACAGATTAGCCTGAAGAGATACTTCTATACATTATTCTGACTGCATGGGACCACTCACTTTCATAGCTTTAAAGTCTACAATGCACTTCTTTTATAATTTATAAAATCAAGAAGATTCAGATCAGGGTATCATATGCAAAATAATTCATCTCCGACACTCATTATAGGTAATTTAATATCAATGATCAGCTTATAAATTCAAAGTCGGGTCAAGAGAATTTGAAATCGATTTGCAGAACCAAGGCCTACAGCTATAAAGAAAAAGAGAAAAAAAAAGGGGGTAAAAAAGAAAAAGAAAAATTCGAATGGGGGGTTAGTTATCGATTTGACTCGAGACCGTGGCCCACCTATAAAACGAGATAGAAAAGTAAATTGGTCGGTCAAACAGTACAAGTTGAGGTAAGCTCAACAGCATAGACTTTTTTGTCACCAGTTGTCCCGCGACATTATTGAAATTTTTTTTCCTCTTTTTTCAAGCCAAAGCAGGACAGAAAAATAATGCGTCGCTGCTGAAAAGACGTGCACAACACATGCAAAACACATTGAAAGGAAAAGAAGAAGAAAACGGAAAAATTGATATTTTGAACTTTATATTTTCTTTTTGATTTTTTTTTTTACCTTCCATAGGTAAGAGAAGAGAGAAGGAGGGTCGATCACAAAGGACTTGTAAAGCCGACCCGGATAGTACTCCCCCACTATTTTCAGCGACGCCAGCAACATGTTCATAAAAGCTGATGCCGATCTGAAAAAGCCTGCAAATACAAATATATAAAACATAAATATTTTCCCTCCTCCTTTTATTGCTCGGTCATCACATAATCAATAATGCCCGCATGAGTAAATGAATAAAATTGAACACCGGAAATTATAAAATTAAAATTTCTTTTAAAGGGGCCCGACTAATCCCGTCCCACCCCCATTTCCCTAAGATAAAAACGCTCACCTAAATAAAGACTTCCCGAGGTATAATTTATATATGAACATTCTGAGCATATCAGTTGCGGGTCAGAAATGACAGAGCAAGCACAATTTTTTTTTTTAAAAAAAAAGGGGGCGAAAAATAAAATGAAAATAAGAAATAAGGGAAAAGCAGAATCCCTTGCTAGTACTCTGCGCAGAAAACGCAGTGAATTTAAGGAAAGTCGCACTCATGTGATATTGACTAATTCTAGGACGCAATCGTATCGGAAATCACGCATTTCCCGATAATGCCCCTCCGTGCTTGCTTTAACTCTTTAATATTGCGATATTGCAGAAAATATTTTTCTATTTTTCTGAGAGAAAATATACTTTTCAAGGAATTTTGGTTGCTCGGTTTTGATGTTGGCTGTTCGGCGCTCCGACACGGACGTGCATGCTCGTGTGTTTTTGTCTCGTGGATTTGTGGGGATGTATATATCTGCTCCTGCTCTTGCTGCTTTGCTTTTACGGCGTGCGAAAAAGAAGGGTGGAGGAAGTTTCTTTTTTCTTGCTGCTGTAAATGCTTTTTGTTGTTGCTGGTTTTATTTATATTTTGGGGAGGTTTTCCAAGAAATTGAAGATTATATGCGGAGGTTAAGTGGGTGACAATGTGACGTTTTCGAAAGTGAAAAGGGAACTTAATTGCTTGTACCCAAAAGTAAAAACCGACAAAAGAAGTGAAGTGAAAGTGAGCTTGAGCTTACTTGCATCGAAAAGGAGGACGAACTGCTCCACGTTCTTGGGCATGGTTCCGATGGCGACTTCTAGGGTAAACACCAGCAGCCGGGTGAATCTGGAGATTTGAAAAGAAATGGAAACAAGGGTAAGTTAAAGTCCATGAAAAAGTTAAAGAAAATTAGACAGCTTGTGGTTCTATAGACAGCGAAACAAAAGTGATTTCCACAAATGGTTGCTGGCAGATTTTGATACGCGACTTTGTAGGTGCAAGAATTTATTCATTGTCCGCTTCGTTTCGGTAAGCAGCTCTGGGCTTAGTCATTCCATCTTTTATGTACATCCTTGACAATTCACGAAATTAAAGGGGCATGGAGAGATCAAAGCCTCGTTAGGTCACTCACAGTTTCTGAGAGTGGAACTTCTGATAATCCTGCTTGATCCGAAAAAGCTGCAAAAAATCAACGATGAGTTGTTACAGTTACGTCTCGTGGACCAGAAGCAGATTCAAATATGCTTAAAATAACATATTGCGTACGCACATAATACATATACATACAGACAAAGAGAGTAATTATCTATTGATATGGCTGTGCTGTTTTGTTTTTTTACCAGGACTGGTCGGGATTCTTCATCGTGGCCAGCCACATAGGCGACGCCCTCCGCAAGTTCAGCTGAGAACTCGTCGGCTATCAAGTGCTCTGCATATGAAACACCACCAAAAGCAAAACAAAAAAGTACTATAAGCTAAGATCAAGACACTAATTCAAAAGATAAGGGGGAAAAAACCCATCAAGATTCTCTTCTCTCTTTTGTTTGTTTTTGAAGAGGGTCGTGACTTTAATGATTAAGTTCCCTTTAACGCTCAATTCGAAGTCTCAAATAAAGTAGAGAGAGGGACTCCGGTTCAACCTTAACCAAAGACAAAAGGTAAAGAAGCTAAGCTAGGACGATGTGATGCACAAAGATAAGTCCGCCAAACCTTTTTTTCTAAGATTAAAAAGAAAATGAAAATAAGACAAAGAAAGAAGTAGGAGAGATTGATAATGAGAAATACCAATGCCTATGCTATCTCTCCAAGAGAGACAGGCTCTCAAGTGCTTCACCGCCTTCTTCACACTGTCGCCTTTCGCCTTTAAGAACCTCTCCACGCAAGCCTTGTTGCAGAACTTCTCCTGTTGTTCAACCACCCACATTAAAATTCAACCTCAAACCTCAAACGAACAAGACAGGCAAACGAGACATAATCATGAAAACAGCAACGTTTCTGTAAGAGAGAGAGAGAGAGAGAGAGACCTGTTTGACAGTGAGTGGGGCTTGCTTCCGAAGCTGTTGAAGAACAGCTTCGACTCTCGCGTTGTCTTTGTGCTCTTTCTTGCCCATTGTGACGAGAGCAGATGCGGCCGCGACTGTGTTGGGTGCTGTTCTTCGGCGAGTCTCTGAGTCTCTTTGTCAAGATTAAAACACACCGAGACTGATATTCCAAACGTCTGCTTCACGCCACCATTTAAAACTTACACTTGAACTCAAAGAGAGAGAGAGAGAGAGAGAGAGAGAGAGATGTTGAAAGTTGCAAGACGTTGAGAAAAGAGAGGGGGAGAGAGAAGAGAGAGAGAGGGGAGGGGCTATTTATAGCAAACGACGGCTCATTGCGCCGTTTTTGTAAGCTTCGGCCCTTTCCTCGCACTCGCACATTTTCAAAAGAGACCCAAGTCGCACAACGCCAAAATGCGTCCAAGACTCTAAGGTCAATCTTTATGTTTGTTTAATACGTTTCCGGGAAGAAAAAATGTATCATACCATAACGTTAATGCCAAGAAAAAAAAAATTCAAAAACCTAATTTGAACAAAAAAACATGGTAACGTAAATACGCCGGCTAATTCAACCCCACAGCCACCAATTCCTTTTGTGTTCCCATCATCATTTTCACTTTAATCCAAAACTCCCCTTTTTCATCGCTTCGCATTTGTTTTTTTTTTAATTCAAATTTATGAAACCATCTAAACGCTTGGTTTGGCAAAATAGTGATTTTGAGTCTTTTTAAAAGATGATCATCATGTCTTGCCGGCTTAGTTGGTGGAATTAATTACTGTTCATTAATCGCTTTGTACGTCTTAGGGGTAATTAATGATTAATCTCGGGTAATTAATGTGAAATCTGTCGGTGTAGCTGTAGGTGTAATTTCTCGACATGTGCCTCCATGTGAAAAGCACAGAAAGATGTTGACCCCAATCAAGTTAGTAAGTCGGACAAGGATCGCTTTGGCTACACCTCGCATGATATGACTACTTGCTAGCAACTCGTTCGATCCTAAAAGACGATCGACTCTATAGATTTTTGTTAGATTCACTATTGGAAGGGAGGAAGTTCGACATATTGCTGAAAAGATCATATGATATGACATTTCATTCTCTAGACAAGTTCTCTCGAAGGGTGGGGTGCTATTTATTCAAAATTCGTTCCATGCAAATTGCCAACTCAACAATAAAATTATCGTGCTTTCGATTGATTGACAACCCTTATCAAACATCCTGGTCCTTGTACTTCGAAATGACAGACAATAATGCATCAACGAAGGAACAAAATCTTGACGAATGGATTCTAAAACTGATTAAATGAATTTACTACTGACAGCACAAATCTTTCTGAAAGAAGAAGACAAGTGTTATTGACAAAAGGAAATAAAGAAATAGAATGACTGGAAATAAATTGCTGGGAAATTACTGAAAATGAATTGCAAGGAAGTAAGTGGATTGATAGAAATAGATAATATGTTCGAATTTTGTGCGTGTTCTTTTCTCTTCAGTGTGATCCTTTTATAGTCCATGGATGGATGGTCTCTCCTAATAACCATCCTCGCTCATTAAGTCAAATTTCGACTTCATATTTGATGGGATAACTGTTCTTGCCTTTGGAGCTTGACTGCAGTAACTGGTTAACTTGTCTGTAAAACTGCTTGATTGCGTCCGTAGGTTAACACTTTTGGTAATTTTTCCCGCTTAAGAATTTGACTGCAATAATTGTTCCCGCTATTTATATCCAAGCAGTCAATTTGATATCAGCCAAACTTAGTGAGTCAATGTCATTGCTTCTGGACTCGACCAACATCTATTCGTCTGACATCAACCTGACTATTAGTCGATGGATGAAAATTGTTCTTGCCTTGTCGACTTAATCCTATTGGCTTCTCAAAATCAATACTATTAGTTGATCATGAACTATATTACATATCAATTGTGCTGGTCAACATAATATTAAACCCTTCCTTTTCAACACCCAACATGTTCTATTGATCAGTCAAGAGTCATAATTGACATTGACTTTGTTTAGTGATTGAATCAACTTTATTACTATGGCTCGATTTAAGAAATTCCTCTTTATCTTGATGGTCTTAGCACTTTCTCATCAATATTTGCCCCAATTAATATCATATTCAAAACCATAATCAATGTACGATCAATGACATCAATTCTTATTCAAACATTGCTAACCTAATGACATCGTTACTGCTCATTTCACTAAAGGTACAATTTGGTTCAAATGTTACATTTTTCAGGGATTGAGCAACCGAAAAGTAAAAAAAAAAAAAAAAAAAAATGTTGAGAGAGATCATTATTTTTGTATTTGAAGAAATAAATCTGGTCATGTTATTCAAACAAAACCAAAAAAAGAAAACTCTGTGAGAATTTGAACTACAATTTTGAAAGATTGAATTTCTCTCTCAAATAAGAAATGTAATGGTATATAGGAATTAACACAAAAAGTAAAGTAATTATCCTATCCATGGATAATATTTATCATGAACTTTCAATTAGTGTTTTATGATCTATTAACATACTCAACCAAATAAATTATTTTATCTAAAAATTGGAATACAAATTAGTCTCTTTTCCTCAATGTTTGTGTATTTGGCTATTGGGGGTTTTCCAATTCAGAAAGTGAAAGTCATGTGTTGAAATTTCATAAATTATGTTCAGACCACTTCGTGTTAATTTATCTAGTTCATGCAGCTTATAAATATTCCACGGGCCTCCAATTTGCCATATGTTTGAAGCTATACTCCTAGATTGAAAAAATGTTTATCGGTATCTTTTGACTTTGATTGCACACAAATAAATGTCACTCGGCATAGAATCTTATTAGTCATTTGTCGATATATCTGTGGATTTTGACTTTCTACATTGGCGGTATAAAATGGTTCCTCCATGAGTAGAGTTAAAATACAACGTATTCTAGTTTTAGTTTTGACAACCGTGTTCATTTCATACGGTCTTGGATATTTTGTCATTCACGATGGTAAGTGTAAAAAAGCACTAGTGTTATTGCTAATAGTAATTTCTACATTTATTCACTTTTATAATAAAGATACCGTCCTTTTTTACACATAATATAAGAATATTTTATTTTATGATGCTAATAAGTTTTTTTCTTTTATTTCCTTATTTTTTGTTTTGGTTGATTTACTCTTTCTTTTCTAATGCAAGATGCTCGGTGGGTTGGCAAATCCACCGAGCGGGATTCATGATTTCCTTGGAAAATTATGTGATGGGACAACACCGTTACTCTATAATGAGTAACTGTCCGCCACACTCTCATTTTCTTTCTTATTAACTCGAGATCTTTAATTTCAAAGTGACTTTTTCAGAGTGCCAACAGGTTCATAAAAGATTTCCCCGCCATAATAATAGTTCTAATAAAGGTCACACATCCTATCGGCAAAATAATGAGCTTCAACCTTGATTATGCCGATAGCTAGGCTGTTCGGTTGATTAAGATTCAACGTCAACTTATAGTTAGGAATCGCATGCCAATTTTTTAAAAAAATAACGTAAGTAAATAATCCACCCAAATAAAATATAATAATAAAAGAACATTATTGTTATCAAAAACTTGGTTTATGTGTCTGCACAAAGATATATTGCGAATGCACTAAATTTAAAAGAAAACAAGAATACAATCAAGGATCTTCTCTCACGATTAGAACACTAGAAAAACTCTCTTTTTCTTTCCTTTCTATTTTCTTCTTAGCTCCTTGACGCTTGACAGCTAGCGCCTATCTATAACGGATATAACATGTAGCTTTTAGCCTAAAAAAAATTAATATAAAAGACACAAAACCTCTCAATAAAAGAAATTTGGTGACTAATGCCATATTAAACATGGCTATGAATTCAAATCCCTGCGAAGGCATAATTGGACTGCCTTCAAAGCTTTGAATTGGTAATCACTTTGGTACAAATAGAACTCGGGTATCTAATGCTCCGGTGGAATAGTAGTCTTCCATTTGTGAATATAACTAAAGGTCGATCTTTTATCATGTTCTAGTTCTTCACCAGAGTAATGTTAGATACCCAGTAAGGAAAAACTTGCTTCTCTATTTGCATGTGGATCTCTTAGCAAATGAGAAATTAATTTAGTCCATTGGAAACATTTGCAATGACTAGTCCTTAAGGGCCAGTTGAGTATGGGAGTGGACAATGGGCCATTAATGGTCTCCAAAAGCATGCAATTGCAGTAACTGAATCGAGTGCACACTTCAGTTAATGAGTGGGTGCTATGATGGCGATGATGACGGCGTTGTTGACCTGTTAAGACTCGGGCATGATTGAAGAAGACTGAGACGTGTGAGATCATGTGGTTGGGAGGATGGTGAGGCGATGATGATGGGGGTCCCTGGGATTTGAACCCGTGAACCGGATATTTCGGGAGGATCGGTCCAAATTTGGGGTTTTTTAATGTCTCCCATCCGTAGCAAATTTCTCAGGTACTTGGGAAATTGCCACAGTTTTTATCCTATTCCACTACAGTTTTTGTGTTTCTTTTTCCTTGAAAGTTCGGGATTGTCATTGCAAATTCCCACCTCTTTTCTTTGCATAGTACTTACACGAACTCGGTGGTTTCGAGATACACTGTCATGTGAGAGGATGGCGAATTGTTTTTGATAGTTAGTCTAGATCAGTCGGGGCATAAAAATCAATGCAACTTGGATACTTCTGCACTTTTAAATTTCTTTTGACCCTTTTCTTGTCTGGGAAAAAAAAAAATTGGGTTTAGCTCCTTTTCTCACGGCCCTCAGCTTAGTGGAGGACAAGTAGGCTTTAGGAATGAAAACAGTGGAATTTAAAATTAGGTTCTCGTTCCTTTTTTTTTTTTGACACAGTTTGGTAGGTTAGAATCAATTGTAATTAAATAAAAAGCGGGACTGAAAAATGCTCAATCCTACAGGGGAGGATAAGTATTTGTGAAAGGAATGAGATTGAGTCGATAAAAAAGTCAAGTTTACATGTGGTATGTTAACATAGGCTTTGATTTGGCCACTGTAATACGGAGAAAACCTCATTTTTTTTAAGTTCATTCAACTAATTCTATTATATAGAGTAATTTGAAATACTAAAATATAAATCATAATGTTGACACAGAAAGATGACTAAATCCTTTAATTGACAAGATGCTAAATTAAATTAGTACAAAGCTTAGTGTTAACTACAATTTGATTATCAACAAGTTATCGACAGTAGAAACACTAGCTGATGACTATGATTATCGATGATCAAGACGTACGACCCCTAACATGCAATGGTGATTGGTTGACGATTGTCATTTAGCAAAATCTGGCTAAGTGTTGAATATAGAAAATAAAGAGAGAAAACAAAGTGAAGATGCCAATGGAAGATAAAGATACTAATTGATGGTTAAGTGAAGTGGCAACTTGAGGAATTATAATCACTCGTGGATAAGTCGGTGCTATCATGGGCCTAAAGTTGAGAGGCGGTTATAACTATCGATTTGAATAGTAATTGCTTATAAGCAGCTACATTTTGTAGTAGGCTATATAAAGCCATGTTGAATTGTTGTAGAGATCTACAATCATCAATACAAACTTATGTATTCTCTCAGTTTCAATTTATCAATTTCCACTACTTGCATTTCCTTTCCCTTTAGATTTAGGCCTCAAATTGTTTCGTGGAAAATGTGATATTTCTGTGAATGTTTTCTAGAAAGCCATTTTTTAGGAAAATAACAATATTTTCCAGTATTTTGACGGAAACTTGATAATAAACTGGAAAATATTTTTTGTTGTTCTGCATGGAAAATTTGATTTGATTTTCTTAAATAAACGAATACTATTTGGGAGCTAGTAATTTGTGCCTAGTCACCTGAGGATCCAAATGAAGGCACTAGAGTCTCAAGTTCAGCGTCAATGGACCTTGATTGAGGTGCCGAGGATTGAACCACAGGCACTTGGGTCCTCAGCCTAGCCTTGATGGACCCAAGCCCGGGCATTGGGGCTTTGACTAGGCCTCGATGGACCTGGGCATAGGCATCGAGCATCGGGGTTTTAGGCTTGGCCTCAATGGACCCCAGCATGAGCACAAGGGTATCAACATTGGCACCAGGGCCATGGGCCCAACCTTGATGGACTCAAGCCCCGTCGTGGAGACTTGGTCCTAGACGCTAATGACACGGGAACTAATGTTAGGGTTTTTTGTGCCTAAGTGTAAAATTTTGGGTCAAGCGTTGATACCGAATCATACTCTAAAAAATAATTTTCGATTTTTAAAGGTGAAATCATTTTCTAAATTTAAGTATTGATTTTCTATTGACTTATTTTCCTCAATGAACCAAATGCCAGAAAATGAGGAAAATTTATTCCATTAAACAAACAGAGCCTTAGTTATTCTTGATTTTTGCTACGAAATTTGATTCCTATGCGAATTGCCAATGAACCCGATTGGGTAAAATCACAGATCAACCTTTGATTAAGGGTATTCACTAATTCCCAGCGAAACACATCACAAGATGAATTCCAATCCCGAAATCTTTTAATTTTTTTTCCCATCTATTTTACCATATTTCAATTACCTCATTCCTATTTAACTAGTAAGGCCTACACTCTCCCTTCTCTCTGCCCAGCAACATCGTCATCTTCGCTTATCTTTGGGCAGCAGTAGACAAAACACGAGCCCTCATATATGTTGAGATATTGAACGTCTACGATAGTAGCGGTGGGGGCGGGTAATTAAACAGAGGGAAGAAGGGGGATAATTAGAGTCGGTGTTTTGGTTTGATGAGTTTGAGTGCCCTGCGTATAAGGTTGACTTATTTGAAGGAAAACTGTGTCCGGAAAATTTTCTTTTGGCTTTCTAGTATTTGAATGATGGAAAGTTAATCGATTTACGGAAAATATTTTCCATGAATTGAAATAAAATTGTTTCATTAAATATTTCATAACAATGGAAAATATTTTCCTTAAAAATTATTTAAAAAATAATAATTAATTTCTATTGTTGCTAGTTTATAGGAGCAGTCGCTTTCCCTAAATCTAAATTTATTATTTTCAGTTCATAAAAAACCTTTCTTATAAATTGATTGATTTTCATCATTTAAATATCAAAAAGTCAAAAACAGATTTTTGAAAACAATTTTCCTTCAAATGAGCGGATCCTTAGAATTTTCAGATCAATATAAACTCGAGTAATTCCATGGCCATCGTGACTTTGATTTTCACCATTCTATCCATCTTTGGTCGCCAATTGAATACCCTCTGCCGAATAACATCCAATTATCTATCAAAAGCATCAATATGCCTCATTGCTTCACTTTTTTCTTATTTTTCGATTGAGACCCAACTTGGAATTAGCCCAAGTCAAAGTATAATTATGCTGCAGTGTGGTCATTCTCGATAACCCCGAACTCTTTAGAGACCATGACAACCAAATGAAAACAAAAAAAGAAACATGAGTCATGACCATTCCCTCTGCCTAGCCCGTACTACCATACTTAGCAAGTTACGAAGAAGCTAAACATAGTACTCAAGCACAAGACTCACCGCAAGCTTTAATGCATATATTAACACATAAATCTCCACCATAGTCAAAACCTTGATACTTGTCCCCCTGCAAACCCCAAGAAAGGCAGCTCGATTCCGTCGTGGTTACGGCGGAGACTTTTCATTTCTTTTTTAGACTTGGTACTTACACCATATATTCACCAACATTCTTCCACGTGTCGCGAAAATTGACCAAAGTAGCCCTCGTTCTATCAAGTTTTTCCCTTATTTTCCTCTTAGTGTAGACGTAATATTTTATTCTTTCCACGGTCCCAAGGTAAAAAAAAAAAAATTGGAGCTTCTGCTCTTGGGGTTATCTAAAGTCTCTGCTATTATTTCGAAAACCGAAGTCAAACAGGAAAAAATTTGCCCATGCACCGCCCAAATTCTTAGGTATTGACGAACTGAAAAAAACAATCATTTATATTCGTTATTGGGAAAGTCGCATTTGCACGGCTCAATTCCATCTATCGAATTACCATCGATTCCTTAAGTTTATTTCATAAATTCGTCTGTTGAAGATCACTTTTTTCAGTGATATTTTATAGGATTATAATCAAATCACGTGAAAGTATAACGACTGTATCATTATACTATAAAAATATAGATCACGTCATGAACCAATTAAAGAGGCGAATAATCTTAGTTCACTTTCTTGAGATCTTGCATAATCATTACGTTAGAAAAAATCAGCTGATTCAGAATATCTTAGTCCAATAATATTTATTTTAATTGGGGTCTCTTGAGTATTCTCCTAGCTCTCGTTTGACAGTGTAAATACGTCATGCTCGTGATGCGCACGCAAAAAACAAATCTTTAAAAATGAAAGTAAGGCTTTGTCGCGTAACAGTGATGACCAAGATTTAAGCTAAGCTAAGTTTGGGATTTCCAAGGTTAAGAGCTTTATCGTGATAATTAAAATAGTAATTACGAAGTCGGTGTTCAGCCCAAACTGTTTCATTTGTCCCTATTCAAATGCGTCGTAGATTCTCTCTTATATGAGCTTTTTTTCATTTGTTAAATCAAGTAAAAGCATGGGCGTATCGCATTTGAGATGTGCTAATTATTTTGTCTAGTTGGCTCTAGCCAGGCTAGTTGAGTCAAGAGAGAGATGATGACTTTAGGAGGATTATAATGTTGGATATCTTGAAATCTTAAGTTCACATGGTCCCAAGTTGTCCCATGAACTTTCCTCCTAAATCCCACCTACCCTTAAGAACCATAATAGTGTCGTTTCAAATTTTGAAACATAACCCTCCCTCTCCCATGATATAAGTCTCTGCTAGTGAGGTCCATTACAGTATAATTGGTGAGACATCATTACTTTTCAAATTCAAAAAAGAAAAAAAGAAAAAAAAAAGGGGAAAGAAATGAAAAGAAGATGAAGATGTAAATCATTCATTTAGGGATGTGCATACTCTCGATGAAGTGCTTTTCCTTGAAATAATTAAGGATGAAGTGAGATGAGAATAACAAATGGACAAATAGGTTGGGTAAGATCTGTCTGTTTGTTCTGGTGACTTCATCTGCATGGGAACCGACGGAGGATCTCGTCTAAATCAAGGTGGCCAAATCAGAAGAAGTGAGAAATAAAACAAATAATTGTTCCTTTTTTTATTTTAACAAATCTTTTTTTTTTAACTTAATAATGTGCGAATTATCTTCACTATGCTTTCGTCATTAGTTGGCTGGACCACATGCAGCAACACAATCATGGAAGAATTTTGACATATTAAACTAGCCATCTCAAAAAAAATAAAAAAAATGGAGAAAAAGTCACAAAAAAACCCCACATTATGTGTACTATGATATATTCACCATTTTTTTTTTGGGACACCATAAACCTAAAACTTATATCCATATGACATATTTACCTCGAACTTTTTTCATGACACTAAATATTTATCCTTTGTTAAAATTTTCTTAATAATCCTTTAAATCAGAATCTTAATCATTAACTTTATTGAAATACCTGAATTTTAGATGATTCTCGTAAAAAAGAAAAAGCATGCAAATTTCTCTAATATGAATATGAAAGAAGAAAAAAACAACAGTTTAGGAATGTTTGATAAAATCATTAGTCTAGAGAGTTGATATATATTTTAGACTAATGAAATTAATAAAAAGTTCATCAAGAAAGAAGCTTTTAATGAAAGAGGAGCAAAGATTAATGATGAAGAAGAGACTTTTTTTGTTTTATACTATATCAAAGAATTTTTTTTCCTTCTTGTTAGCATGATAATTTTACATGGAACACGTAAAACATTATGAGGATATCTATGCTAAAAAAAAAAAAGTGAAATTCTTAATTATGGTAAATATCATAAATAGAAAAAAAAAAAAAAAAAGAGAGAGAGTAGGACCATTATCTAAAACTGCAATTGAAAGCTCGAGAGCAGTTTTGTCTTTTTAGTGTGAATGATGGTGAATTTAGTCATTTAAAGGGTGAAAATATAGCCACCCTTCTTTTTCTTTTTTCTTTTTCTGCTTTTCTTTTTCATTATGCTAGTGGGGCCGCCAACCATTGACTAAGGGACGGCGACCTCTGTCGGCCCTTGCGAGCCACGATGAGGGCATGGCAACCCTCACCTACCCTCACCATATTTGGCAAGTGCTCGCAAACCCTTGCCAAGGGGCTAACAGCCTCATCGAATTGAATAAAAAAGGAAGAAAATACAAAATTAAATAAAAAATTAAATAAAAAATCATCAACATCAGCATTAACCACACCACATAGGACAGTTGGCATTGACTGAATTTTCATGTGACAATTTCTAGTCAAAGTTAGTCAGAATGACTATATTGGCAATTTGTTAAAAGGTTTAGGACTAGGGAGAAGCAGTTCCAAGTTCAATACATATTCCATCTATAACCTAGAATGTACTTGTTGAAACAAGTATATCATTTTTTGGAATTTCGAACGTACCTTGTCATAGATTCCAAAGTCAATTTCAAGGTTTACCTAAGTTCCACATGTATTATTAATTGAATAATTGCAATGAATAATCATTTTTAATGACCATCACTTGTTGCTACAATTCATCGATTAGAACTTATAGTTAGATACATGAAAAATGCGAACATTAATAAAGTAAAAGTCTTAATTATTGGAAGCTTAGACTAATAATTCTAGATTATACACTTGTCATAAAATGCTATGGAATATTGTAGGATTGCACGAAAAAATATACCAAGGAAAACACAGAAACTTATTCCAAGTTTTAAGTTTCAAGTTATAAGTTTCACCAACCTAAAACCTAAAACCTTCCCATCAAAACATGTTTCTCAATTTTTAAAACCTAGAACTTATCTCGCATACCTTGGAACTTAAGACTGAACAGGTTCCCATCGGTTTGGTTCTCAAATTCTAGGTTTTATCTTGAAACCATATTCACCTCTATTTATGACAACTTAGCAGAACCTTAAAATGTTTAGAAATAAATTAGCATAATGGATAGATTTATGATTGACTTGGCATAACTATCAAAATGTTAAGACTGAATTGATAAATTGTTAAAAGTTTTAGAACTAAATTGGCATAACTAAAAAGTTTAGAACTAAATTAACTATTGTACAATAAATTTAAAACTTTTTGGATAATTTTCTTGAAATGTGGGATCAGGCTTCAATCCTAACATCCGAATAAAGTAAAAAACATTCTTGTGATTGTTGTGTCCATGAGTCCCGACATTTGCCAAAGGTAATCATACTTGTTTTTTGCGGGGCTGGATCCTCCTCTTATGGGGCCCAAGCTCGTCATCTTAAATAAATAAATAAAAGGTAAAAATAAAAAGAGAAGGGCGAACGTTCTTGATCGAGAAGAGAAAGAGAAGAATATT
The DNA here is from genome assembly GCA_017140185.1 of Eucalyptus polyanthemos subsp. polyanthemos. Taxonomy (NCBI): domain Eukaryota; kingdom Viridiplantae; phylum Streptophyta; class Magnoliopsida; order Myrtales; family Myrtaceae; genus Eucalyptus; species Eucalyptus polyanthemos. The sequence goes on along the minus strand of CM029464.1, from coordinate 41,860,419 downwards.
TCCTGAAGCAGAGAAAAGAGGTCGAGAGCTTATAGTTTCAAAGAGGAGAAGAGGTAGTCTAGATTCGACGATTAAACTTAATCGAGATTGGCTTGTTTCAAAAAAAAAAAACTTAATCGAGATTGGCTGAAATTTAGTATGCTATTAGTGAGATTAAGATTCACAAATTGATCGATTTTATTTGTTGAAATCCTTCTCCATTTTCAACTTCTCCGGTAGTGATTAGATTTTTTTTTTTTTTTTTTTGGTGTTAAACTATTTTTGTGGTCATGATATATTGTTGTTTTGAGATGCTCCGCATTTTTTTTCATATTGGGTTTTTCGTGTATAATTCGTGGATATTGTTTTGCTTTAAGTTATTCATATTTACTGGTTTGATGTTGTACTGTTGGAATATTATGACTGGTTGCTGTTGGAATTAATTTGAAATTACTTGGTTGAGTTTTGGGGAAGATATTGATTCTGGAATGATTAAGTAGTAAATCTTGCCCTTTTCCACCCAACATTTTTACACGCTTCAAAAAATAAAACGAATAAAATCAGTAATGGCAATCCGAGATGGCCAGAGGGCAAACCGGTCACCAACTGATGATGTAGGGACGAAGCACTTCTGAAACTTTATGTGGCAATAATCTCTCCACATGCAATCATTGACCGTGGAGGGTGTCCCTTGCTGTCCTTATCATTACTCTTTTGGCCCGTCAAAAAAGTTCAAAATGATAGCGCTGACCTTGGTCACGTGGGAAGGTAGGCCTACAAAAGCAACGAAAAAGTAATTAAGAATTTTATATCAATTTTTTTTCTCTTAGTCATCTTATAAAGCAAAATACAATTAGATGTAAATAACGCTATTAAAACAAGTATGGAAACTCTCTACGCTTGGATGGAATTTCTCTAACAATTGGGGAAAAGTGTCAAAAAAAAATATTATATTTTTGTAATTGTGCCAATTTAGTCTTAAACATTTTATTAGTATCAATTTAGTCATAAAGCTTTTGATTTGATGTTAAGTCAGTTCTTTCGACTAATTTGGCTAGATTTTACTGACTAGGGATTAGGCGATTGACAGGACGTGGTCGGTGCGATGTCAATAACTTTTAATAATATATATATATATTTTTTATTTTTTTATTTTTTCCTTCTTCTCCTCCTTCCTCTAGCAACTGGTCGACCTTGCTGGCCTCTGGTGAGCCTCACAGCCATTGGCCAAGCTCAAGCCCTCGCCAAAGGCCGCGAGGGCTACTCACGCAAAGTGGCAAGGCTCGGCCTTGCTAGATTCGGCGAGGTTGAGCCTTGCTTAAGGCCGCGTAGGCCATGAGGGTGACATCAAGCTAGGTTGACGAGGGCCCAGCCATTGGCGAGGCTCGACTTCACCAGATCTAGCGAGGTCGAGCCTCGCCCATGGCTGGTGAGACTTAACCCTTGCCAAATCCAACGAGAGTGAGCCTTACCGCCTAGTACAAGCAGCTCTTACAGCCTCTAGTAAGGGCTCAAGCCTCGCTAGTGGCCGTGAGGCTCGCCAGAAGCCAGTGCGGTCAATGTTGCCTTTGGCCAATTGTTGAGATTTGGCAATTGGCCGGAGGAAGGAGGAGGAGAAAGGAGAAAGGAAAAAAGAAAAAGAAAAGGAAAAGGAAAAGGAAAATTAAATAAAATAAAAAACTGAAAAATATTAAAAGTTGTTCACGTCGGCCGATTGACACCTAATTAGCAAAATCCTGCTAAAATTAGTTGGAAAAGAATGAATTAGCACCAAATAAAAGTGTTTATAATTAAATTGACATCAATAAAAGGTTTATGACTAAATTGACACAAATGCAAAAATTTTAGAATTTTTTACACTTTTCCCCTAACAATTTATAGTTTGATTCTTGCTGAATTAAGATGTTAGTAGGTTTTCCCATAAAGTGACCCTAAACCGTTAATCGTCATATTTTGCTTGCGCAATGTGATCGTGAATTCAATATCAAAGAATGGGAGAATGAAAAACCCGAAAATTTAGAAATTCTCTGGAAAGCGAAAGAAATTACATCGGGTCCTTATGCTATGGGAGAGGTTGAAACGTGAATTATGTTTAAGTAAATGAAATTTGTTGCACGACGTAGCTAGATATTTCCGGTGGCCCAACCTAGTGTTCTTTTTTACTGTAATGTCTTGTCTCTCTTAAATGTATTGTTGGTATAACAATCTCGCACACACATTAAATTTAGATATATTTTCAACTTGAAAAGCCGTCGGTGGTCAATGATGAGTGCATGCTCAAAATTGTTTTATATGCTAAGATTGCGCATTTTTCCCAATACATTTTTGTATGTGACTATTGTTGGTTTGTTGTAGGATTTATGATTAAGGGAAAACAAAACGTAAATAGAGAACTGGGGTAATATAAACTTGATCTACTTGCTAATTCAACGAAAGATGATCGATAATGAATATATGAATATATAGCGGAAGCACTTGACATATGAATTAGAAGGGAATTTGGGGATATAAGGAATCGAATAAGAGATCTCTTAATTGTTCTTCATGTTCAACTACTTTACGGTCGTTGAATTAATACGAACTATTGAGCTTTCACTTGCCTAACAAGGTATGAAGCAAAATTTTCGTTTTTTATTTCTCATATTGCTCTTGATCCATGTATGCTTTGCGCCTTCACAGACTTGTCTCATTGTTTCTCACATCTAGCATAAGCAGTGTGGGAAGGGCCTATGGGGGTTCTTTAGGCCTTTTTTGCAACCAATCTTATATTAGGTTTCTTGAGATTATCCATTTAAGTTTGAATTTGTGAACGAAACTCGATTCAAAAGTGTGTGGGAATCCGGCTCGGTTTGTGCGACCCTTGGATGTGGCGCTTTTTTTGGGAAAGTCCAAGGGGACTAAGTTTCTAAAACTTGCATGCAAAACACAATTTCCTATTCGTATTCCTAGTTGAGTTGGCTAAAAGGGATTTCTTTTTTTTCTTTTTACACACACACACAACTAAATATTCATGATTTTTTTTTTCAGTCGATCCTACTTTAACTCTCAATCTTAAACTTTTGCTCTACCTCCTTGTAGGGCATAGGAGTTGGAACCCATATTTGAAATTAAATCGTCCCCGCCACAACCCTCCTGTGAAGGTATGAGGATTCAAAACCCCCACTTCCCTTTTCACAAGTGAGAAGAGTGGCCACTGGTGATTTTGGGGTATATAAGGTCGTGATTTGTAGGATGATTTCTCAAGGGTTTTGTGTTTATTCAAAAAAAAAAAAAAAAAAGAAGGGTTTTGTGATTTTGCAAGTGGCGAAGTTTGTTGTGATGTGCAATTTTTGTGGTAGCTTTCTTCATCAATAACATCTTAAATGTTTAAAATCGCAAAAATTGTAATTGAGTATAATTGCAGTTTGCAACAAATTGTAAGTGTTTGAGTGACTTGAGTGTCCTCTTTATCTTGTGAAAATTATCAAAACAGTTCTAAACCTATTATAATTTTTCCAATTCAATCCTAATTTATATTTACTAATTCAATCCTAAACATTTTGTAATAGTACCAATTCAGTCAATCCGGCCAAATTTGGCTAGCCAATGCTAACGTAGCAATTTTTAATTATATTATATTTTTTTGAATTTTTTTTCTTTCTTCTTCATCTTCCGGCCAATCACCAAACCAACTGGAGGTTACAACTGGCAAGGCCTTGCCGAGACTAGGCAAGCTTGGCCCCGCCATCGCTAGGTGAGCTCGCCCAACCATGGCGAGGCTCACCCTAGCCTAGCGATGGCAAGGGCAAGTCAACGGTGAGATCACCCAGCCATGGCGAGGCTCGCCCTCACCCAATACAGCAACAACAAGGGTGAGCTCGTCCTCACCATGACTAGGTGAGCTCAACCTTGCACAATAATGGGAGGGTGAGGGCGAGGGTGAGGCCTCACTAGTGGCCGATGAGGTCAATCTCGCCAATTGCAATCTCTGGTCGGTCTGGTGATCGGCTAAAAGAAGAAAAGGAAAGAAAAAAAATAAAAGTACAAAAAAAAAATATTATTAAAAAATTATCATGTCGTGTGTTAGCTAGACAAGTAGCATCCATGTTAGCACCAACCAACCAAATTTGACCGAATAAACTGAATTGACACAATTGCAAAAGGTTTTAAATTAAATTGACAAAGAAAAAATTAAGATTGTATTGGAAAAATTGTAATAGTTTTAGGAATTGTTTTGGTAATTTTCCCTATTATCTCTGTTATGTTGCTTAGCCTACAGTAGACTCTTGTGTTACTCTCTCCACTGGATCGGTCACACTAACCAAACCATGTAAACTAGTGTCCAATTTATTCCCTTATTCTATTTAACATTGTCTTCAATCATTATTTTTCCAAAATAGTAGGCATCATATTCAGGTTAGGCTAAGTCAAAGTAGATAGATGGAGGTAGAAGAAGGAAAGGTAAAAAACTATAGGTTTGATGGGAAGGTTTTCAATTGCTAGAAGATGCAGATTGAAGATTAGCTGTTGTGGTGCTCAAAATAAATTCACTCACAATAGAGATATTATATTTGATGAGTCTCCAATATGTTTAGGTAGAAACGATTGTGATAATGTTTATGTGGATTTGAATGATGTGTAGCTCGAGGTGAAGTTGCAATAGAAAATCTTGAGGCAGTGGGTATTAGCATGTTAATACAGAAGGTGCCTATAGTATGGTGGAGTTTGTAAAGACAACAATTGTCGTAGCTGCTAAGTTTCACAAGGTCCATAAGTTTGATCGCCTAACAAATATGGGTGCAATAATGGTTTTGTTTTATATGTAGTTGAGGATGTTGTGTCTGAGAAAGAGCTAAAGGTGCACGTGGAATTGGCTGTATCGAGTTGGCGCTATATTGAGATTCGCGGCTATGACGAAATTCAAGCATGCTTGGATTTAAAACCTGTTTGTGGTGGCTAAAGAGCCCTTGAGAGGTTTAAGGAAAGTAGCTTTGAAGTTTATATTCCAATGAAGTGATTTTACTTTGGCTCAAACATCGAGTTAAAGTAGAAATTTGTTGAAAATTAGCTCTCGGATTTTAAACCGATGAATGAAGCCTAGTCCTAAAGTGCATGATAATTTGGCTTGATTTGAGCGACTCTCGGATGTGGTGTTCTTTGTGTGTCTGTGTACATTTCGTTTTTTTAAGGCTTTAAGGCTGCAATTGTGCAAAGTGCTTTCTTGAGTGTTTTGTGATTTTACATGAAGTGGAAAAGTATGCCGAGATGTGCAACTTTTGTTGCGGCTTTCTTCGTCGATATCATCTTGAGTGCAAAAATCTTGTGGTAAGTTCTTGTTTATATATATAATGAGATTGAGTAGTTATTTGCAAAGCATTGTGGGTTATTAAGTGTAGTGAGGGGTTACGGCATATTAAAAATGTTTGATTGACTCGAATCTGGTTACAATATCTGTTGCATCAGCTGATTTATTGTAGAATCTTGTGCTATTTTCCACTTAGAGTATATCACATCAACCAATCATGTAAACCCAATATCCGATTTACTATCTTATTTTATTTATTATTATATGCAATTGTTTGCCTCCAAAAAAAGATTTTAGGGTAAAATTTTTAACATAGTATATTTGGGAACTAAGTTTCAATTTCCCCACGCCTCATATGATCTGTGATTTTGTTTTTGTGCTCAAATTATTATTTACATTATTACATGAGCCGTAATTCCATAACTATCTTGTAGATGGGGAGCTTTGCTTGCTCACTACACTGATCTTAACTTTGAATTTCCTACCATCCAATAGCTTAACTTTTTTTTTAACAGCCTTATGTGCTTGTCAAACTGATCTTCTCCCTTAAAAACAACGAACGACAAACTTTAGTATGAGGAAGACAAAATAACATAAATAGTCCCTAAAATTTGATCAAATGTTTAATGTGGTCAATAAACTTTTAATTTGTTTAATGTGATCTATGAACTATAGTCCAATGTGTAATGTAGTCTCTAAACTTTTAATTTGTTCAATGTGATATTTAAATTTTAATACATATTCAACTTAATCCCTAAATTATATGAAAATATTAAATATTTATCTAAACTTGAATTAATAGATAGATAACATTGAACATTTTCTTATATTTCAAGGACTAGGTTGAACATATACTAAAAGTTTCGGGATCACATTGAACAAATTAAAAATACACATTAAGTTAAAAGTCAGGGATTACGTTGCATATTGAGTCAAAGTTTATGGACTATTTATATCATTATCCATATACTAGAGGTATCTAAATGGCAATTCTTTCATAGGTCCTCTTGGTGAAGACGGTGGAAGGTGCCAGCTTATGATATCCTACGCATTGCCTAATCCTGCATGAGAATCATTCGTACTGCTATGCTACTTCTAATCTTTTTTCCTTTTACAAAGCCATGAAAATAAATATTCCAAATTTTGAACAAGAGCATGGTACGTGGGTTCACTGTAAAACCTGATGCCATCTCGAGACTATCCTGATTTTTCTAGAAACCTGGTCGGATGGAATACCTTCCTAGGAACAAGAGTGCGCGACTCTCTCTCTCTCTCTCTCTCTCTCTCTCTCTGATTTGCAAGTTCGTACATGAAGAAGTTTCAATGCAAAATAATAGAATGGTTTTGCAAAATAATAAGGCAGAGACGTACAAAACGACGGCTCATGACGCCGTTTTTGTAGCGTCGGTCCCTCCCCTCGCGCTCGCACATTTCAAAAGAGACCGAGAACGTACAACGCCAATACGCGTCCAAGACTCCAAGGTCAATCTTTATGTTTGTGTAATAATGTTTGAGGCAAGATAAATGCATCGTACAAAGACGTTAATGCCAAAATAAAATAAAATAATAAAGAACTAATTTGAACGAAAAAAAATTGGCATATAAATATGTCGGCTAATTCAACCCCACAGCCGCCTCTCTTTTGCGTTCCCATCATCATTTCTCCCTTAATCCAGAACTTCCCTTTTTCGTTACTAGAATATTTCATTTTTCAAATTTATGCGACCATTTTAAATTTTAGCCTTTTGAAAGATTATCACATCGTGCCGGCTTTAGTCGGTGGAATTTATTACTGTTCATAAATCAATTTGTATGTCTTAGGCGTAATTAATGGTTAATCAAGCGTAATTAATGTCAAATCTGTGGTTGTAGCTGTAGGTGTAATTAACATGTGGTTCCATGTTATAAGCACTGAAAGATATTGACGCTAATGAAGTTACTAAGTAGATTAGGATTACAGACCAAAAAAAAAAAAGACTCGAATAACTTTAGCTATGCTTAAAGCTAACTAAGAGCACAGCTAGACTATGATTAAGTATAATCCATTTATCTACATGTCGATTTTAAATATTTACTATCGCATGCAATATGATCGTTTGCTAGCTATTTGTTTGGTCCTGAAAGAGGATAAATTCTATAGATATTCGTTAGATTCATTATTAATGGAGAGAGAGCTTGACATATTGTTTAAAGCATCATATGGTATGGCATTTCAATCTCTAGACATGCTCTCTCGAATGATGGGGTTCTATTCCCTCAAAATTGCTCCTTACAAATCATCGACTTGACAAAAAGACTTATCAAGATTCAACTGGTCAACGATTCTAGTCAAATATTGCAGCCGTTGTACTTCAAATTGACAGAAAACTATGCACCAAAATAGGAACAAAAACTTGATGATTGGTTCTAAAATTGATGAAATGAATCCACTAATGGCAGCACAAGTCTTTCACTAAGAATAAGGGCAAGTGTTTGGTTGACAAAAGGAAATAAAAAACTAAAATGACTTGAAATAAATTGGTCGTAAATGAAAAACATATTGCAAGGATGTATGTACATTGACATAAGTAAATGTTGTTTTTGGCATGTTGGCGAGAGTCATTTTCTCTTCAGATGCGCTCCTTTCATGGTCCAAGGGTTGTTAGTCCGTCCTAATAAACATTCTCGCCCATTGAAATTGAATTTCGGCTCCATATTTGATGATATAATTGATCCCGCCTAAAGAGCTTGACTGCTGTAGCTGACTGACTCGACTGTAGTAAATACTTGACCGTAACCGTGAGTCTACATCTTTGGTAATTGTTCCCGTACAAGAGTTTGTAATAAATGTTCCCGCTCATTTAGTCCTTGCAGTCGATTTCATTTCACTCAAACTTAGTGAATTGATGTTAATATTTCTCAACTGGATTGACGTCAATTTGGCTATTAGTTGATGTGCAGGAATAGTATCAAAAAAGTCTTCAACTTATTGCATTGATATCAATTTAGTCTTGAAGCTTTCAATTTAGTCTTGAATCTTTCAATTAGACCAATTGAATTATAAATATTTTCACATTGATACCAATTAAATACACCAAGCCGATTTAGCCTAGAAAATGTTGATGTGGACACCAACAGTCCTACGTGACATGGTTGGCACCGAAGTGGACAATTTTTTATTATATAATTTTAAAAAAGTTTTAAAAGTTTTACTAATTTTTTCCTCTTTTTTTTCCCCTTATTGTTAAGGATTGGTAGGGGGCCTTTGGCCATGGGTTGAGGCTTGGTGCCCCCACTAGCCACTAGACAAGGGCGTATGAGGGTCGCAAAGCCCTCACTAGTAATTGGCAAAAGCTCGTAGCCCTTGCTCACAATTGGTCGAGGGTTGCAACCCTCGCTGCAGTTGGTGAGGGCTTGTGACCCTTGCCCGGTGGTCGACAGGTTGCCAAGCCTTAGTCAATGGCCAATGGCTTCTGCTAGCTCTAACAGTAAAAAAAAAAAAAATAAAGAAAAGAAAGAGAAGAAAAAATAAAATTAAAAATTAAAAAAATCCAATAAAATTATTTAAAGTTTAAAAAATTGTCCACATCGGTGCTCCATATCGCGTATGACAGACGACATCGACATTAGCATAAAAATTAACTTTTGGAGTTCCAACATGCTCGTAAAAGATTTATTGGCCAATATAATAGTTCTAATAAGAATCACACATGCTATCGGGTTGAATTCAACCTTGTTTACAGCGATAACTAGATTGTTCATTTGATCAAGATTAAATGTCAACTTATGCCAAATCAAATATGGTATGAATTCAAATATCTACCGAGATAAATTTCCTTTTTAGGTGGGCCGCTTTTAGGGCTTCCCTACCATAGTCAACTGGTAAGTACTTTGGTATGGCGAGAACTTGGGATTCAAATGCTCTGCCATAATAGTTGAATAGTCCATCGTATGTGAAGGGCAAATGTCGATAGCAGATGCAATATCACTATAGGTCGACCATTCTATCATTTTCTAATTCCTCAAGAGATTAATGTTGGAAAATATTTATGTCCATTGGGAACTATCACCAGCCCTCAAGGCTAGTAATAAATGGAAGTGGACTATGAGCCGTGAAAGGACTACAGAAGCATGCAATTGCAGTTATTGAATCGACTACATTATAATTGATGGATGTATGCTACGATGGCCTTGATGAGGATCTTGACCGGTGAGGAACTCAGGTACGATTGAAGAAGACTCAGACGTGTGATCATCATGTGGTCGGGAACCCTGTGAGATGATGATGGGGACTCCTTTGGATTTGAATCCGTGAACCGGATATCGCGGGAAAGTCGGTCCAAATTTGGGTTTTTTACGTGTACCGTCCGAAGCAAATTTCTCAGCTACTTGGGGAAGTGTGACCGTCTTTATCCTATTCCACTACAGTGTTGTTTTTCTTCCTTGAAATCACTTTTGTGTTTCATTTTCCTGAAAGTGAGATCGTTATCGCAAATTTAACCTCTTTCCCTTTGCTTTGTACTTACACGAACTTGATCGTTTGCAGGTACACTGTCATGTGAGAGGATGGTGAATAGCTTTTGATAGCTGGCCTAGATTAGTCAGGGTGAAAATTCGATGCTGTGAGGTTGTCGCGATTTCGTACTTCTGTAATTTTAAATTTCTTTCTACCCTCCCTTTTCGTTCGGGTAAAAATTTGGCTGCGGTCCTTTTCATACGACCCTCAAGAGGAGGACAAGTATACACTAGGAGTAAACAGTGGAATGTAAGGGTAGGTTCTCGTTCCCTGTTTATCAGAATGTAAAGTGCTTGATCCCAGGGAAGGAATGAGAATGAAGCAATAAAAAAAGGTGGAGTGGACATGTGGAATGTTAACAGAGGCTTTGATTTGGCAGTCCTAATTCGTGACATTTATTTTGATAATTTGTTTATATACATAATTTGAAATACCAACACTAAAAATCAACAAAAAAGATGAATATCATTCCCAAAATCTATGATATGGTAGAAAAGGAGGAGGCCAGTGATTGAACAGAGAGACAAAAGGTGGGGACAAGACATTACAATTGCCATAAATTTTGTACGGGACTCATTTGAGTGCCATATTTTTTTTTACCATTTAAGTGCCTAAATTTATAAGGAAACGTTCACTTGAGTGTTAGGGTTCAGTTTTGATTTGGCACGTTCAATTGCACTACAGATCTGCAAATGGACATAATTGCAGAGTTTTTCGAATTAAGGTCAACATAAAGTTAGGTGATTGTACGACCATCTTAACTTTGTTTTGCCATTTTATCTATCTTTTGTCACCAATTTAAGTGAAGTGCCCTCTTCCCGACAACACCCAAGTATTTAGTAAGCATCAACATGCCTTGCTGCTTCTTCTTTTTTCCTTAAATTTGGATCATGAGCAGACTTGATATAGCTGGAGTCGAAGTTTAATAATGCTGCGCTATTCATTCTCGATGACCCTAAACTCTTTAGCTACTAACACACTTAGATAGTTGCAAAGAAGCTAAATATAGTACGCTAGCACAAGACTCATTGCATGCTTTAACGCATAGTCTCCACCATAGTCAAATTCTGGATAATCGTCCCTCTCCAAACACCTAGAAAAAGAAGCTCAATCCCGTTATTTTCACGGCGGAGACTTTTCACTTCTTTTTTACACTTGGTATCACACCAACGTGTCATAAAATTGACCAAAATAGCCCTCACTTTATCGAGTTTCTTCTTATTTTCTTCTCAATGGAGATGCATTATTTGATCTTTTCAATGTGTGTGGATCAAGAAAAATTGAGCTTCTGTTCTGGGGGTTAACTAAGGCTTCTAGATTAATTTTGAAAACTGAAGTCAAAGAGGAAAGCTTTTCCACAAATCTCATTGCATGCACCACTCCAAATCATGAACTAATTCAGTCTATCTTAGTTCAGTAGCGTCGTTTTATTCAGGATCTCCTTGAGTCTTCTCTTGAACTCTTGTTCCACCGTGTAAATATGTCACGCTCTTGGTACATTTGTGGAAAACATAACTAATGAATATTAAAGCAAGGATTCGTCGCATAACAGTGTCGAACGAAACATAAGCTGAGCTAAGTCTGGGATTTCCAAGGTTGAGAGCTTTTCGTTTGTCCCCATTCAAATGCGTCGTAGATTCTCTTACCTCAGCCCAATTTTTCGCTGTTTCTTTTCTTTATTTTACTCGCTCTCTCTCTGACATGGACTTTTTCCCTCCTTTTTTATTAGGTAAATGCGTGGGCATTTCGCATTTGAGTTTTGCCAATTATCGTCTGGTTGGCTACAGGCTACTTGGGTCAAGAGGGAGATGATGACTTTAGGGACTATAATGCTGGATATCTTGAAATCTAAGTCCACATGGTCCCAAGTTGTCCTTGGAACTTTCCTCCGATATCCCACCTACCCTTAACACCATAATAGTGTCATTTTTCAAATTTTGAAACATAACCCTCCCTCTCTCATGATGTATGTCTCTGCTAGTGAGGTCCATCACAGTATAATTGGTGAGAGGCATAAATTATTGCTTTTTTTAATTAAAAATAAAAAATTTAGAGAAAGATGTAGATCATTCATCTGAGCATGTATACAACTCTCTTCAAACAGTACTTTTCCTTAGGATAATTAAGGAGGAAGTGAGATGAGAAAAAGAAATGGACAAATGGGTTGGGTATGACCTGTTTGTTTGTTGTGGTGACTTCATCTGAATAGGAACTGAAGGAGGATCTTTGTCTAAAGTAAGGTGGCCAAATGAGAAGAAGTGAGAAATAAAACAAATTAATTTTCCTTTTCTTAACAATTATTTTACTTAATAGTGTACAAAAATCTGCGCCGCGCTTTCGTTTTGGAATGGCTGGAGTCCATGCAGCAACATAGTGAACCTTCCTTTCGCCGAGTTCTCTCAAATCCTTGATATGGCTTTTGATACAATAATCATCAAAGAATTTTCCGACATGTTAAGCAAATATATGATCCTCAAATAATACTTAGTCAAGCATATCAAATTAGTTAAGGCCCAATAAAAGAACTAAGGAAATAGGAAAATCTAAGCATTACTCAAATGGGAGATGACTCAATAATAGTAAGAGTCTTTTTACAAAGAGATTGAGGACAAAATCATAATTTTAAATATCATATCATTTGACTTTCAACATTTGATTAACCAATAAAAATGTGTTCATCTTTTTATTAGTGAGAGCGAGAGAAAATCTATCCCCTCTTTTCCTTTGTTGTCCCCATGTCGCCACTCTAGAGGGGGCATGGAGCCAAAACAAAAGGGAATTGTATCAATTTGTTCCAACCTAGAATGGTAAGCTCCTGAACTTGGAGCTATAAAACACAAAAGTACGTGATGTTCTTTAAAAAACTCAAGTCTCTATCTATATTTCCATTGCATTTTGTTGTTTATAACCACTAGCCATCCGACCAAGTGCACTGGCAATAAAGGCGGGAATGCACGACCAGGTCTGAATCCCGACAACATGCAAAAAAAGAAGAAACATTTTGTGATTGTAGAATGCATGAGTCCCAGCATTTGCCCAAAGGTGATAACACATGTTTTGTGATGTTTCAAAGAAATAAACGAATTATATTAGGCTTATTAGCAAATCTCCGATGGCCAGAGAGGAAACCATTCACCAACTGACGATGTAGGGACAAAGCACTTCGAAACTTTTATGTGGCAATAATCTCTACAGATGCAATCATTCACTGTGAAGGGTTGTCCCGTGCTGTCCTTATCATTACACTTCCGGCCCGTCAAAAAAGTTCAGATGATGCCGCTGACCCCAGTCGCGGGGCGAGCTTGGCGTAAAAAACTGAAGAAAAAGTGATAATTGGATGAAACAAAGTGGAAACATAATCGGATGTGAATAAAGCTATGCGAGGAGCATCGCCTAAAACAATGTGGATCGTCTCTACGCTTGGATGGAACGATTTATAGCTCGATTCTTACTAATTTATGATGTTATAAGATTTTCTGTCTTTCATACTTTAAAAAAAATTGAAATTACATGGTATCACTTGACAAAGAAATCAAAATTTGTATCTCAATTTATCATAGTTATGCAATTAATTAAAAAAGATTGTATCTGATACGAGTTTGGAATATTTTATATTTTGTTGAAGGGTAAAGCAAAATAATATTATGGTAAGGGGAACTATTTTTTCCTCATATAAGAACGTGGAGTAAAATAGGGTTTATTGCCAGTCCTATTCTCATATGAGAGCAATGGTCATTCATTATAACCATGTGCCAGTTAATTTTCTAGGCTATAAAATTACTCTTATTTGACTACTGCCAATCTTATTTTTATTGTAGTGACATAGAAAGAGAAATAAAAAAAGATAGTTCATTCTTACATATATAAATGATAAGTGTCATTAAATCGTTAATCGTTATGATTATCTTGCATAAATGCGGTCCTTTTCTCCCATAAGAAATTCTTTGAAATTGGAAAGTGAGACAAATTACATTCGGTCTTTCTCTTACAAGATAGGTTGAAATGAGAATTAAATTAAGTTCTGCTCGACATAGCTAGCTAACTTTAGTGGCCCAACCTAGTATTCTATTTTACTATAATGTCTTGTTTCTCTTAAATGGAGCACTGATAGAACAATACATACACGCACAATAATTTAAACCATTTTGCCATTTGAAAAGTGGTTGTTTGTCAATGATGAGTGTGTGCTAAAAACTGTTTTATTTGTCACTACATTAATATATCTAACTATTGTTGGTTTGTTGATGGATTTATGATTAAGGGCTAACCAAACTTAAAGAAAGAATTGAAATAATATATAAATGATATCATTGACCATTCGTTAAAGGGCGATGGGAAAACAAATATGAAACATACGAACCCTGTACTATATTTGCACATATAGTTAAAGCTTGTGACATGTGAATTAGAAGGGAATTTGAGGGCATAAAAAATTGTGAGGGCTAAATATTATGTGAGTGGTTGGGTGGTATTGGAGGTTGAGAAACATTGAAAGTATTTAAGTGACTCAAGTATGGTAATAATCTCCATTGATTGTTTGATTTCTAGTGCAATCTTGTGCTACTCTCCTCATGAAATAGGTTACACTAATCGAATTACATTTATTCATTGTCCAATCTATTTCCCTTTTTTTTTTTAATTATGATATTCGAATGGTTGGTTTTGCCAAAATTTGTATCAAATCTAGTTTAAGCTAAGTTGAAGCAAATCGATGACAACAAAAGAAGGAAATGTGGAATCAACAAATTGGTGCAAAGGATTTCGATTTTTAGAATATGTAGATTAAGGATTATCTATACCATAGGATTTGCAATTATCCTTGTCTGAAAAGAAGCCAGAGTAGATGAAGCAAGTTGATTGGAATTTGCTGATAGACTAGTGTTGGGTGTTACTGGGCTGATGTTGTCTTGCAATGTTGTTTAGCATCATGAAAGAGAATACCACTACAAGATTTATGAATGCCTTGTCAAATGCATAAGAGAAGTCATCTTTAAAAAGAAAAAAAAAAGGTTTACTATGTTTATTTGACTTAAAGATGGACGGACATGCATTGTGTCGCTTAGTGTATCAATGAATTATGGTTGTTAATCAATTAAGTTCAATTGAGATTGATTTTGATGATGAGATACATACTTTGATTCTATAATCCTCATTACCTAATTGTTAGAATATTATTGTTTCTACTGTTAGTAGTTCCTTTGAGCTAAAAAGCTTGATGTTTGATGAGGTTCATGATTCAATCTTGAGTGAGGACCATCATAGAAGGGGATCTAGTAAGCTTGTGCATGCTGTTTAGTAGGTGGAGATGGAGAAAGAACTAGTACTCGCCTTAGCAAGAGTAGTGTGAATTTGAATAGTTGTAGTCAACCTAAGATTGGTGGTATTTGTTAAAAAAATGAAAAGAGAGGGGAACTTAGAAGGAATTGCCTAAAACTGAGAAATGAGAAGGGTAAGGGAATTATAACTGAGTCTACAAATGATATTGTACCTGTAACTCACATTTTGGATAGTGTCGATTATGTTTTGTCTATCACTAAGGATTTGTCATTGGCCAAATAACCTATAGACTTTGGTGGTCCATGTTACATCAAATATGATCCGATTTACCTATTAATGCATGAATAGTGATAAAGTGTAGTTGGGGAACAATGTTGAGTGTGGTCTCACGGGTGTTGGCCATGTTAGAATTAGAATGTATGACTATATCAAACAAAGACATTGTTTGGTGAGGGACATATTTTAGAGTGGAAGAATAATGTGAGTTTCTTGAGTGACATGTATTCAACTACATGTCGGTATATTTTATAAGGTGAAGTTCTAAAGATTGCTCGAGGTACTCTAATGGCAATGAGAAATCAAACACTGTGACCACCATGAGTTTCAATGGAAGATAGCGATGGATTTTGTTGCAATGTGATCAAATGTATCAATCTAAGGGAAGAGAAACCTGAAGGTTTTAAGTGAATGGAGTCTATTGTATGGTTAAGTGGTTGAGGAAGTGAATGTATGCAAATGTCGTAACTTGAGCAAATGGTAGAAAGTGGAGTTCAACACAATCATCAGAGAAACATGTAGATTGTAAAGCCCGTTCATTTCAAATGTTCATAAGCTGTCGCAATTTCTTTTGAAGAGTGTTAGATTTACACTACTATTTGTTCATGATTACTCAAGGAGAACCTGGGTATTTATGTTGAGGCATAGGTTTGATGCTCGTGTCAGCATTGAGTAGTTGAGAGTTTTGATCAAAACGAAGACTAGTAATATGGTCAAGCATGCATTGACTGCTAATAACACAGACTTTTGGTTGGAGCCATTAAATGAATTAGGCATGAAAAAATGTATAGTGAGACATCGTGCTATAGTTTTTCCCAAGAACATAAAGGTCATGACTTTCTCTATCTCTCTGATTTGTGAGTTTGTACATTAAAAGAAAGTGTAAATCCAAACACCATTTCATTGTTCTATAGTTTTTATATCCGTCATCCTGTTTGACAGTGAGCAGGGCTTGCTATCAATGAAGAACAGCTTCGACTCCTTGCGTTGTCTTTCTGCTCTTTCTTTCCCGTTATGACAGAAAGTAAAGGTTGTGCAGTGTGTGTTTCTGAGTTTCTTTGTCAAGAGAAAACACACTGAGACTGATATTCCAAACGTCTGCTTCACGCCACCATGACGCCACCATTTAAAACTTGCCCTTAAGTTCAGAGAGAGAGAGCAATTTACAGCAAACCGCGGCTCATGACGCCGTTTTCGTAGCTTCAGTCCCTCCCCTCCTCGCACATTTCAAAAGAGACGGAGGACGGACAACGCCAAAATGAGTCCAAGACTCCAAAGTCAATCTTTATATTTTGTTTAATATGTTTCAGGGAAGAAAATTGTATCATGCAAACACGTGAATGCCTAAAAAAAATCGAGAAACTAATTTGAAGGAAAAAAAAGTGGTAATATAAATAGGTTGGCTAATCCAACCCCACAACCGCCATTCCTTTGTGTTCCCATCATCATTTTTCCTTTGATCCGACCTTCCCTTTTTTGTTACTTGAATATTTCTTTTTCAAATTTAAGCGACTATTTTAAATTTAAGTCTTTAAAAAAATGGTCAAGTCTTGCCAACTTAGTTGGTGGAACTAATTAATGTTCATAAATTACTTTGTATGTCTTAGGTGTAATTAATGGTTAATCTCGTATAATTAATGTGAAATATGTGGGTTTAGTTGTAGGTGAAATATCCCAACATGTGGGTCCATGTTAAATGCACAGAAAAATGTTGACCCTACTCAAGTTACTAAGGGCCCGTTTGGTTCGGCTTCGGCTTTGAGGAAATGCCATTGGGAGAATGCAAATACTTTTGAGGTAAATGGGTTTTCTGAAATATTAGACTGCTTGGTAAATCATAACTGAAAAATGCTTTAAGGAAATACAAGACTGTTTGGTAAACATATATTTGAAAAGCTCTTTAGTGTGACCAAATTAAGCTTTTTAGTTTTAGTATTTTTAAAATTGCAAAAAAGAAACAATGACTATATAACCTTTTACATCTTCATGTTGAGAGTAATGTAAAAGATATATATTAGTAAATTTATTTAAAAATTATATTAAAATAATTTGATTATAGATTATATGCAAAGCTCAACTTTTGGCCTAAGTTTCTTTTAGGTTTGTTTTCAACTTTAAATAATTTTTTTTAATTATTGTAGTATTAATAATCTTCGTTAATTAATGATCATTATAGTGTATTGATAAAAAGTTGGGCTATTGATTGTCAAAAGATAAAAATGACAAAAAAAAAAGGTGAACTTATTCAGTGGATGGTGAAGTCACCAATTGTGGATGCTAATTTTTTTGAGTAAGTACCGCATATAAAAAGGGAGGTCCTCATTAAAAAAAATAAAACCAAGTTCATCTCATACAAATTTGACTAAAAAGAGTCATTTCATGATAGTAAACATGGTCGTATATGTCCGTAAAAAAGAAATTCATTAATAAGAGGACTAGCATTCTGCAAATGCTGAATGCCCAAACTTTCAGCATTTCAAAGGTCAACATTTGGTCAAAGACACCTTCAAATGTTGAACCAAACACCAAATTTTTTCCAAAGCCCTTTGGGAATGCTGAACCAAATGGGGGCCTAAGTAGACTAGGATAACTTTAGCAATGCGAGAGCTAACCAAGAGCACACCAAGACTTTGATTAAGTATAATCCATTGATCTCTATGTCAATTTTAAATGTTTATTGTCTCTTTCAATATGATTGTTTGCTAACTACTTGTTTAGTCTTGAAAGCGGATAAATTCTATAGAGTTTTGTTAGATTCATTACCGGTGGAGAGAGTGTTTGACATATTGCTTAAAGCATCATACAGTATAACATTTCAATCTCTAGACATGTTCTCTCGAATGATGGGGTTCTATTTGCGCAAAATTGCTCAAAATTGCTCCTTACAAATCATTGACTTGACAATAAAAATTATTAAGGTTCAACTAATCAAAGATCCCGGTCAAACATTGCAGTCGTTGTACTTCGAATTGACAGACAAATCATGCACAAAAAATAGGAACAAAAACTTGATGATTAGGTTCTAAAATTGATGAATGAAGCCACTAATGACAACAGAAGTCTTTCCCAAAGAATAAGGGCAAGTGTTTGGTTGACAAAAGGAAATAAACAACCAAAATGACTTGAAATAAATTGCTCGGAAATGAAAAACAAATTGCAAGTAAGTACATTGACATAAGTAAATGTTGTTTTTCGGACGTTGATGTGAGTCATTTCCTCTTCAGATGCGCTCCTTTCATAGTCCATTGGTGGTTAGCCCATCCTAATAACCATTCTCTCTCATTGAATTGAATTTTGGCTCCATATTTGATGGTATAATTGATCCCGCCTAGGGAGCTTGACTGCATTAAATGATTGACTCAACTGTAATAAAAGCTTGACCCCAAAACTGTCATTGCAGTCCATTTGATTTCACTCAAACTTAGTGAATCGACATCAATGTTTCTCCACTCGACTGAAATTAATTTGGTTATTAGTTGATGAATGGAAAACACATCAAAAAATATCTAAATCTATTGTATTAGTACCAATTTAGTCTTGAACTTTCAATTGGACAAATTTAGTCAAAATTCATTTCATATCGATATTAATTGAGTCCACCAAGCCAATTAGCCAGAAAATTGTTGACGTGAATGCTAATAATCCTACGTGGTATGGCTAATGTTAATGTGAATATTTATAATTTTTTCCCTTTTATTTTTTTCTCTTTGCCTTTATTTATTTATTTATTGTTAAGAGTTGGTTGGGGACCGCTAGCCATGGGCTGAGGCTTGGCGCCCTCATTGGCCACTAGACAAGGGCTTGTGAGGGCCGTGAAGCCCTCATTGGCAACTGACGAGGGCTCGCAACCCTTACTCACGATTTGTTGAGGGTTGCGACCCTTGCCCAATGGCCATCAAGCCAAGGTCAAGCATTGGCCCGACAACTTCTTGCTAGCTCTAACGATGTAAAAAAAGAAGACAAGAAAAAATTATAAAAATTCGAAAAAATATCTAAAATATTAAAAAATTATCAACATCAACTTCAATCATGCCACGTGAGGCGGTCAACATTCATGCCAATATAAAAAAAAAATGACTCTTAGAGTTTCAACAGTTTGTAAAAGATTTCTTGGCCAATATAATAGCTCTAATAAGAATCACAAATGCTGTCAGCAGAATTATTAACTTCAATCTTGTTTATAGTGATAGGCAGAATTATTAACTTCAATCTTGTTTACAGTGATAGCTAGATTGAACATTTGATCAAGATTCAATGTCAACTTATGCCAAATCAAATATGGTTATGGATTTGAATAAATGCCAAGACAATTGCCTTTTTCAGGTAAACCGCTTTTAGGGCTTCCATATCATAATAAATTGGTGATTACTTTGCTACGGTGAGAACTCGAGAATCAAATGCTCCAATAGAATAGTAGAGTAGTCCATCGTATGTGAAGGGCAAATGTCAAGAGCAGATGCAATATCACAATAGCCCCTTCTATCATTTTTAATTCCTCGAGAGATTAATGTTGAAATATATTTATGTCCATTGGGAACTATCACTAACCGCCAAGGCTAGTAAGATTTGGAAGTGGACCATGAGCTGTGAAAGGACTACAGAAGCATGCAATTACAGCTATTGAATCGAGTACATCATAATAATTAATGGATGTATGCTACGATGGCCATGATGAGGATCTTGACCTGTTAAGAACTCAGGTACGATTGAAGAAGACTCAGACGTGTGATCATCATGTGGTCGGGAACCTTGTAAGGTGATGATGGGGACCCCTTTGGATTTGAATCCGTGAACCGGATATTTCGGAAGAATCGGTCCAAATTTGGGTTTTTAACGTGTCCCGTCCGTAGCAAATTTCTCAGCTACTTGGGGGATTGTTACCGTCTTTATCTTTTTCCCCTACAGTGTCGTTTTCCTTTCTTGAAGTCACTTTTGTGTTTCATTTTCCTAGAAGTTTCAGATCGTCATTGCAAATTCCCACCTCTTCCTTTGCATTGTACTTACACGAACTCAATGTTTTCCAGATACACTATCGTGTGAGAGGATGGTGTCATGGTGAATAGTTTTTTATAGCTAGTCTAGGTCAGTCGGCCTAAAAATTCGATGCTGTGATGTTGTCGCAATTTCGTACTTCTGCAATTTTTAATTTCTTTCTACCCGTCCTTTTCATCTGGGTAAAAATTTGTGTGCGGTCCTTTTCATATGAGTCTCAATTTAGAGTAGCAGAAGTACACAGTAGGAGTAAAAAAGTGGAATGTAACAGTAGGTTCTGGTTCCCTGTTTATCAGAATGTGAAGTGCTCCATCCCAGGGGAAGGAATGAGAATAGAATCGATAAAAAAAAAGGTAAGGGGACACCCGGAATGTTAACGGAGGCTTCGATTTGGCAATCCTAATTTGTTCAGTTTATTTTGATAATTTGTTTACATAGAGTAATTTGAAATACTAACACTAAAATAATAAAAAAGATGAATTCCAATCCCGAAATCTATGATATAGTAGCAAATAAGTAGGCCGATGATTTGGTGTGTTCAATCGCACTGCAGATTTGCAAATGGACTTAGTTGCATAGTTTTTCGAAATATGGCCAATGTAAGATTAGGTGATTCCACGACCATCCCAACTTTATTTTGCCATTTACCTTCTTCTTGACAATTGAAGCAATTTATCCTCTTCTTGACAACACTCAAATATTAGGAAAAATGTCAAAAAAGTCTTAAAATCTTTCGCATTTGTGTCAATATAATCATAAATATTTTATATCAATTTATTCCTAAACGTTTTGATTTAGTGCCAATTTAATCATTCCTACTAATTTTGGTTAGATTTTACTGATGTGGACATTGATTAACTGACGTGAAAGGACCATAACTAATGTGACAACTTTTAAAGATATTTTAACATTTTCTTTTCGAAATTTGTATTTCTTTTTTTTTTTTCCTTTTCTTTTCCCTTTCTCCCCCCCCTACTCTAATCGGTTACCAAGCCTCAACGACTGGCTAGAGGCGATGGTGGACGAGATCAAGGTCAACCTTGCCAGCTACTAGTGAGGCTCGAGCCCTCACCAAAGGCCGCAAGATTGCACCTGCAAGGGCATGAGCCCTTGCTAGTGGCTAGGCGAGGCTCAACCTCGTTGTATCTGACAAGGTTGGGCTTCACCCATGGTCAATGAGGGCAAGCCTCACCAGTCTAGCATGAGGCCAGCTTGCGAGGGCTTGAGCCTCGCTAGTGGCTGGGCGAGGCTCAACCTCGTTAGATTTGGTGATGTTAGGCCTCACCCATGGTCTACAAGGACAAGCATTGCCAGCCCAGCGCAAGGCAGGCTTGAGGTTGCCCTAGCGAGGTCTTGAGCCTCACTAGCCTCACTAGTGGCCGGTGAAGTCCAAGTCGATTGACTAGAGTAAGGTAGAAAAGAAGAAAAATATTTAAAATTAAATTGGCATAAATACAAAAGATTTAAGACTTTTTTGACACTTTTTTCTACTAAATATCTATTAAGCATCAACATGCCAACTTGATATAGCCGTAATCAAAGGCTAATTATGCTGCGCTGGTCATTCTCGATGACTAAAAAAAAATACAAAGAAGCTAAATATAGTACTCAAGCACAAGACTCACCGCATGCTGTAGTGTTTATATTTACGCATAATCTCCACCATGGTCAAAACCTTGATAATCGTTCCTCTCCAAACACCAAGAAAAGAAGCTCAATCCCGTTGTCGTCACGGCGGAGACTTTTTCATCTCTTTTTCATACCTGGTATCGCACCATAAATTCACCGACATTCTCCACGTGTCATAAAATCGATCAACAGAGCGTTTACTTTATCAAGCTTTTTCTTGTTTTCCTCTTGGTGGAAACGTAATAGTTTATCTTTTCAAGGTTTCTAGATCAAGAAAAAATGAGCTTCTGTCCTCGGGGTTAATTAAGGCTTCTAGATTAATTTTAAAAACTAAAGTCGAAGAGGAAAGCTTTTCCTCGAATCTCATCGCATGCACCGCCCAAATCATGAACTAATTCAGACTATCTTAGTTCGATATCGTGGTTTTGTTCGGGGCCTCTTGATCTTTTCTTTAAATCTTGTTCGACAGTGTAAATACGACACGCTTTGATACGCTCCTGGACAACATAAGTAATGAATATTAAAGCGAGGGTTCGTCGCATAACAGTGTTGAACGAAACTTAAGCTGAGCTAAGTTTGGGATTTCCAAGGTTAAGAGCTTCTCGTTTGTCCCCATTCATATGTGTCGTAGATTCTCTAACCTCAGCCTAAGTTTTCGCTGTTTCTTTTCTTTATTTTACTCGCTCTTTCTCTCACATGTACTTTTTCCCCTTTTTTTTCTATTAAGTAAGTGCAGGGGCATTTCACATTTGAGTTGCACCAATTATTTTCTGGCTGGCTATAGCCTACTTGGGTCAAGAAAGAGATGATGACTTTAGGGAATTATAACGTTGGATATCTTGGAATCTTATGTCCACATGGTCCCAAGTTGTCCTATGAACTTTCCTCCTAAATGCCACCTACCTTGAAAACCATAATAGTGTCATTTCAAATTTTGAAACATAACCCTCCCTCTACCATGATCTATGTCTCTGCTAGTGAGGTCCATCACAGTATAATTGGTGAGACAAATAAATCATTACTTTTTCAATTAAAAAAATTAAAAAAAAATTAAGAAAGATGTAGATCATCCATTTGGGAACGTACGCAACTCTCTTCAAACGGTACTTTTCGTTAGAATAATTAGGGATGAAGTGAGATGAGGGTAAGAAATGGACAAATGGGTTGGGTAGGACCTGTTTGTTCGTTCTTGTGATTTCATCTGCATAGGAACTGAAGGACAATCTTGTCATAGTAAAGGTGGCCAAATGAGAAGAAGCAAGAAATAAAACAAATTACTGTTCCTTTTTCTTTAACAATTATTTTACTTAATAGTGTACGAATAATCTCCACTGTGCTTTCGTTTTGGAATGGCTGGACTCCATGCAGCAACATGATGAACCTTCCTTTCGCCGGGTTCTCTCAAATCCTTCATATGGTTTCTGATACAATAATCATCAAAGAATTTTTCGACAGGTTGTTAAGCAAATGAATGATCCTCAAATGATACTCCATCAAGAATATTAAACGGGTTAAGGCCCAATACAAGAACTAGGGAAATAGGAAAATCTAGCCATTACTCGAATAGTAGATGACTCAATATTAGTAAGAGTCTTTTTAGTGAGAGATTGATGAGATAACCATAATTTTAAATATCGTATCATTTGACTTTCGATATTTGATTAGCCAACAAAAATGCGTTCATCTTTTTATTGGTGACAGCAAGCGAAACCCTATCCCATCTTTCTCTTTTTTGCTCCCATGTTGCCACATGAGAGGGGGCATGGAGACATCGAAAAGGGAATCGTATCAACTTGTTCTGATTTAGAATGACATGCTCCTAAACTTGGAGCTGTACTATACAAAATTATGCGATGTTCTTTAAGCAACTTGAGTCTCTATCTATATTTCCATTACATTTTGGTGTTTATAACCACTAGACATCCGATCAAGTGGACTGAAAAATGATTGTGGGGATGCAAGACTAGGTTTGAATCCCAACAACGTGCAAAAAAAAAAAAAAAAGGAAAAAAATATTTTTGTGATTGTAGAACGCATGAGTCCCATCATTTGCCCAAGACGATAATACATGTTTTGTGATGCTTCAAAAAAAAAAAAAAAGATAAACGAATTAGATTAGCAACGGTAATCTCCGATGGCCAGAGGGGAAACCATTCGCCAACTGATGGTGTGGGGACAAAGCACTTTCGAGACTTCATGGGGCAATAATCTCATCTCTACAGACGCAATCATTGACTGTGGAGAGTTGTTCCATGCTGTCCTTATCATTACACTTCCGGCCCGTCAAAAAAGTCCAAAATGATAGCGCTGACCTCGGTCCTGAGGCGAGCTTGGCGTCCAAAACTGAAGAAAAAGTGAATAATTGGAGGCAACAAAGTGGAAACATAATTGGATGTGAATAAAGCTTTGCAAGGAGCATCGCCTAAAACAATGTGGATCGTCTCTATGCTTGGATGGAATAATTTATAGCTCGGTTCTTACTAATTTATGACGTTAGTAAGATTTTCCGCATCTCTCATACTTTAAAAAATTGAAATCACATGGTATCATTTAGGAAGAAATAAAAATCCGTGCCTCTATTTATCCAATTATTGTTAGAGACCAGGAATACTTAAATTAGATGATATGAGAGAGAGAGAGAGAGACCGATTGAAGACATGGTCCAAGATTACATGGCGACAACATGGGAAGTCACCACTCTCGAGCAATGATAGTGATGAAAAGCTTTCTTCCGGTTGATAAACGGCGTGCCAGTTAATTTTCTAGGATATACGATCACTCTCAATGCCAATTAAATTATTTTTATAGTAGTTAGATACAAAGAGAAATTAAAAAAAAAAAAGAAAAAGATACTTCTCTCTTATATATATAAATGACAGGTGTCATTAAATCGTTAATCGCCAGGATTCTCTTGCACAAATGCGATACTTTTCCCCCACACTTTAGCATTCTTTGGATTTGGAAAGTGGGAGAAATTAAATCCGGTCCTTATGCTACAGGATAGGTTGAAACGAGAATTAAATTTACTGCTCAACGTAGCTAGATGTCAAAGATGGCCTAACCTAGTGTTCTTTTTCACTATAATGGCTTGTTTCTCTTAAATGTAGCATTGATAGAACAACACATACACGCACATTAATTTGACATAGTTCCCATTTGAAAAGTGGTTGGTTGTCAATGACGAGTGAGTGTTAAAAATTGTTTTATATGTCAAGACTGCGTCTATTACCCACTACATTAATATTTCTTTCGATTGTGGGTTTGTTGAAGGATTTATGATTAAGGAATAACCAAATGTAAAGAGAAAATTGAAATAATATATACCTGATATCATTGACAATTCGATGAAGGATGATAGCATAGCAAAAATATGACCAATGCGAGCCCGGTATAATATGTGAACATATAGTTAAAGCTCATGATATATGAATTAGAAGGAAATTTATATACGTAAGGAATTGTGAGGGCTAAATATTATGTGAGTGATTAGGTGTTATTGGGGTTGAGACACATTGAAAGTGTTAGTTGATAATAATCTCCATTGTATCGTTTGATTTATAGTGCAATCATATGCTACTCTCCTCATTGAATAGGTTATACTAACCAAATCATGTATATCCATTGTCCAATTTATTTCCTTTTTCTATTTACTATAATATTTTATTCGTTGTTTTTGCCCAAATTCGTATCAAGTCTAGGCTAAGTTGAGTTGAAACTGACCGATGGCGACTAAAGAAGGAAAGGTGGGATCGACAAAATTGATAGGAAGGATTTTAGTTTTAGAAGATGTAGATTAAGGATTATCTATACAAGAGGATCTACAATTATCCTTGTCTAGAGAGAACCAGAGTTGACGAAGTAGGTTGATTGGAATTTGTTGATAGACTAGTGTTGAGTGTTACTAGGTTGTCGTTATTTTGTAATGTTGTTTAGCATCATGAAAGAGAAGACCAGTGCAAGATTAATGAATGCTTTGTCAAATGTGTATGGGAAGCCCTCTTTGATTTTAAAAAAAGTCTACTTATTGTGATGTCAATTTAACTTAAAAATGGACAAATATGAATCGGTTGCTTAGCATATCAATGAGTTCAATTGTGGTTGTTAATTAGTTAAGTTCTATAGGGATTGACTTTGATGATGAAATACTTATTTTGATTATATAATCCCCATTGCCTAATTGTTAGAGTATTATTGTTTCTGTTGTTGATAATTTCTTTGAGCCAAAAAGCTTGATGTTTGATGAGGTTCGTGATTCAATTTTGAGTGAGGACATTCATAGAAGGGGATCTAGTAAGCTTGTGCCTACTGTTTTAGTAAGTGAAGGTAAAAAATGAATTAGTGCTCATCTTAGGGAAAATTGTCCAAAAAGTCTTAAACATATTGCACTTTTGCCAATTCAATCCTAAATCTATTAAGTTTTGCCAATTCAATTCTACACATTTTCACTTATTGCTGATTGAGTCAATCTGGCCAATTTTGGCCATAATATGCTGATGTGGATATGACAGTCTCATGTAGAATCACCGAGCCAACGTGACTTGAACCATATTTAATAATATTTTAATATATTTTTTTTTATTCTTTTTCTTTTCTTTCTTTTCTTTTTGGCTTTCTTCTTGTCCTTTTTCCGATGGCTAGTTGGCCACAAGCGACAATCGGCCAACCACTAGCCATGCCCAGCCAACTGGCTTCACTCGCCACAAGCCAGCCCTAGCCAGGCGAAGGCAAGCCCCAGCGAGGGAAGCCAATCGAGCAACAGTGACATCAAGCAAGGTTGCCTTAGCCTAGGTGAGGGCCAGCCTCGCTAAATTTGGCGAGTAGAGCCCTGCTAAGGCTTGCCCAGACCAAATTTGGTGAGGCCATGCCTAGGCAAGTGTTGGCCTCACTTAGACCAGATCTGGTGAGGCTAGCCCTCACTTGAGCTAGGGTAGCCTTTCTCGGCATCACCATCACTCGGCTGATGCTTGATGAGGTTGCCCTAGCCTGGGTGAGGGTCGACCTAGCCAGATCTAGCTTGGCAACGCCAATATTTACCTGACCTGTGCTTGGGTGAGGGCTCCTTTCCCCAGGGCTTGCCCTAGCCTGGCAGGGCCTCGTCTTTTGTAAGCGAGGCTAGCTAGCCGACCGTGGCCGATGGTGACCATCGCTTGTAGCTAGTGGCCATCCACCAAAAAAGGAAAAGAAGAAAGACAAAAAGAAAGAAAGAAAGAAAGAGGAAAAATAAAAAATAATAAAAATTCAAAAAAATATTAAAATATTATTAAAAATTGTTCACATTAGTGCCAATAGTCTTACATTGCATCGCCAGCATCCACATTAGCATTTTTCGGCCAAAATTAGTTGGATGGACTCAATTGGTAATAAGTGAAAATGTTTAGCACTGAATTGGCAAAATTAAAAGGTTTAGGACTAAATTAGCAAAAGTTTAATAAGTTTGGGACTTTTTGGACAAATTTTCCCTCATTTGAGCAAGAATAGTGTGAACTCGAATAGCTGTAGACAACCTAGTATTGGTGGTGTTATATGTTGAAATAATGACAAAAGAGGGCATCTTAGAAGAGAATGTCTAAAAAGCTGAGATATGAGATTAGTAAGGGAATTAGAACTGAGTATACAAACGATATTGTAGCTGTAGCTCACAGTCTGGATAGTGTTGATCATATATTGTCTATCACTATGGATTTATCTTTTGCCAAAAAAATTATGGATTTGGCTATTCATTTCGCGTTATATCAAATATGATATAGTTTTCTATTTATTAGTTTATGAATAGCAATAAAGTGCAGTTGGGGAATAACATTGAATGTAATGTTGAGAGTGTTGGCCATGTTAGAATTAGAATGTATGACAATATTGGACGAGGAGATTGATTGGTGTGAGACTTATTTTAGAGTTCAAGAAGAATATGAGTTTCTTGAGTGGCATGTATACGGCTGCATGTAGGTATTCTTTATAAGGTGGAGTTTTGAAGGTTACTCAAAATACTCTAATGAAAATGAGAGAAATCAAACACCATGATCAACATGAGTTTCAATGAAAGATGGTGACAAATTTTGTCACGGTGTCACTAGATGCATCAATCCAAGGGAAGAGAAACTTGAAGGTTGGGAAAGTGAATGTATGCAAATGTTGTAAATGGAGCAAATGGTGAAAAGTGAAATTCAGTACAATTATCAAAGAAACCATGCAAAATGAGTTATTGCAATTTCTTTCAAGGAACAGTGTCAATTTTACTCTACTAGTTGTATATGACTACCCAGGAGGACCTAGGTACTTGTATTGAGGCACGAGTTTGATGCTTATGTTAGGATTGAGTAGTTGAGAGTTTTGATCGAAATAAAGATTGATAATACGGTCAAATATGCATGGACTAATGGTAATGTGGAGTTTAGGTTGGAGCTATTAAATGAATTAGGCATGAAAAAAGGCATACTGAGTAGGGGTGTGCAAAGAAACCAGGACCCACTCGGATTGCCCAGACACGATGGTTCTTAAGGGAACCATATGCTTCCCAGTTCTAATTTATGGGAACTGGTGGGTACCGGTCCAGTTCCTGGTTCCATAGGTAGATCCGCCGCCCGCTTGCCAAACCAAACAAGTTATATTATCATAATATATTAATTTTCAATATTAAAAATAACTTTTAAATTAGCAAATTTAAAATTTAGTGCTCCAATCTCCATCTTATCTCGGTTTACTACTCTCCTACTCCTTCTAGTCACTCTTAGTTTAAAGCTGTCCCCCTAGCTCTCTCTTCCTCTCTAATTCACCTTCAGATCTGCTCACCTCCCTTCAAGTCCTAGTCTGAACTCGATGAAATAGTGAGTTGATTCTCTTTTCCCCCCCTGAACTTGAACTCTCTCTCTCTCTCTCTCTACATCGTCGCCATTCTCGTCACCACCTCTACATTCACTATCATTATTGTCCTTGTTGTTGCTGGGCTTGCCCCGCTTCTGTCTCTACTCTTCCTCCTCCTCCTCAGGCTTCTCCCTGTCATCCCTTTCTTTAGGGACAGGGGCGAACTCCAGGTCAAAGAATGGCTTGTCGTCCTCGTCATCCTCCTCATCGTTGGTCTCATGGGAGGAGTAAGAGATGGTAGAGGCAGAGGTAGTGGCAAAGATGGTGGTGGTGGTCGGAACAAAAGCGACGCGAGGGTCACGGCCATCACAATGCTAGTACTTGAGGAGGCTAAAAGCTACCATGGTTAAGAGAGCTAGAATAAACAAATGTGGGAGGGTGAAAAAGGGAAGACGTGGAGGTTGGACTGCTTCCATGGATCCACTTGAGAACCGAACTAGACTGGTGGTTCAATTCTCGGACGAATCCATGCAACTAACATGCGATTCCTAATTCCAATTTTTCGAAGCCAATTCTTAACGGGCAATTCCTAGTTTTGGGCTGAGAATCGCCCACTCGGACCATGCACACTCCTAATAGTGAGACACCACACCAAGGCTTATGCATCACAATAGGTTGCGAGCACATAAAATACTTTTAGTGTTAGTACGGCTAGAAGAATCCTGTAATGAGTTTCTTGATGAATAGATCCCCATCTATTGCGATCGAATGTTGGAATCTTGAAAAAGTGTGGCCAAGTAGTGTTACCGACTATTCTCTTGTGAGAAAATGTGGTTGCTAGTATCATGTTTGAATAAGTGATGGTAAACTTGACAACAGAACAAAAGGGTGCATATTTCTAGACTATGCACAATGTGAATAGTGCTATTGATAGTAATGCCCACGATAAAATTCACTTGTTGTTAGCAAAAAAGTTATAATCAAAGATCTCTAGTACTTATGGGTATGAACGATTGTGACGGTGCTTATACAAATCTGGGAGTTATTTAACTTTACGTTGAATTGCAAACAAGAAACTCCTAAGGTGGCGAGTGCTAACATGATAATTGATATGGGCAATGCTTTTAGTAAGGTGGAGCTGTAGAATCAACAATTAATGTAATTGCTGAATTTGACAAGTCCTGAGATTGATATCTTGATAAGTATGGATACAACACTGGCTTTCTTTTATTTGTAGGAAAGGAGATTGTATCTGACAAACATTGTGGATAGCTAAGGGTGCGTATGCAACTAGCTATGTGGAGTTGGTATTTTAAGTTGGCATTTTGATGAGATCCAAGGTAATGATGAAATTTAAGCATGATTTAAACTTGAAAGATGTCTATGGCAGTTGAAGAGCTCTCAAGGGAATATGGGAGAGCCACATTAAAGCTTAAATTCCAATGATCTGATTGTAACTTGGCTCAAATATCAAGACAATGTGAAGCTTTGTTGAGATTACATCTTGAGAAATCATGAGTGAGATCTGATCTAAAAGTGCATGGATTCGGCTTCGATTGTGCGAATCTAAGATGTGGCGTTCTTTTAGGAAAGTCCAAGTGCACTAAATTTCCGAAATTTGCATATGAAATTTGACTTGGTTTGTGCGATCTCGGATGTTGGGAGTTGAATTCTTAGTTTAAGTAGGCGGTGATTGTGCAGAGTACTTTTAATAGAGTTTTGTGATGGTGTACCTGGTGGAGAAGGTTACCATGTTGTGCAATTTTTGGGGCAGCTTTCTTCATTAACATCCTACGTGTTTGAAGCTGTGAAAGTATTGCAGTAAGCATAGACCGATTGTTTCATGACGAAATATGAGGGCTACACACCGAATGAATAATTTGATGTAATTGGAGCTGCGATACACCGAGATAGTTTAAGTGACTTATTATGATTGTAATCTCTGTTATAATGGTTTATTTATGTGGAATCTCGTGTTGCTTTCCCCGTGAAGTAGGTCACATTGATTGTATCACATAAACTTAATGTTTAATCTATTTTGTTATTCAATATATCATTGTCTTCGACCGCATGTTTTTCAACAAAGTTTTTGGAGTAATTTTTTTAACATGTTTATTTAGGAGCAAAGTTTCAAAAAAAATTTAACATGTTATATTACTCCTCTCAAATCTAAGCTTTCATTAGATAGGTATTTCTCCCATCTGCTTAAGATTGCTTGGACAGGTCTTTCTCCATCTCCTTTTGCTTTCTGATTTCGATGTCTCCTTTTTTCTCCCACTATCTAAATTTTTCTCTGATTCCATGATTCCAAATCACTTTTGTTATACGATTCGATTCATCATCAGTTGATATCTGTGTTCCTTGCATAAGCCAAGACTCTTTTTCTCATAACTAAATTTATTGAAAAATAGTCATGTAGATCCTACAGTGCTCTCACTATCTTCACTTTAATTTCAACTGCAATTCAATCCCCTTTTTATGGAGCATCATGAAAGAACAAAAGGGGAAAGGGTGGTGCTTTGTTAATATAAACGTTGCAAAAAGAAAGCAAAGTTTGGTGATTCCGAGCGATCGACTTTTCTTAGGGAACCGTTGCAAGTAGCTTTCTATCCTTTCCCTCTCCCCTGATGTAGAATGTTGACCATAATATGAAAGATTACGATGAAGCGCATGATGTGGGACCACTGCCTTTGTGCTTTCATGACGAATATATCATTGCCAATTGAAAAAGTTGCCCAAGTTTGTATCTTTGAACGTAGGTGTAGATAAGTCCTTGCCTCGATTCCTTCTAGACAAAGCCCAATAACAGATTCTGAAGCAACGAAGTTCATATTCAACCTAAATAAAGAAATCACGACTTGTCTTATGATTTGAAGTAAAGAATCTTTCCCTTACATAAACTCTGTAGTGTATTAATGTATAAAGATGAACAAGCAAGCAATACAGCATCTCACGAGCATCAATAACACAATATTGTACTCATGACATAAAACCTAAGAATACATAAGTATAACGAATCAACTTAAGATATTGAGCAACGAAGACAAATTTAATGCGCAGTTCCCTCTGTAATACAAAAATTGAGAAGTTATGATCTTGGTAAAAAAAAGAATATATACGAAGCACTGTATTTTTTTTCTATTATTTTTTTTTTTTTTGTTGCTTGAACTATATGGAGTACTGTTATAAAAAACAAACCCAGGTAAAAAGTTAAAGATGTCCCAAAAGACTCCTAACTGGACTAGACATATAAGTTGGTGAACGGGTTGGGCCTATCCTTAAATGAGATTGGGCCACATTCTATATTCATCAGTTGTCGATTTTAGCTGCTCGAAATCCAATTAGCTTGAATTTATTATGCAATTAGTTGATCATTTTCTCTAAGCCGGAATGATTTTTTGGCCCTGCACAAACTGGGAGGAAAAATACGACCAAAAAAAGCATTATAATATGCACATGAAACACCATAAATTTCCTAAACAAATATAATCATCCATTCTACATGCTCAGTTCCAAGTTCCAACGTTTTACCGTGAGTCTTTCCATAGATGATAAGAATCAGAAATCGGTCTGTTTGAACTTGAGGCAGCAATTTCTTCTTTTCCCATTTTTGCTGAAAAAGAAGTGGAAAAAGAGAAGAAATTCTGTATCCGAAAAACATGGGATGGGCTTGATAGTCTTCTTATCTTCCCATAGCATTCATTCACTATACTGCTACCATTTTGCTGACATGATGCATATTAGTAGCTGATGCCAAGTGAATCGACTAATTATTTGATTCGATTCGGACAAGCTGTAACAGAAACTTTGACAAGCAACATTTCAAGAGGAAAAACCAAAGAAAAAAAGGAACAAGAAGTGCACCAAACTAAACTTAATTCCAAGACTTCCAACCGCAGTGGATATATCCATTCCAAGCCAACTCCGGCAACGACTTCCTTAAGTAAGAAACTCTTAAGTTCTACAACAAAGTTTAGCTAACAAATATCAAATGGCTTAACTGATGAATCAAAGCTGTAAATCCTATCAGCACGATGTGTAGTGAGAATTCACAAGAGACCACTTGCTCCTATGATAGTGAGTAGGAATTACAGTGAGGATCACTGACCAAGTCTGTGCCAATCCATTTCAAAGCTCAAAAAATTCTCCGTTTCATTGACTCGACAGAAGGAATTATTGTGCTCTGATTGATCAACAATCCTAGTCAAACATCACAGTTCTTGTACGTCAATTTGACAGAACCATGCACCAAACACTTGATGAATGGGTTTTTAAACTGATGAAATGAATCGACTGATGACAACACGTCTTTCCAAAAGAATGTGGGCACGTGTTGAAGGATAAATAGAAATAAACAACTAGCATGATTGGAAATAAATCGCTGCGAAACAAGTGAAAATAAATTGTAAAGAAGTGCATTGACAGAAGTAAATCTTGTTTTTCGGATGTTTGCGCGCATCATTTTCTCATGCGCTCTTTGTATACTCCATGGGTGGCTAGCCTCTCATAATAACCATTTTCACTCATTGAAATCAAATTTCGGCTCCATATTTGATGGTATAATTGATCCCCTTGGGAGCTTGACTGCAACAACTAATTGACTCAACTTCAATTAATGCTTGACCGCAATTGTCCATCAAACCTTCGATAATTGTTCCCTCATAAGAGTTTGACTACAATAATTGTTCCAGCTATTTTTGTCCTTCTAATTGATTTGATTCGATTTGATTTCACTCAAACTTAGTGAATTGATGTCAATACTTTTCAAGTCGATTGATATCAATTCGGCTATCAGTCGATAAATGTAAACTATTCCCCCTTTGTGAACTTGGTTTTATTGGCTTCTCACGGCCAATCATATTATTTATTCGTTGACTATCTTTCTGATCAAGATACTATTTATTACTTCCTTGTAGACAACACAATGTCCTATTACTAGTGAATACTCACAAATGGCATTGACTTTTTTTAGCCAATGCCTTTACTTTATTGCTACAGCCTAACTAAAGAGATTCCTCTTTGTCACCTCTTGCACTTCATCAACAAATTTTCAACTTAATATTATATTCGAAATCATAATCGATGTACAATCAATGACGTCATTTCTTATTGGAACATTGCTAACCTAACAGCATGTTATTCCTCTTTAATAATGGTGCGGTTTAGATCACATTTCATGAATTGAGCAACTAGAGGGCAAAACATGCTGAGAGAGAGCATTGGTTTTTATTTGAAGAAATAAATCTTGTCATATTATTCAAGCCAAATAAAAAGTTCTATGAGAAATTGATCTAGCATTTTTAAAGATTGAATATCGCATATTTAGGAATTAATAGAAAATGTAATGTAATTATCCTATCCATGGATAATATATACTATGGAATTTCAATTAGTGTTTTATTAAGTATTAGCATACACGACAACATAAATTCTTTCAAAAAACTTTGTACGGTTTAATCTAGGACTAGTTTAGGACTAGTTTAGGACTAGTTTAGGGTACATACATCCCACGAGTATAAGTTTAGAATTTTTTTATGTTACAAAAAAAAGTTCAGGGCAAATGTGTTACAATGGGTATAGTTGGGTTTTTTGGTTGTTTTTTCCAAACCATTGAAAATCTCAAATTGATACTCTTATAACAAATTTATCCAAATTAATTTTCGTCTAACGAAAAATGTCAATTCAATACTGTTGATTTAAATCTACCCTTCACCCCATATACCAAAGTGCTAATGGACTGTAGATTTGAGTAAGCAGTACCAATTTGTGATTTGTGTTAGGGACATGATTTATGCTTGAGTGGTTGATGATTCAGAATGCCTTATATTGTCGTTGCTATGTTGCAACAACTAATTGTTGCCAATGGCATTGTAAGGATCTAACAGATTCCTTGTCCTCACCATCTTAGTTCCTCCACTCGAACCACACAAGTCTCACTAGACGTACAAAAAAAAATGTATCAATGGAATTTGATCAACAATGAAATATCTATAACCAAAATTCTTTCTTTAGTTTTATTAAAATGAGACAAATTTTGTGCTGATTCCGGACATGAGTTGTATCAATGGAACACCAAGAACAACTTTCAATGGAATTTAATTAATGATGAAGTCCAATGACATAAAAAGCTTAGTTGATCAACAACAAAATACAATGACATAAAGTTATAACACCGGAATTTAATCGACGACGGAGATCTGAAAGCTACAATTAAGATACACGTTGGAATTTAATTAATGACAAAACATCTGAAAACTACAACTAGTATATGAGAATTGAAGAATAAAGAGTTTTGTTTGTTTGTTCCAAGGGGAATCTACATTACACGAACAACCTATATTATACGAGTATATACAATATTTAGAACAGAACTGCCTACACGCAGTTTTCTAGGGGTTTCAACTACATCTTCTTGTCTTCATGATTATTGGCTCCACATCTTCACGTTGCCACGACAACAACTTGTCTCTAGGCACTCTCTAGGCAACGGTTACTCCTCCAAAATCACACCATGATCTCTATCACAACTTACTCGTCGGGGGGCCAAGCTCAAGAATATAGGTTTAGAAGAGTCCAAGAGACAGTCCTAGCGGTTCATTGAAAAGACAGTTTGAACACATCATGTTTCTTTTTCAACTATCTGAGAACAGGTTCATTAATTGATAGCGCAAGTCTTCCAAACTCATACCTCGCCTGACATGCAATTTCTTTTAAGTTCTCAACAATCTAAATATTTTTAAGAGTGGCCACTAATCATTTATGGTTGATTGGAAACCAATTGAGATGTGGGAGCTTCATCTTAATTCTTAAGGAACCAAAGATTCAAGGATCAAAGACTTAATTACACTAATGATCTAACTAGTGCCCTTTCGATATCTAAACTTAAC
Organism: Eucalyptus polyanthemos subsp. polyanthemos; assembly: GCA_017140185.1. Taxonomy (NCBI): domain Eukaryota; kingdom Viridiplantae; phylum Streptophyta; class Magnoliopsida; order Myrtales; family Myrtaceae; genus Eucalyptus; species Eucalyptus polyanthemos. Next base: position 41,824,802 of record CM029464.1, on the reverse strand, counting down.
TATTTGCTAAGCAAAGTGTTAGGGTAGTTTTTTACCAATCAAAAATCCTAAAATTCATCCTTACCATTCTAAAAAAGAAAATAACAACCAATGTATTGAAAGTGTACAATCAAGTAAAATAAACAAGAAAGTGTGCAAACAATAACTTGTCTCTAAGAAAGAAATCATTCAAAAATAATTTTGTAAAGTCATAAAGGCTTATTCAATTTTAGGTCCAATTGTCATCAAAAGATTCACTTTTTTTTATGCTAAACTAATTTTAAAGTAGAATTAAAACTAACATCTAATAAAACCTTCTCAATATCTAATTTCTAAACTTTTTTCTTAATTTTTTTTAAATTTTCGATTTTTTATTTTTTAATTCTAGAAAATGGACTTCGGCTAACTCGGTGCCAACCAGTAGTCTGACCCAGACCCTAGCAGTCCGGGTTGGAGTCTGACCTCGGGTCAGACTTAGAGCCTGGCCTGAGTATGGCCCAAACTTTGAAAGTAAATGTTCGGCCCGGCCTAGTCCTTTGATAATTCTAGCCCGGTCCATCAATAAGTTTGACCCGACCCGGATTCAACATATGCAGCCCCTTTTTTTCGATTTTATATTTATATTTTTTATTTTCCAATTTTTTTATTTACTTTCCTTTTTTTTTTTTTTTTTCTTTATTTTCCTTTTTTGCCCTTCTTCCCTCCTGAGACTTCACCGAGAGCTCTCCAACGCGGCGAGCTCAACACTGAAACTTCATTAAACGAACTCACGCAGGAACTCCAAACCGTCCCACGTCGACATCCGATGTTGCCCACCGTCACCAAGTCATCTTCGGCTAACACCAGACCAGTCCCAGCAACGTCAAGATAACCGAGAACATACATCTCAAACAACAACCAATTCCAGAAAAACATACACATATGTGCACATTCAAACGATGAAGAAAGAATTGACTATGGTGGCCTCTAACCGCGGCCTTCTCCGGCTAAAGGAATGCTGTCTCACTGAGTGTATCACGGCCGACTTGGACATCAAAGGATATGCTACAAAATCTAAGAGAAACACAGATTTAGTATCAATTCAACAATCTAAGAACAAATCGAGCATAAAAGGAGGCTCTAATTGTCGAATTTCATATATCCATTTCAGTACTCCATTCAGGCATTTTGTCGAACGCCTGATATGCAATTCGAAAAACCAATTCCAGAATTGGAGTCAATGTCATGCACAGTCTAGACACGATATATCAACCTCTAAACAAACATTATCTCTCACGGATCAGTCTCGGTTCCACAGATTGAGCCGCTAATTCATCAATTCAACTCAACGTTCTTGATTCCCAAATAGAAGGGGAAAACAGAATCATTCAAAGAAGGGAGTGCCTACCTGCCTGATCGGGAATGGAGTCGCGGTTGCTATTTGCTCGCCGACGGAGCTTGACAATATTCCTTCTAGAACTTCGAGAATTGTCTCGGTCATGGGTCTGTGAGAAACGCTCGCATGCATTTGACTGTGAAACGTGTTCGTCCTCTTCTTCAGATTTCAGAAGCGGAGAGCACAGTCAAAGGAAAAGGCTGGATTTTGTGATTTATTTTTATTTTTTATTTATTTCGTTCGGATGGGCTCGGGCTTTAATTAATTTTTGTGGACTTTTCAGTTGCTGGGTTGAGACAGTGAATTGAACGAAACCTGGGCTGCCCAAATTAGGTTTGTAAATCGGCTTTTATGCGGATGAACTGGGTCAGAACAAGATGGTCTGGCCCGAGAAGAATGAACTGGACCGAAAAAGATTGACTGGGCCAGTTTTGTTATTTCCTTTCCTTTCCCCATTTTTTTTTCAAAATATATATTTGATGCATTTGTGAAAAATCAGGTGTTAACAATCTTGCCTTTGAATTATCTCAATCATCGTGTTCCCTCTTTTCATCTACCTTATCCATAAATAATAGTTATAAACTTGGCTGCCACGGGATTTGAAATTACTTTTCTTGAATATCATCTTGTTCAATTGATATCTTCTAGACAACGTTTTCGCTTCCTTCAATATGTTGACTAATTGTTATCTATATCAACAACTATAGTCATGGTTATCGATAAGAAAATTTTGGCATCAGTAACTCATCAATAATCACGTCATACCTGATCTCGAGTTTTCAATTTTTACTTGAATTGGCATTATGACGAATAGTTTTTTTTTCCTCTGTGTATACGATCTCTGTTTTTGTACTCACGTCCTCTCCTGAGCATGTTCATCGTGAGTCTATGCAATTTCAGCCGAGTATCTTCTCATGTTCACCTTGCATGAGCGTGATCAAGAGTTTTTGGCCTATTGAGTTCTCTTTGGCCGTGAGTCTTGCGCGAAATGTGTTCAGCCGTGAGTTCCTCTGTCTATCCAGAGAATATGTGAATATGTGGCCGAACATATTCTGTCCAACAGAGAATGTGTGCCTTTTGTTTGCGAGATTATGTGAATTTGTGGCCAAAATTAGCCCTACCATCTTTTCGCCAGCTGAGATTCACTTCCATTGATGAGTGCCGGCTAAGTCTATTTCCTCTCTTCGTCCTTTCCATGCTCGGTCGACCCTTCTTTGCCCCTTGTTTGGATCCGGCCGAAGTTGCTGCTCTTTGGTCGCTTTCCTTTTCAATGGTATTTCCTAATTGGGAACGGCAAATGAATCTCACATGTAAGCGTTGGCCAGGCCGAGGGGGTAATTGCTGAATTTATAAAGCAGCCGGGCTCATGTGGGCTTCGTCTCCAGAGTTCAAATGAGTTTAGGGCCCTCCTTCTAATTTCAAGGCCGGGTCGACTTTCACGCAATTCATTCTCCCTCAGCTTCCGTGCACCTTAACTAATCCACCTCCGTAAGCAATCTCAAAATATTTCAGCACATTGGCCTAGTGTATTTATGATTTTACACCCACAAGTGCTACCGAAAGACTTGTTGGTTCAACTAGTCTTCTCATCCTCAATGATATTAGTATTTTTATTTGAAAAAAAAATTAAATAAAAACGCTTACTCTTTTAAAGATAAATTAACTTTTCAGAGCAGAGCTTTATTATTTTTCTACTTTCCTCCCTTTCCCATGGACCGGCAGATTTGTACTGTACTAATGCTTGACTAAGAAGCAAGAAGCAGATGCTGGCCCACCACTGACGACCTCCACACATGGGCACTTGAATTTACAGCGATCACCTTGATGGCCCGCCAACTCACCGAGGTCTCGGTCTTGATCTACAAAAGGGTAGGTTGAAGGTGAAATGCAAATGAAATGACATTACAAAATGAACTTCTACTTTGATTTTACCCTAAAAAGAGAGAGACAGAGAGAAAACGAGAGACAGAGCGTCATTGGGTTGCGGAAGTCGCTTTCATATTGCCTATCAATCAGAACGACTTCTGGATTAATTAACGCATCTTTGATTGGATAGTAATTTTTTTGGTGTGTGATTGACTAGTCATTTGTTGACTGACGCTCTGAGGACATGCTTGGCATTTGCACACCTCCCCCTCGAAATTCAAATACTTGCAAGGCTAGAATTATAAATTCTTATTCCAAAATGTTACTCATATGCACGAGGTTGTTTCCAATCCCGGGGTATTTTCGACCTTTTTCATTATACCTATTATAGCCTTTTCTTTTTTTCAAAAATAGATTACTTTGAGTGATCTTCACTAATATGCAAACTCCTTCTAGGTCAAATTAGAGTGACAGAATTGCTAGCAAAAATGAATTCACATATAAAAATTATATAAAGTAAAATAAAATAAATTTTAAAAAGATCAAAATGATAGACCGCATTCCAATATATCTCATTTAGGTTCAGTTGTATTAATCCTATTTCTCAATCTATTTTGCCAATGAAAATACTAGACAAAAGTCTACCTTCTTTATAATAAATAATAAGTTGTGTGCTCTTGAGCATCGCCGACTAGAAAATGAATATATATATACATGTCGCGACCAGATTTTTTCGGGGATGAACCACCTAAGGTTTGGCTAATGGATTACTAAGTCTTTAAGCTTAGATCGAGCTCTCTCAAGCCCATACCAATTCACGACTTAGGTTTTGAATTTTTAACATGCAAATGATTTTCAATCAGGAGTTGCCACTAATCTATTTTTGGTGGGTCGATTAGAAACCTAAGTAAAGTAACGGGAGATTTACTTTACTCCTACGAACTAGAGATTTGTGAGTTCGGGGATATGCTTACGCTATATTAGTCTAACGCCCTTTCGGTACCTTTTTATTTTAATTTTTAAAAATATTTTACAGGTAATGTTGATTAATTTTAATCTAAGCTACTAACATGCAAATGGTGGTCATGCAAGTGCACAATCAATAAAATAACATTCAAATAAATAAATAAAAATGCTAATAAAATGCATGTTCTAAACATGATTTCTAAATGACAGGACACCTACTTTTCTTTTTCTTTTAAAAAATATGAATTATATGCAATCTTAATTTAAACTTAATATGCATGAATTTTATTTTAATGACATATGAGATGCAATTCATGTGGCATAATTCAAATCATTACAATATGTGTGCAATCTAATTTACATAACCCTAAATATGCATATCTTTGTATGATATGAAATGTATGACGTGATAATTTTATATGCATGTTCTTTTTATGATTTTTTAATGATTTTTTTTATTACACATATGCAACCTATGCTAACAATGATGACATGAAATATGATCAATTATAAACTAATTTATTAACTAACCAAGTAAATGACCTCTTGTGTTTTCTTTTTCAAATGACTTAATGATTTTTATTAAAAAGAAAATAATGATGCAATATTAATCTTCGGCCTTTTTTATTAAAAAAATGCATGACTAGAATATTAAAATATTAACCTATGACCCACTAACTAAGGCGCAGCATGTGGTGTACATATTATGAAATCTATATAACCTAAATAACATTTTTTTTTTTGGTTTTATTAAAGGAAAATCATCCTAATTCTACATGAATTTTAGAAAAAACTAAAATGCGAAGCTTTAAATATGAAATGCATATGGACCTAAATATCTAAATTCTAGATATGACATTTGATGCATGATATGTAGCGAGCAACTAACGATAATGCCCCAAAATATGTGTCCTATTGAAAAACCCATCAATGTAAATCGACAACATATTATTTTAATGGGCATCAATAATGCAAAGCAATTCAAGAATTTGCCATGAAAAGTCTAAATAATCAAAAACCTAAACCGACGTCTCGCGGCTCAATATTTTTGATTATTGTGACTTAATATGACAAGTTTTTAATTGGATAAAAATAAATCAGAACAAATCAAGTTAAATTAAAAAAAAAACAAAACAAAACTATGAGTTCGAATACTCAAACTAAATTTAATCTAAAAAATTTACCTAGTCTAACTCACAGCCACTTGAGGAATGGTTCACCTTGAGGAATGGTGAGGGAGCAACGGTGACCGAGCTATGATGGTGGTTCGCCAAGGGTGATGGGTCCTGGTGAGATGGGACAGCGACGACTTCGCGGGTCTAGCTCTGGCGGAGGCGCATCAACTGGCTCGGGATCTACTGGCGTCGGGGCAAGAGCGTCGGTTGAGAGTATTGCAGCAGTGGTGGATCGCGGTGAGGCAGGGCGCGACGGTGCTGGGTTGAGCTGCTGCGGGGAGCGTCGGCGAAGGAGATCGGAGGCGCGAGCGTCACGGGATCCGGTACTCGGGTGTCAGAGGCGCAGCAACAGCGGGGGCATGGCGAGCCGGCTCGGAATCGGCTGGGCTGCGTATTGCAGAGGCGCGGTCGTCGGGGGTGACGAGCGGCAATGGCAGGGGCGTCACTTGGGTCTTCGTGGCGGTGTGGAGTCCAGCGGCTTGATCGGTGAGGAGGGCTGGTGCGGAGGACAACAGCAACGGACACCAGCAGGACGAATCAGCGAAGAAGAAGACCAGCAGTTGCTTTTTCCTTTTTTTTTTTTTTCTCTCACCTGTCCACTTCGTACGTCCCTTCTCTCTGTCGCTGCACTCTCTTGCAGAAGTTGAGTCTTTTTTTTTGACTTTTCTCACTTTTTCCTTTTCACCCTGCCGCACGTCCCTTCTTCCTTTTCCTCTCTCTTTTACTTTTTCCTTCTGTGTTTCCTTTTTTCGGCCGAACGAAGAGAAGACCCCCACTTTTTTCTTTCTCTTCAGATTTCTATTTTTTCCTTTGACGAAAGACGAAGAGAAGCCCCCACGGTTCCGAAACCTCGCATTCCTTTTTATAGAGGAAAGACTTGAAATTGTTGAAGATCCGGCGATATTCACTCAACTTCTTCAACAAAGAAATGGCTCCAAAAATCAAACGGTTAATGTTTTTTTAAAATTTTGAAATGAAAATATATTTTCAACAACAAAGATTTTCAAAAATCGAATTTTATTTAATTTATTATTTTTTAAAATATTAGGTGTCAACAATACACAAATCCTATTTAGTTAATATTGCATTTACTATACTAAACCAATAGAGTAAATTCAACAATGAAATAATTCAATTAAACTTACATTGACTTAATCCAAATACTACAATAAAATTAACAACAGAAAGTTTATATTTCACATCTTACACTCACTTACCTAAATCATAAAATAAAATTAACGAAAAAACATTACATTGATATTATTTAATGATCTTCAGTAAAATGTATCAAAAAGACTGCTTCTTCGTGAATTACACCATGAAGAAATTGCAAGTGTTTTGAAGTCCATGAATCTTGTGGTAAGATTTGTGATATCCTTTGTGAAATTGAGATATTATTTTCTAAAAAATTGCAAAGGCTAAACACTATGTGAGTTTTTAAATGTTATTGTAAGTTAAGATACAATGAGAGTGCTTGAGTAACTCAAGTATGATTGAGATCCTCATTACATCGTTTGATCTATAGTGAAATCATTTGGTGCTCTCTTTGGAGAATAAGTCCCACCAACTGAATCATATAAATTTGGTATGTGATTTATTTCCTCTCTATTTATTTTATCTTCCGATTACTTGTTTTCCACAACACGAGAAACCTCGACTCTTGCAATCGAAACCCGAGCTGCTAGGTATCCCTTATATTACATGGTCTCTTTCAAAAAAATAAAGTCAAGTTTTCTTTTTTGTTTGATATAATTTATAGTTCATTATCATTTTTCGATTATTTAAATATTCTCACACTCTCCCCCATGCTTAATTTGATCTTCTACCTAGCACTAAGCGTGTAAATTTAATTAGGGAGACAAATGTGACTTGGAAAAATTCGAACTCGAGACTTCCACCTATTCTATCATGTGAAATTTTTTACAATCACTATCAACTATTCTAAAAACTTAAATTATTATATAAAAATATAATTTATTATTAAATATTCCAACAAAAGTTATTCAATACTGCTGCTTCTAACGATCTTCCAAGCATCGGTAGCAAATAGGGTGCTATTTAAGGAAGCTGTGCAGACAACACTATCATCAACAGCATCAATATGGTCCTAAACTTCACCATATGAGCAGAGACCAAAAATGATATTGCAGCTTCCGCTTCATCATGAAAACAACCTAAATCACAAACTACTCATTTGAATAAAAATCCACATGAATTCCAAATTATTGGGCATTAAATCAAAATGCACTCGACTTAAAAGAAGAAAGATTACGGATGCTTGGTATTCCCCTCCCAAATTCGAGCATTATCATGCATATAACTCTCAGAGCTTTTTCAACCTTCCAATACCATATGGTAGCTTTTCTATGCTATTGTTACAGATATCCAGAACTCCCTTCAAGCAATTCCGTGATCCTTGTCCGCGATAAGTCCAACTGAGTCAACAATTCCAACTTCCCAATTGAGTGGGGATCTCTCTCAACCCATCACAACATCCCAATGATAACCAATTCACAAGAAACCCAATGCTGTCAAGAAATCCGGAAACTCAATACAACCTGATAAGACAAGGATCGATAAATTCACTAAACAGCTTAAAGAGTTAATTTGCGATTATTGGCACTCCGCATCTCTAGCTTCTCTAGAGAACTGATGAAGAAAGGAATTTCTTGTATTGCAATTTCATCTAGAAGAAGTTCTTCCAGTTGTTTTAGTTCACCAATTTGAGGCGGTAGCTGCTGAATACGTGAACATCCACTCAAGTCCAATTGAGTCAACAATTTCAAATTGCCAATCCAGCTGGGAATCTCTCTCAATTGTTGGCAGCTTCCCAATGACAAGCACCGCAAATTCTCAAGGGACCCAATGCTGTGTGGAAGTGTTGCAAGCTCAACACAACCTGATAAGACAAGGGTCGACAAATTCACCAAATTGCCTATTGAGTCCGGAAATCCAATCAATGATTTGCAGTCCTTGGCACTAAGTGTCTCTAGCTTCTTTAGATACATGATGAAGGAAGGTATTTCTTGTATCGCTGTTTCATCTAGAAGAAGTTCCTTCAATTGTTCTAGTTTAACCATTTGAAGTGGGAGCTCCTTAAGACCAGAACATCCACTCAAGTCCAGGGAAACGAGATTCTCCATGTTTCCAATACAATTATCAATTTGCTCTAAGTTGCTACAATCTCTGAGGATCAAAATCTCCAATCTTTTAAAAGATGAGAGGTAAGGAGTCCTTTTTAAGGAATGGCAACTTGTGAGGTTGAGAACTTTCAGCTTTTCTGCCTTCTGCAAGAAAGAATATATCATGGGGGTCAGCAAGGAGTTATTTCCACTCAAAAGAAAACAAAAAGAATGTATTTTTATATCATACCATCATTGAATGCCATCCTTGCCAGACATCTGAAATCGGGCTTCCTGACAAATCGAGTATGACTAATTCCCCTGCATGAAATTTGTGTGCTTCAAAATTTGAGGGACAGTTCCCCCATTTGAGCCATCTTAATTGAGAAAATAAATCACTAAAATCTCCGCCAAGATTCACATCACTCATGTGAAGAAACCTCAAGTTCGATAAATTTCTAAATAGTTCATCCGTAAATGTGTGGCTCCCTTGATCATATATAAAATTAGAGTTGCCTTCCTCTAGACAAATGGCTTGAATCCTTCCAGTTCCCTACAAGTACATAACCGAGGATCACAAATGTTGCATCTTACCAACTCAGTGAAATATTATTTCTACTTAATATACCAGTAAACTCGATACCAATTTTCAGTTTCAGACTCATACCTAAAATTTTCCATAAAAGTCCATGCAAAAATTTATTAATGCCATCATTAAACAATGGACAAAACCCTAACTGAAAGTTATCGAGATATTTACGAGGTGGTTCTTCAATTTCACCACACTTTCAAAATCAAATTTAACCTTTTCGAGATAATTGAAAACGGTCATTCGAAAATAAATCAAATCTTCCAACGTAGTCTTTCCTTTACTTATTCTCTTAACCTTTTGTCTTCGCAAACAATCTGTGCGCTCTCTGACTAGTGGGGGGCAAAAAAAAAAAAAGAAGAGCGCGCACATCTGTAATATCACATGAAGGAAGAGGAGTTTGTACGTTTCAGTGATTTTTCCCCCTTTTCTCTTCCTTGAATATTCCTATCAAAGTCATTTAAGATGATATATGAATGAGCATGAACAAGTGACTTACGAATACAACAAAATAACTGATGTATAACTTACTAAATCAACGAGGATGACTGATAATTCTATTTCAGTTGCATTAACTAAATTTCAAAATTAATGAGGATGATTATTTTGGATTTAGTTAATAAATATCATAGATGTTCGCTAACAATCACACAGGATAAGAGTCACCTCAGTTACATTAGGCTTAATTATGAAACTAGAAAAATCTACATTTAAGCATTCGCTGGTCGGTTATCTACATTGTGTTCGTGAGTGGGTTCGCTGTCCGTGGTCATGTCTTTTCTAAACTACAAAGGCAGAAATTTGAGGAGAAACTGCAGTACTTACTAAGAAAGAGCAACCTCCTTTTCCTAATCACGTCAATAATATAATACCAGCACAATAACTGACATCATTTAAAACAAGAGCACATAGATTACGGGAGCAAAAGACAAATAGAAAGTTACCTTTTTGCTCTCTAGCACTTCCAAGGCTTCCTCGTAATCCCACAATCTACTACGTTCGTGAGGTTTGTGGTAGTTTTCTGCACGCACAATTTCCCTGCCAAGAATTCTCATTTGATCATGCATTATGAGCTCATGATTATTCCCAATACTTATGAACGACAGAAATCTCAGTACTCCAATTCCTTCCTCCACAGAAAAGCCACAAGCATCCCACATGTAGTACGCAACTCTTGCATCACTCCCAATTAGAAAACAAGCGATATCCAGGAACATTTGCCCTTGATCCTTCCCCAATCCTTCATAACTTATCATCAACTTTTCTAGCACTTCCTTTTGAGGCATTTTGTGCATCTTATCTATCGTTTCTTCCCATAGTTTTTCTGGTTTTCCGCACAAAAATAAACCTATAACCTTGAGAGCTAAGGGAAGCCCTCCCATTATAGATACCACAAGACGAGTGAGAGTTGAAAACTCTCTAGGAGGAGAGTCACTTCGAAATGCATGTCTAGAAAATAGGACTAGAGATTTCTCTTCCTCCATTTCCTTAAGCTCGTACTTGATGTCCACTCTAGCCCTATTAAGAACACTCTTATCTCTAGTGGTCACAAAGATCCTACTTCCTGGTGCAAACCAATTAGGATTTCCAATCAAAGGCGCTAATTGATCAATGGTATCCACATCATCTAAAATAATGAGGACTTTCTTATCTTTAAGCTCAGATGAGATGATGCGGATTCTGTGATCTGTGTTATGCAATCGAATATTTCTTCGCAATATATCACGGATTAATTGATTTTGCAAGTAACTAATACCATTGCGATTGCATGATTCCCTGATGTCTGCAACGAAGCTACAATGCTCGAATTGATTCAATAGCTTGTTGTAGATGACTTTAACAAGAGTCGTCTTACCGATGCCCTCCATTCCATAAATTCCCACACATAAGGTAGCACCAGAACTATTATTTATTAATTTCATAACCTCCTCCACATGACTATCAATTCCAACCAAATTCTTAGAAAAATCCAACTCCACCACTTTCTTCAACTCGTTCAAAACATCTTGCACAACTGATTTTAACAATTCTCCTTCATACCTGTCAAAAAAATGAGTTCACTGATATGAACGATAGCACTAAAAATAGAATTTGGGGATAATTTGGAAACCTATAAATCTTTTTCCCACCTCCATTTCTTATCTTATCTCTAAGATAAAAGTAGGTAATGCAATCCCGTGGTTGCTCCACATGATGCACCCATAACCTCTTTTCAAGGTTACTCTAAACGTACTTAATCAGAAAAAGATTTGAGGCTAATGAAGCTTTTAAGTTCTGCACATATTAAAGATCCGAATAAAAGTTCAAAATCTGTGGTCCATTAAGGATATGGATCATAATAGGAAGTATTTTTTTCTATTTTCCCTTTTGAGTATCTATGTTCTATGATGTTAATTAATCTAAAGTGCAGTTCGACATGAAGTTGAAGAACAAATGTGTTTCCTCAGCATAAGAAAATTGTTTTATTTTGCGCAGATGTATGAGATAGAAATTATGTGTTCGAGATGGAAAAAATGCACTAGAAAATATTTTACTAAACAAATAAGACAGTCTTCTTCTTCTTCTTATTTTGGGTTCTTTCAGAGGCGTAAGTCATCATAATAATCCAAATCCTATTCGTAAGAATAAACACAGTTATGCTGCTTTTATGTAGGTAGAAATAAGCAAAATATAAGTTAGAGAATCCTTGCATAAAGGAAGGAAAAATTTTATAGTAAAGGGGTTTCATCATTAAAACGAATGAATCAGATCCATAAAAAATTATGATTTGACTGGTGTTGACATCGTCAAAGTAAATAAAGTGCTGGTTAAAGAATGAAGTACCCATTAGCAAACTGCCATCCTCGTAAGGAGCTGACTTCTCTCAGCGCTTGCTTCCATTCCTCCGTAGAGTCTGGATCGAAACGCCTTCCAGAATAATGAAATGCCTCTCCAAAACGACCCTTTTGACCTTGGACATCTGCAGGTTCCACTTTGTAAAATATAGGTAACACTATGTGCCCTAAGCATTTCCTGCAGTTCATCATCTGAATGAGTTCATCAAGACACCATTTACTAGAAGCATAATTTACAGAGATAACTGGGATCAAGATGTTGCTGTTCCTAATGGCTTGCATAAGATCTTCGCTCAATCTCTCGCCTACGCGAAGCTCATCATCATCCCTGAAGACACGGATTCCAACATCGATGAGGCTATTGTAGAGATAGTCAGTGAAATCTCTTCGAGTATCTACGCCTCTAAAACTCAAGAACACTTCATAATCATTTTCACTTGGCAGTATGGAAGGACTAGATGTGGCAAGATTCGCATCTTCCACATTTCTTCGATCCTCCTCCACTTCTACATCAATTATCCTGGACTTTGCTTGCACTGCCATGTAAGGTATATTTTGCATCTTCTGTATTGTTTCTTCCCAAATTCGTGATGGTTTATCACGCAAAAATGAACCTGCAACCTCAATAGCCAAGGGAATTCCTCCCGTTGTAGATACCACACGACAAGAGAGAGCTAAAATTTCACTTGGAGGACAGTCTCTTTGAAAGGCATGTCTAGAAAATAGGATAAGAGATTGCTCCTCATCCATTTGCTTATGCTCGTACTTGATGTCCACTCCGGTCCTATCAAGAACACTCTCATTTCTAGTGGTAACAAAAATCCTACTTCCTGATGCAAACCAAACAGGATTTCCAACCAAAGCCTCTAACTGATTAGCAGTATCCACATCATCAAGAATAATGAGAACTTTCTTATCTTTTAACCTAGATGATATGTACTTGATTCCTTCATCGCTATTACAAAATTGAATTTTCTCTTTCTGCATATCAAAGATTAATTGATTTTGCAAATAATTAATACCATTACAATTACATGATTCCCTGATGTCTGGAATGAAGCTACGATGCACAAATTGATTGGACAACTTGTTGTATATGATTTTGGCAAGAGTCGTCTTACCAATTCCCCCAATTCCATAAATTCCCACACGCAAGGTAGCACTAGCATTCCTATTTACCAATTCCATAACCTCCTCCACAGAACTGTCAATGCCAACCAGATAATCACTAACAACCAACTCCACCGCTTTCTTCAACTCTTTCAAAACTTTGTGCACAACCAATTCTACCAATTCTCCTTCACTCCTGTCAAATAAAAATGAGTTCAATGACATAAGTATTATCTAACGATAGCACAAACAATAGAACTCGGGGATAATTTGGAAAACTTATAATCTTTTCGCCACTTCCATTTCTTAATTTATTTGCTCAGAGGAAAGGGGTAAAGCAATCCCGTGGTTGCTCCACAAGACCCACTCATAACTTCTTTCCAGGGTTTATCGTAATTTATTAGAAAGAGATTGAGGCTAATGAAGCTTTTCAAGCAGTCTCTTTTACTCCTTCTACTTTTATTTATTTTTGGTTCTTTTAGAGGCGTCAGTCATCGTAATTATCAACTTCTTTTTCGTAAAGATAAACGCAGTAATGCGGCCTTTATGTAGGTAGAAATAGGCAAAATATAAGCTAGAAAATCCTTGCATAAAGGAAGGCAAAGTATTATAGCAAAAAACTTCCATCATTAAAACGAACGAATCGGATCCATAAAGAAAATTACGATTTGATTGGTGTTGATATCGTCAAAGTACCTACCCATTAGCAACTTCCCATCCTCGTAAGGAACTGACTTCTCCGAGAGCTTGCTTCCATTTGTGCACAACCAGCTTTTGGGCTAAACGCGCCTGGGAACGATGAAATGCCTGTCCAAAACGACCCGTTTGATATCGCACATCTGCAGGTTCCACTTTGTAGAATATGGGCAACACTAACCGCCCCAAGTGTTTTTGGCACTCCATCACGCGAACCAGTTCATCAAGGCACCATTTACTAGAAGCATAATTCTCAGAGATAATCGGGATTAAAATCTTACTGTTCTCAAGGGCTTCCTGAAGATATGAGCTCAAATCCTCGCCTTTGAGGAGCTCAGCATTGTCCCTGAAGACACAGATCCCGGCATTGGCGAGGCCGCAGTAGAGGTGGTCGACAAAGCGCTCTCTAGTATCTTTGCCTCGAAAGCTTAAGAACACGTCGTAGTCATTTTCACTCGGCTGGATCAGAGGACTAGGCGTACCAGGATGCTGATCATCCGCGTCTCTTTGCGCACTTGCTCTCCTCTTACTCAGAAGCTTGTGCGCCAGCACACCGAGAAGGATCGGTGCGACAACCGCCACGAAAGGGTTGCTAAGAACGAGACGACGCATTTCTTCTTTGCCCAGACTGACTCTGCCCGTGGTTTCTCCTCCGAAGTCGGACTCTCAAGTGCGAAGGATATCGAAATGATTCGGCAAAATTAAAAAAATGCCTTTTTATTTGCCCGAGCAGAGGAGCTTTTTTCTTTTTACTATGCGGAGGGGGAGGGAAGGGGGAACTAGAAGCCTTAGCGGAGAAGGTGGTATCTACATATACATACTTTCTCATTCGTGAGAGAGGCCCTGCCGTTTTTGCCGTGGGGGTAGAAACGGGTAAAGCCCCACGCGGGAGCGGGCTCCATCTCCTCCAGCACGCTCAAGTGAGGTCTAGGCATTGATTCAAGAAGGATTCGAAATAGCACACAGCTGTGCGGTCGAAACAGCACCCGATCTTTGAGACAACCCCACATGAGATCTTATATTTTATTCTTGGAGATATCAACAGCAGCAAATGACACTAGATCCATAATTAATTCCAGGAAAATTACATTCCTGGAACCTATATATTTGGAAGAATACTTTTGACCATTTTTCTTTATTTGATTATGATTCTAATCACACTATTTTGGCATGATAATTTAAGTCTTTCTATCAAATTTCTATTTAGAATTTGTTGAAAATTGTTGAATCAATATCAGCTATGTCATGTGGCTCCTCCATATGTAAGCCTCTAAATGTAAATCACCATTTTAGTCCTTGTACTTTTCAGAGTATTCTAATTCATCATATTTTTAGTACATTTTCATCATTGCAGCTTTAACTTTGAAAATAAGTGTCGCAATCTTTACAAGGTGGTTGACAATCACCTCATAGCCGTGACATCTCTACAGTTATAACAGCTATTTAAAAGTTATCCTACCCAATTTTTAGGTTTGTTGTAATTTTATAATAAATATTACCAAACACACAAGCCGGAGCACTTCATTGTACAACGTCATTTTGCACTCATCTCACTGGAAAAATGCCGCGTTAGCAATTTGGCTGGAATTTCTCACTATTCGCATTTAAACATTTAATTTTTCTCTGATTATGGTACTTGTACTTTTGAAACTTTTGGCACTAAAGTGTATGGTAAATGGGCTCTTGTTCATGCACTTTGTTTTTGCTACAAAATTAGTATGTGTACCATTCATGACGGGATCTTAAGTACAATTTTTCACATTTCCATTTCAACTAAAATTTAAACTATGCGAATTATCAATTTGATACATCACATTTATATGTGTGTAAGTGTTTATAATTGTTATAAGTTGTTTTATTACCAATAATTGAAGGGATTTTTGCTAAAGGCACTTCATGTTTAAGAGTTGAGATTTGACAGCCTCGATGCCTAATAGCCTTCCTGCGATGCCAGCAACCCATTCCAATCAATGTGATGTAAACTTTTTAGGATTGCTAGACTCGAGTGAATTCCGGTAACTTTCCAGAATATTTTGCCTATAAATAGTGAGTTAAAGTTGTAGTTAGAAGATTTAAAAGTATATCTGTTAATGGAAATGTCAATATAATTGGGCAAATTTCTAAATGTAGAAATCAACAATTGAAAGTTAGTCTTGATTTGATATTTTCATATGATTTTGAATGAAAATAAGACAAAAGTAATTGAGTTTTCATTAAAAAGTCTAGAAACTAGCTGCGATACTAAAACCACGTAACAAAGCCCTAAATATGTTATTTCTTAAAAGTATGGGACCAACAAGTATAATTCGTTTTAAAGGCTTGTATATTTAGCTATCAAAAGTTCAAAGCTACAGGGACAAATTATGGTTTTATATAAACTTTTTTTTTTTTTTTTTTTTGGTCGAAGGTTTTATATTAACTTATATATATCGAAGAACTGACAAGAATAACCTTCTAACCACAAAACACTGTCACGTAAGCACATAGATGAGCGATAATATTCTATATACTGAAAAATTGATATTATGTCATCAATTTTTCTAGAATCCAAGTTTGACCTGAATTTATCCTCAACCAATTTAGTTCTTATCCTAATTGAAAATTTTCAAAAAAAAAAAAAAAAAAAAAAAAAAAAACTTCTTCTCTTTTTATGATTTGGTCAAGCTACTAAGGATTCTTTTTGTAACCATTCTATTTCCCGAAATAATTTTTGCTTACAAATTATTCATTTTTATTATATTCCCTAGACGAGTTTGAGCATTTGAATGTGTTTGATAATCATCCAAAATTTCTACTTCTAGGATAGAAATGCATTTGATAAAATTTCAAATTCTTTTGCAACTTAGAATTTCCTTTAATTTTTTAGTACTCTTATTATATTTTTTCTCTTTTTCTTTTTATTTTTTCTCTTATTTTCTTTCTCTTTTTCCATTTGTCTTCTTCTTCTCTAGCCGATCGCTAGCCATCGGCGACCGACTAGGTGTGGTCCAACGACCTCACCAGAGCCTCGCAAGTGGCTAGGTGAGTTTGCCTGGCCATCGGCAAGGCTTGACCTCACCCAGCCAATGCAAGGCCGGCCTTGCCCTAGCTTGGCGAGGCCGAGTCTCACAGTTGCTAGCAATGACGCTTGGAAAGGCTCGGCCTTGCCAGATTTGGGTGAGGTCGACCCTCGCTAGGCCTCACCATAGTTGAGGCTTCCAACCCTGAATGGATAGTATTAAAAACGAAACCATGGCTCTGATACCATGAATTGGTATTTGTCACACTCACCAAGAGTATCGACGAAGGAGTCTCCGTTCAAGTACCTTTGGTACACCTTATCCTTTGGCTTTTTCGGTCAAGGTGGAGATTTTGCAAGAGGGTTTACCTCGTCGGGGGAGTTTAGACAGTAGGAACATTGGCAAAAAGGATCCCAAAAACAATGACCATAATTGTCTTTGTAGTAATGAACAGGATGTCCATCACCATCGAAGTGTCGAACATGCTTTTTTGGGTCTGGTTCAGAAATGGATTCTGGAACACATGGTTCAATCATGAAAAGGGTTTGGAAGATGGATGAACTTTCTTCCTTTTCCTTGCCAAATTTGATGGAAACAGTTCCATCTTTTTTCCTTACAAACTCTGAGTTTGTAGATTGGAAAGGCTTGTTATGCTGATGAAGCTTTTCATAGTTGGTGATCCAAGTCTCTGGAAGGAGCTTAACCAAAGTATCCTTCGGGATCTGCCTGGAGACATGAATGCAGGACGCCTGGTCGTTCTGCATGGAGATGAACAACGCATCTTCATTACCATTGTTGAAGTTGAGGTCGAGGGCATGATTCTGCACTCGGTAAACCATCTGGTAATGTAGAGTTGCGGCTACAGAGTCAGCAGTCTGAGGGGCTCTAGTGAGCTGGACTTGGACTTTCAGAAAAGAAAGTAGTTGGGGGTCTGATAGAGCGATGTTGAAGTTTGGATACAAAGTCACAAAAACTGTTCTAGCATTTAAAGTGGTTTGAACAGTGCCTATGCATGCATGCTGGTATTGTAAAAACCTAGTATCCAACAATGCTATTCTTGCCACAACTGGCAAACCTTTACGACCATGGAAGGTAAGAGCAAGACGAACAGCTCCATAATGGACATGAGAATATCCCTGTTGGACCCATTGTCTGGGAAATTCTGGAGGGATCTGGAGAGTGACGAAGTATTCTTTCTCAGTAGCAGGAATGGGATGCTGGTCGAATTTAGAGGACTGGACATACTCCTTTACTTACTTTGGAGTTTGGTGAATTAGTTGGCGGATGGAGCGGATAGGAGAAAATGATGAGTTTGGTTTGGCAAAAGCAGAATAAGGGTTCATGAGAGGGAGTTGGGTTTCAGAAATCTTAGTTTCATCACTAAGAGAGACTTCATAAAGATAGTCTATCTTAGAAGCATTAGAAACATGAAATTCTGGAGGGGTTGAGGATGATGAAGATGGTGCAAGGGAAACTGGTGCTTCGAGGATTTCTGGTTCTGTAGACATGATGAGAAAAGATCTTCTCAGCACTGGATTCACCTGTCAATTCCAGAAATTCTTAGTGTGCTAATAATTCCCTCCTGGAAATTTCTGTTGCCCCTGTTTGTACCTGGACCCATGAGCTTGGTCCTTGTCTGTTGTTTTGTGACCTCATTTTGCCTATATAAGGTAAGGAGGGTGTTTTGTGTTGGGCAGCTCGCCCAACTAGCAATGAGGAAGAAGAAGAGAGAGAGACAGAGAAGAAAATTTGATTTGATTCTAGAATTGATCACAAGAATAAATAAGCAACTTTTGTATATTTCTTGATTATGCTCTAGGAACAAAAAAGTTACCAAGCGAATTTAATTTTTTTCGAAAAAAAAAATTAGGTACTATTTGACCAGTTAACAAATAAACTCTAGAGGTATTGATTAAATATAATATGAGGAAAAAAACAGACTATAAAATTTCTTTAATTGGTGACGAATAAGTCTTGTTGAGACACTCATTACTCGAATTTGCTTTTGTATGGATATATTTATGTCTTGGCAATGCAATAAAATGAATACAAGGAACGGATCAAGAGGACTGGCTCCTGGAATCTTACCATGTGGTATTTTAAAAGAAGTACAAAAGAAGAGAATCCTATGGACATAACGACGCTCGATGCACCGGGACGTGCAACGTAAATTATCTTTTCAGAGCCGACCGGTCTTGTTTCTACTTTATTCCTTTCCCGTAGGTTTGCATATTTATAATTGTTATTTGAATATGTAATAATGTTTGACGAAGATGCAGGAAGCACGTGCGGGCCCACCACAGATGACCCTTGGAGGTGGGTAAATGAATTTACACTGATCTGCATTTGCTTTTAAGCCGAACATCATCTGCCAACTTCCTTGCACTAGGGGTGAATACGAAGTTACGAACGAATGCATAACCTAGCTGGTCTGTCCACCCCCTCGCCGAGCTCTTTTCTGGATGCAGGTGAGGGTAGGTGCAAATGAAATGTTATCAAAACCGAATGAAATTCTACTTTGACTTTACCAAAAGAAAGAAAAAAAAAACAGAGCGCAATTACATTCTTTGTATATTGCCGGGTAAAATTGCCAATCGATCCCAACCACTTGGACTAATTAACGATCTTTTCATTAAATAGTATAAAGATTGGAACGGGTCGGACATTATCCAAACCAAATAGATCCATTTATATTCAATATAAATTTAATGATTCATATCCATTTTGCATCTAGCCCAATTTCAACCCAAGTTGAAATCTAGTTTTATCATTTTTTTTTCTTAAATTGTTGCCTTTGAAAAAATGGATTGCTCCATGACCCAACTTGTCGAGCATAGTGAGGGAGTTCAATGGTCAAGTTAGGACGAGGGTGTGCAAATGGTAGTAAAAGTTTGGGTTTCCTCAAAAGTGCAATTGTGCAAGCTAGAGATTGAGTAAAACCTAACGATGGCGGAAGCAGAGCA
This sequence comes from Eucalyptus polyanthemos subsp. polyanthemos, assembly GCA_017140185.1. Classification (NCBI taxonomy): domain Eukaryota; kingdom Viridiplantae; phylum Streptophyta; class Magnoliopsida; order Myrtales; family Myrtaceae; genus Eucalyptus; species Eucalyptus polyanthemos. The sequence goes on along the minus strand of CM029464.1, from coordinate 41,805,128 downwards.
ACCAAAGGGAGAAGGTCACGAGTCACAAAATCGAAGAGAAAGAAGAGATTGGCGAAGGAGGACCAAAGTGTGCTTACTAATGGGTTGAAAGTGGTTTATAAAGGACCCACTAAAATCCATCGTGGGCGAAAGTTATAAAGTTTATTTAATTGGTGTTGAATAAATATCCTTGAGGCGCTTTTTCATAAATTTATCTATGCCTTGGCCCACTACAAATGACTTGTGCAGATGGGCAAGTGAATTTACACTGATCACCTTTTGCTTTTTAGCACAAAATCATATGCCGACTTCCTAGCTTAAGGGCGAAGAATAGAGCGTCCTTAGACTGCCAAAATCACTTTTATGTTGCTAGATGAAATCGCATGTCGTTCTAATTTACGTGTCTTTTGATTAAATAGTATTCTATAGGGGTGAGTATATCGAATTAATCGAATCGAGAATAGCCCGAATCGGATTGGACCAACCAATTTAGTTCGGTTTCCGAAGGCATTGATTCGGTTCCAGTTCCATAAAAATGGAACTAGTGATTTACTCCTTTTCTCTAAAATATTTTTTCAATTTCTTAAAAATAGCAATAAACCTTAAAATAGTAACTCTAGTACATTTTTTTTAATTTTTTTAATTTTTTTTTGCTAAGTGATAAGTTCCATTGGATTGGACTAGTCGATTTGGTTCGATTCTCAATCCCAGGACCATCCAAGTCCGGTCCATAATCCCAAAACCTAGGAACCGATTATCCCGATCCGATTCTTGGTCCCAAAAACTAGGCATTGGTTCTCCCAATCCCATTGCCGATTCCTTGGTGAAACTAGCTCGAAATGAGAACTAATAACCCCTAATATCATATCTATTGTTTATGGAGTGACAACTGTAAACACGTGCTTAGTATTTGGGCCCCTAAAATTCAAATAATTGTGAGGCTAGAATTATAAATTCTTATTCCAAAAAAAAACACAAAACAAAAATACTCCCTCTTGTATTAGACCCATCAAACGGGTAGGCTGAGTCTAATCGAAAAATGGTTCAACCCAAATAGAACCATTTAACATGTTTTGACTCGTTTCCATATAATACAAATCTAACGACCCATACTTAATCCAGCTCATATTCAATCCAACTCATATTGTTAAAATATTTCATATTTAACCCAATCTAGGAAAAATTATACCCAAATTGAAATAAGAGTGTGGAGTGAGTGAACACAATATCAAAGGACGGCCAAAAAGAATGAAGAAAAAATCGTAGAGATAGATTTGATTGAAGTAAGTTGTAAACACATTTATAACACATTTAACACCAATTTTATGTTTAAATCTATTTATAACTTATTTATTGAATATAATTGATCTTCAAGTCAGATTAACATTGCATCAGTTCAAGTCAAATTGATTACGTAGCATCATTTTATAAAACTAGAGAAGCATCAATCCAACCAATTGATCGATTATGCACTTCATGCACCTTAGGTCAAGGTCAGTCCAACAAAGTTCAACTCTCCATCGTTGTGGAGACATAAAACACGTTTCCTCATATTAGCCATTTCAGATAAGTTCGACTCATTCTCAAGAAGATGTATGACGTTGAAATTAATATACTGGTATTAAACATTTTGAAAAATCCAGATGATAAGGATCACTTTAACAAATAGATTCAAAAATAAACCTTCCATTCCGACAACCCTGTTCATCACCAAACCCAACGCAAGCTACGGCAAGCAATGCTAATGAAAAAGCCACATTAGCATGTTATGTTAGTATATAATAACTGTCATGCCAAAAGGATATGATTCATCAAATTGTGAAAAAAAAAATCATCAAATTAAAGGGACTTAGTTGTGCAAAACAAAACAATAGGAATTCGATTGCACGAACAATGAGTTAGAGGAGTAAACATAGCATTGTCACTTGTATAAATTTACCTAGACAAGGCACATTTGAGGTTGACATTAGGGACCACGGCCCAAGAAACCTTGTGATGGCCTGTGAACCCTATTGAAGTGGTACACGGCCCGTGCCCAATCAGCTTTGAATATCGCAATGATGTACGCTAGACAAATCCGGATCAAGGCACGCGCGGGGACTTGCGACACTACTCTTGGTAGTGAATAAATTGATAAATGACTCTGAAATGGAAACTCAAGTGGTGATTAACAGAGCTTAGGAGAGCTAGCGCAAGAAATAAGCACCTCCTTGAAAAGGAATATCCATCACCATGCAGTTCACATTAACTTCTGCGGAAGGTTGCCACAATCAAAGCTGATTGATTAGTCCGATAAGGGTAATTTTATTTTTCTTCATGAAAATCACTGCTTTTTTTTTTTTTTTTTTTTGTCAATAACTTGTCACCTTCTTCTATAAAAGCGTACACATAACGTCAACAGTAAAGCAAATTCTCGTACTACCAAATAGTATGAAGAAAATGGGGAAAATGATGCCACAAATGTTTAATTTTATGTACGAAATCAAATCAAATTCTAAATTTTTTAATTGATTCAGTCAAGTCCAACACCTTTGTTCAATTGAGCTGGGTTCAATTAAGTCTCAAGCATTTATTACAAATGTAATTATATCCTAAAACTTATATTGAAATTTGCAATTTAAGGATGACATGGAAGCAATATCGAGAGGCGTGTAGGCAACTCTAGGTAATGTCAATTGTGCGAATGAGGAAAGATAGATAATAAAAAAAAGGGATAAGTGCTTTCAGAGAAGTCCTATAACTTTGTCATTTAAAATGATTTTGTCACTAAAACTTGCAAAAAGTGCATTTAAGTCTTAAAACTTGTCAAATTGTTTCAAACGAGTCCTAAGATTGACGCCGTTAGCTTTTTTTCCGTTAAAAATGCGACGTGGCATTTTAAATAGTTTTTTTTTTTTCCACGTGAATTTTTTTAATTATGTTTTTAAAAAATTAGATTTAAAAACTAAAAAAATCAAATTTATTCATTTTATCTTATTTTCACCAAAAAAATTAAAAAAAGTTAAAATATTTATTAAAATTTTTTTAATTAAAAATAATTTTTTAGTTAAAATATTTATAAAAACATTTTTAAAAAGTTAACATTATTTTTAATTTATTTTTAAAAATTTTAAAAATAAAATTTTTAACTTTTCTTTTTAGTTTTTGTTGAAAATAAGATAAGAATAAATTAAATTTTTAGCTTTTAAATCTAATTTTAAAAAAATGGATAAAAATTAATTAAAAAATAAAATTGGAAAATAAAAAATTATTTAAAATGCCACGTCATCATTTTTAACGGAAAAAACTAACGACGTCGATCTTAGGACTCATTTGAAACAATTTGACAAGTTTTAGGACTTAAATGCACTTTTGCAAGTTTTGGTGACTGAAATGCATTTTCGACTAGTTGTAGGACTTCTAGAACACTTATCCCTAAAAAAAACTTGAAACGGAAGGATAATGTGTATAGAGGACACAAAATCAAGAAGCATTTGATGAGGAAAATAACAAAATATGGAAGGTAGACGCCATGGGAGACGTAAAGAGCTCCTTGAAGACAGAGAGAGAAACTCACATGCCAGAAAGAGCTCGTCAACCCTTCCGGTCCGGCTTTTCGGACGAGGCAAATGGTTAAGTGAGCAAATATAGCAGTGAATTTTTTATTATTCCAAGAGCAATGGTTGGGAGTTCTCATTTCTCACATTGAACCTCTCCAACGCTAGACTTTTTGAGCAATTCGTGCTTTGCGCGGGAATTAAGTATATCATGCAATAACTGCACCACGACTCTCTAATGAGACCTATGGTGAAGATGAACATGGTGTAATTATTCAGGACCTTTTTCCCTTTCTAGCTTATTCAAACATCGTAAAGTTTTTCATGATTTTCAGCCGCCAATAACAAAAATAAATAAATGAAGTGAACTTACATACTCCGTCGTGGTAAGCAATATGGGCCGGATGTCCACGAGAATTGCCCTGGAAACTTCATTTTAGAGACTGGGTCTTCAGTCTTATTGGATGAGTTCGCAAATCGAGCTTCCAAACCAAGGGGCTCAACGATCTTCATGCTCCTTGATGTGGATAGTTGTCAGTTTCAGGTAGGTGGTGAATCAGAGGACGAGAATGGTGTTTTTCCTTTGTCGAATGAAATCGGTGGAATGGACGACTGCCATGAGCTCACATGCCTCCCAGCTTCTCGTCCATCGATATTTTTCTTTTAGAAGAGTACCTTTTGAAGCTCCTTTGGATACGTGAGCAGAACAGTGAATACTTTTCTATTTTCGTTAATCAGGCAATTTTTTTAACTGAACGGAAAAAAGAACATCAAAGTGCATTTACATCAACCGTCGAAAGAAAAAGGAAATCTTGCCAGTGAATCAAATGGCATCGACCTGAAAACTAGCATCAGCTAACAATTAAGTAATACTCTGAAGTTTATCAATCCTTTTTTAGGACTAAACAATAATTTTAGTTTGAACACTTTCGATCCAACTAGTCCACATCTAATTTTAGTTTAAGCATACAGAAGCTTTGATCATGTCCTGTTCCCGCACATTTGACTATACTATCTTGTTTCTACCTACAACCTTAAGGTCTAGTGGGAGCCCTCCTAGTAGATACAGCATAATGAGAGAACCTCAAATCCTCTTTGAGGGGAGTCACTTCAAAATGCAAGGAAAATTGTCCAAAAAGCCCTAAATTTATTGCATTTTTACTAATCCAGTCTTAAATCTTTCAATTTTGCTAATTTTGTCACACTCCAATCCTCCGAGCGCATGCCCATCCCTCTTTGGTCAATTAAATGCGACATCTCAGAATACATCGCCGACTCATTCATTTTAATGCGCATACGGAAGCGACAATATAAATCCCCATACAACACTTAGATGGGATAGAAAAGCAGAACCAGTTTTTCAAACCAAAACAAACATTTTATAATCAACCAGGTTTATTTACAAGACCAGACTATTTACGAAAAGGTCGGTTCATTCCAAAAGGAACTATCCTATGACCTACTAGTCATACCCATTCGCCGATTCTGGTCTATCCACCTTTTCAAACTCCGGGGCTTCTGGTCCTCCACCAACAGTATCTAAGGACCTGAAAATGGTTATACAATAACCAGTGAGACAATTTCTCAGCAAGTTCAACCCCCTAAGACTTGATTAAGAAGCAAATACGCCCTGAGGGCTGCCTATTCACAAACATAGGTCGAAGGACTTACCTTGGCCTCAGTCTCTTTCTACAAGTCAAGCTAATTCATAAACTCAACCGATCACTTCAATATTTCAGTTCATCAATACATATCGAATCATCAATCAATCAACTCAGTCGATTACATGTCATCACGACCTTCCCTTGGTCAATCCATTCAAATCATTAAATTGGATCGAATCATCGATCAATTGACCTAGTTGATTCAATGTCATCAAGACCATTCCCCGATCATCTCAATTAATACTATCTATAAGTCTGATCATAGTCAAGACTGCTCGCTCTAAGCTGATAATAGATAGTATAGCTCGCACTAAGCTGATAAGGTTAAGATATACTGCTCTCGCTAAGCTGACATATTAGAGCCCATAGGTTGATATCGTATACTGGTATACTGCTCTCGCTAAGCTGACATATCACCCGTAGGCTGATATAGTATACCCCTAATGCTCACTCTAAGTTGATAAAGTGTACTGCTCACGCTAAGTTGACATATCAAAGCCCGTAGAATGATATAGTACATTAGTATACTGCTCTCGCTAAGCTGACATATCATCTGTAAGCTGATATTGTATACCATTCCAATCATACCACCAATCCAACATTTGTATCATTCCCAATAAAAATAGCCGTGTGTGGGTACACAGTCGGCCTTAGGCAAAATACTATATTTTCATTTCCATAAATCCCACCATTTTCTATAGTCCACCAAAATATTTTTGGCACTGTCAAGCGATGCCTGATTATTATTCAATTAATTTCCAAACATTAATTAATTTAGGAAATAAATCCTAAAATCACAAATAAATCAATTTCTCACAAATTAAGGCTCAAATAAATAAACAGACTGCACCACGATAATCAGCATAAAATTCCAGTCACCGACCATCCTAGTTGAATTTCCAAAAAATAAATAATTAATTAATTAATTACAGAAATTAATTAAATAAATACTAAAAATCCAACTTATGCCCGTAATGTCTAATTGGAAGCCAAAACGGACCCGGAAAATTTTCGAAGTTCATTCAATAAATAATATGACTTGTCTACTTGCTAATGCCTTAACCAATTACCTAACATGCATAGGTAAATCCCTAACTTAATTATTCTAATATAATCTATCCACCTAATTGCACTTAATTAAATCTAATCAATCTCTAAGCATCATTAGCAAACTAAGCAATGATTAGTAAGTTAAACTCACTCGATTAATGATCCGCTCGGATCAAAATGACGGAGACACAACGGCGGCTGATAAATCCCAAAACGGGACTGCCAGCGGGGGTTGAACCGGGGCCGAAATTGGCCAGACAAACCCACGGCTGAGCTGTGTTTTCTGCTCCAACGCGGCTAACCTTGTTGCTTCGATTTCGAGGGAATGTAAACAGCAGCCAAATGGATGCAACTCAGCTGGTTTTGGCGGCCACGGAACGCTGGAACGGTGGACGCGGGACGGGCTCGACTAAACGATGAAGGAGCTGATTTGTATGGATGCTGGGCTCGAGATCCACGGAGCAAAATCATGGCTACTTCGGTGTCCAAATGGAGCGGAACGTCGCTGGACAGAGGGGGGGAATCCGCTGGTGAAGTCCGATGCGAGAGGGAGAGAAACAATTGAGGGTTTGTTGAAGCCTTCGTCCGAATCAGTGACTGAGAGGGAGAAGCAGAATAAAAAATAAAGGGTTGGGGCAGCTGGCATGGGGAATGGACGCAAGTGGGGACGTTGGTCTTCGTGGGGACAGAATTCACGTGCAGGTGAATGAAAGGGAAAAACAAAGGAAAGAGACAAAAAGGGGGAGGGGGAGTCATCGACGTCGCAGCCAGCAGGGAGACCAAGGAAGAAACAAACAAAAATTAAAGGATAAGTATGCGTTGGCTAAGAGAGAGAAGAATTGTCGGCTAAAGAAAAGGAACCTGCAAAAACATGAGAAAAGGAGAGAGAGACATTCACGTAGAAGGATAAGAAGAAAGGGGGCCCCAATGGTCAACAATTCAAAACAAGAGAAGACTAAAATTGGGGGATTGCCGGCTGAGGGTAATACGCGCAAAAGCAAGAGAAGAAATAGAGAGGAAACGTGCGCAAGATGGGAGGGGTGTGCGCGCCCCCGGGGCGGGGGGGGGGGGGCACGTTCAAAGAAAAAACTAAAATTATAACCTTGATCGACTTCGATACAACTTTGACAATTGATCATCCTAGGGCCAATTTCTTCACCATTTGCACCACATGAAGTCTAAAAATGACCAAGATAAGACGGCCTCTTTATCTCCCGAATTTCCTTCAAATCCGAATTCTCTTTCATTTTTTTCTCGGGATCTAATTTTTCAAACAAACATCTCCGATTGGTCCAATTCGACAGCTAAAAAAGCCCATGAAATTTCCTTTCACCAATTCACTTACACCGATACCAAAATCCCTTCAAATCGGCCAATCCGAATTTCAGTTAGTTTTTCCGAATCGTCCATTCGATTTTCCGTAAAAATCCCAAACTCGGAATTTCCTCAAAAGGTGTGTCAACATTCCTAGAACGATTCACGACACGACAGGACTTTCAATTTCTAAAATCGAATTCAAATTTGCGATTATTTTCAATCAAACGCGTTTTTAGCGTGACATAGTTTTTACGGGGTAATTTTAGAAACTTTTAGTGTAAATGACCCATGGTTAATTTTCTTTGAGTCACAATGAACCCACTCGACACATTGGCGACTCTCGGTTGTCGTAAAAATCTCGAGGTTTCAATTACGGATACCAGGTACCAAAACGATAGAAAAATCGATCTAGTGCCGATTGACGAGTATTTTGCAATCAGGTGGAATTACCCACACTCTGATCACATATCTCAGTCAAATCAACCTATCTTCGGTCTCTGATCAATTTCGACAGTGCCGTAATGACTCTTGCAGACTAACATGGTCAAGCCGTCGATTCGTGGTCGAATTCTCAAGTCTATTGCATTAAAATCCCTTAATGATTTCACCGGATAGGCCAGTTATCTCATGAGTGGCCAACTCAGAAAAAAACACTATAGTCGCGTTGACGAAAGGCCCATCTTATCCAATCAAAATCAGGATGTCGCAAATTCATTCCTAAACATTTCACTTTCGTCAATTGAGTCTATCCGGCTAATTTTGACAGGAATCCGTTGACTTGGCATAGTTGGCGTTGACGTAGACAAAATTTATTAATTTTTCAATATTTTTTTTGAACTTTTTAATTATTTTATTTTCTTTCTATTTTTCTTTTTTTCCTTTTCTTCCTCTAATCGGTCACCCAACCTCCGACGATTGGCTAGAGGCCATGACCGGCAAGGCCGGTCGCTAGCAAGGCTCAACCTCACCAGATTTGGCAACGCCGACCCTTGCTAATTGTAGCCTCGGGCCGATCGTCGGAGGCTAAGCGATGGCCAGAGAAAGAAAAGGGCATAAAAATAAAGAAAATAAAACATAAGAAATGATTAAAAATATAAAAATATATTTAAAAAAATTAATAAATTTTGTCCACGTTAGTGCGGACCATGCCACATAGAACGTTCGACGTATACATCAGCAAATGCCAGCCAAAATTGGCCAAATGGACTTAATTAGCAAAAAGTAAAAAGATTTGGGGCTAAATTAGCAAAATCGAAAGGTTTATGATTGAATTGCAATAGGTTCATGACTTTTTGGACAATTTTCCCAAATGCACGTGTGTTGAGTAGAATCAAAGATTGAACCACATCCAATTCTTTAAGTTCATATTAGCGCATTAGCTATATGCCCTAAAGCAACTATCCGATAGTTATATGTTAGGTATTATTTAATGGTAAATAATTATTCATTCATCATCTTTTTTATATGAATAAGTCCATAAGATCAATTACGACTGAACCTATTCTAAGTGTGACAAGTTTACAATTATGCTGATCTTTAAACAGCTCCCGGTCAATGGATAATTGAAATGATATTAATGATCATGTTAAGACTGGTGTGTTCTCAAGCTACACCGTTCAGTATTTGATACTTGAGAGAATGATGAGTCACAAGTCATCAGTATTATGATATCCAAGTTTAAACGCATGTGCTTATCTCGGACAAGTTCAATGAATATGACATGCATATAAGGAGTGGCAACATGGAAGCTTTTGGTGGGGTCAATGTCTGATTGTTCAAACTTTGGTCTAGTGTAAGATTCTTAAACCTGATGAACTAAGCTGCCTTGTCTATTGGATGATTGTGGTTCACAGGTGCGCTTATTGACGCTTCGTCGAACCGTCTCTGTAGTTGATGGTCATAGATTGTTTACATACGAAGGCACATGCGTGCACAATATGAAATATGTCTTCTTGTTATATATAAATATACAAGATTAATGTCTTATACGATCTAATCATGATATTGTATTGAAATCACCGACTAGGGTTATAACCGAGAATGAATAGTTTATGTCTCGAAGAATACATGTCAATGAGATTTGGACATATGATCAAATTGGTGGCTTGACCAACAAATCCATGGCCTTTGTTTGATCGAGACATGGTGAGACAAAATGATCAAATTACACAACCACCAAAGCTAATAGGTTCATTATATTCTTGAAACATTTCACATTGTGTAGCTAACCATAATATATTACTAGATGTCACTTATGGTTTGTAGGAACAAGAGATTGATCTGGACAATCAGTTCTCTTGGTTGTGGTATTGTGTTAGTACAAGTCCCACCGCTAGCTCAATGATAAGTCAAGGGATGTCACATACTATGACCAATTAAAATGACGTTTGAGCGAGAAAGAGAATATTCAAGTATGTTTGCAGTTGAGCCAATCAAATTGAATTAGGCTAAAAATAAAAGATCTAAAAAAGAGGCTTCAGATTATGAAATGGGCAGACTTTACAACAGAATCAAGAATCTAAAGCACGTTTAGATTCAATGATCAAATTAATAATCTAAAGTGAGTTCGGAATTAATAACTGCATTAATGATCTAAAATGAGTTCAAAACCAATGGCATCATTAATGATCTGAAATGAGTTCAGAATCAATAGTCAAATTAATGATATGAACCAATTTCAGACTTAATGGCTAAATGAATGTTTTGAAACAGTTTCAGACTTAATGGTCACATTAATGATCTGAAACGATTTCAGAATCAGTGGGCAGTTTAATGATCTGAAATGGTTTCAAATTCAAATGTCCAATTAATACTCTGAAACAGTTTCAAATGTAACAATCAAAATTAAATATTTGTAACGGTTGCAAAATTAATGCATAGAGTAAAGACTTGTAATGGTTACAAATTAATGCCTGGAATAATGCTTTGTAACAGTTACAGAACTAATGCCCGAAATAGTGTTTATAACAGTATCAAAACTTACATCCGTCAAACGTTACGGCCGAACTAATTCTAAAACGATTTTAGAGTTAATGAGCCAACTTAAATGTGATCTGGAATGGTTATAAAAAAGGCCATTGTGAGAGTAGATCATAGGATGATCGACAATCAACAATTGAGAGTGTTGACAGTGATCAATCAAGTTAGTCACACACAAGAGCAACTGCTAGCACAATCGTAGTTTTGAGATCTCTCAATTTCTCTCTTTTATTCAATATGATATTGGCGGTGTATCTGAACTAAAGACCTAACACTTATGGGGCTAGATCTAAAGAACGTCAGAACCTATGTTATGAAGAGATCAGACATTATGCATCTGAAAAACGTTAGAATCAGAATTACCATAAGATATCAGACGTTTGTGGTCAAAATTCCAAGAATGCTAGAACTGGTGTTACCAGAAGATTAACGTTCATAGTCAGAATCTGAATAACATCAAAATCAATTTTTTTTAGCAAAGGACCAAAGGTAATGTGATTAGCCTACTTCTCACGTCTACGTGCTTTTAAAATGCACGAAAATACTTTGGAAATACGTGTACAAGCATTTTTACTTCCACTATGATCAGACTTTGATCTTAATTTATTTATGCACATATTCTTGTTTATTGAAACAAACACCAACAAGTAGTCCACCCAACCTCATCAAGACCATTCTTGATATAGCCCTTATTCAAGACCAACTCGTTCAATCAAGAAGATTGGCATGCATTCAAGATCGACAACGCTCTCACCAAAAACTCCCTCATCAATAAGGCATCGTCTTTGACTTTGTCATAAAGACTTGTCATTTTCCATGCATCGAAGCTTGCATCAAGATTCTTTGGGAGAACCACAAGCATTGGAAATATTGTACATTTAATAGCCTCTAGTTTCTATGTAACTTATAGTTTCTAGGCTTGACTTTAGTCGCTTGCTCTTCTTTTTGTATTTCTATAAAAGGTCATCGAACCTCTATAAACTATAGACCGAATTTGATTAATGAAACTTTGCTTAATGCAATTATCTTGAACCTTGAAGAGTTCAAACCCCTTGAAAATGTAGAAGAGTTTTCACTCCATCCTTGAAGAGTCGGGGCTTTCAATGCTTGCATCCTTGAAGAGTTGCAGCCATCAATTTCAAAGAATTGATGTCATTTCAACTTCCTTGGAGGCCTAAAAGCAACCATTGAGGTTTCTATCCTTTTCTTCATTTTGCTCATTCTTGTTTCGTCCACTTCCATCAAAATTTGGCAAGTCTACAATGCTTATCTGAGAGAAGAAACACGAAAGTTGTAGATCTTCAAGTCTCTGCTCTTTTGGCTTTGGAATCAAGTCATTCTGATCTGAATCAACAAAGTTATGCCCATTTTCCCGAGCTTGTGCAGAATAGAAATTTCTACTCGATTTAGTGACTAAGTTTTCATATTAGTGAGTCACTCTCTCAATCCTATTGTTTGAGTAGTTGACCTTGTGCTATATCAATTCTTCTTTCGAGTGGTAATAAAGATCCTCTTCCTGAATTGAGCTATAATCTCATGCCAGAGCTTTCATGTGTTCAGGATCATGCACATCATCAAGAAGATCAAGGACTTTATATCTAGATCTGCTGAGTTTTTTTCCTTCATTCTCATTAAAAATTGAGCTTTTTGTTTTATTATATAATCGATCAACTTGTTCTCAAAGAGAAAGTGGGGGGAGGGGGGGAGGGAGGTCTATCTCCAATGTCTACACTAATGCTACAATGATGAAACTAGTCAAGGAGTTTGTTGTAGGTGACCTTAACAAGAGTTGTCTTGCCAAGGCCACCAATTCCATGAATTTCTATGCAGAGGGTGGCATTACAATTGCAGTGTGCCGATTTCATAACCTCCTCTTCTGGACAATCAATACCAACCAAGTTCTTGGTAGCAACTAGTTTAAAGGCCTTCTTTAACTCACCAGTTCTGCTTCCTGCCTGCCAAACGGAATTGGAGATCAAATACATGGCAAAATAGTTATATCTTCTTACATATTAGAGCAAACAAAAACGGATTTTAGAATTAATCGAGCCAATTTATTACATTGTTCTCCCACGTGCAATATCTCAACTTGTACGAATATGTATACCTATATGAAAAATGCGTTCAGAACCCGTGTGGTTTTTATGACGTGACCCGCATTAACTTACTATTGTGGACAATTTATTTGATATGACTGAGTCAATTTAATTCACCACGAATAAGTTTGTGAGTGACGAATTCAAGATTTTAATATTTTGTGATTTGAATGAAATTTAGGTTGATCTTAAATGACTTGCGTCCAATCGCCCGAATTTGGATTGGGATAGGATATGATAAGATGGGATTAGAAATCCTTCAAATATCTTTCGGATTGTAAAAGTATCCTTTCTCATGTTTGATGCAATCCAATATAGGATTCAAAATCTTTGAAAATATCACTTGCTCACAGAGGTGATACTTTCCAACTCTAGGGTAGCATCTTGTTGACATAATCACACCCGGTCGAGACTAGCACCATTTTGAGCGATCACCATTTTCGCTAGAGCTCCTCCTCCTCCTCCTTTGAAATCTTCCAATCGTCAACATAGAGTCTCATATTTGAGTAGAGGACAAGATCAGATGTTGAAGCATCACGGCAAAATCAGCTGACCACCATTTAGGACCAACATACGAACATCCAAAATTGAATGCGTTTTGATTTTTTATATCTTCTTCTTCTTTTTCAAAGACGACTTTTCAAGTCAGTCCATTGATTTCGGTCATTCATTAGTGATAGCTAATTTGGTTTGACAATCGTCGAAGGACAATCGACTGGACAGCAATGGCAATCGGCATTGGTTAGAGACAATGATGATTGCACGGTGGTTAGGAGTGATAGGCTGTTGTGGCGATGGTCCTTGTGCAGTGGCTAACAAGGCCGGAATCCATCACTCCATCATTGGAAGGAAATTGATATGTTTTTCTTTTTCTTTTTTAAATTATCCAATCCGAGTCTATCCACCTCCAGCCCGGATCTCTTATCCAACATTTTATGTGGGTTTATCCGGTCTAAAAGACATCACAAAATACTGGATAGTATTTATTGTTTGAAAGGGCTAGTAACAACACCTAGAGGGGGGTGAATAGGTGTGAAGTAAAAATTTTGCAAAGTTCAATAGAAGTATTTTGCTTTTAGAAAATGACAAGCTTTGAATGAGTTCAAACTTTAGCAATTACATAAAACTATGAACAAAATAAAGGAGTTTGGGGAAGAGAATAAGAACACATAATTTATAGTGGTTCAGCTTAGATTAAGCCTACGTCCACTCTCCCACGCTGACAACCCACTGGCTTAATTCCACTAAAAAAAAAAAAACAGATTTTATAGCTTGGTGATCGCAACTTCACAATGAAGAGTTTGCTTCTCTTTCACGAAGTCACATTATAAGTTTTTCTCTCTTTTGAGTACAAATTTGAGTTCAGTGAATGAAATAGCAAGGAAGTAGAAAGTTTCAGACTTTGAAATTTTTCTTTCACGCACACTCTCGAATAACTTAAGACATCTCCTTTAAATACTCCTTCATGTCGTCTCAACCGTTGGCACTTTCCAAAGGAATTATTCCAATCAACCCATTGGACAGAATCAATCAAGGAGATCTCGAGTCGTTTGATGATTGTGATGAAAGCCCGTCAATTCTATTCATTCATACAATTAGGATCTTAGTTTCCATAAGTAGATACTTTCCGAGTTTACTTGCCTTCTAAAAGATTTGAATATCAAAATTGATTTCAATAAAGATAGTCAATCATGTAGGTGTTATATCCAACCAGAAAGCCATCCAAAATCCATACAAACCGAACCCTTGAAAGAATAAAGATAATCTTGTGTCTGGAAAAGTCTTCATTCTTTAGTAGCGTTCAGTCTAGAATTTGTCAATGTGGGCAGACTTTGAACCTAAAGTCTGGCGGTTTTCAGACTTTGACACTAAAGTCTGGCGGTTTTCAGACTTTGACACTAAAGTCTGGAATTCCTCATAATAGATTTTGGATAAGTTTTGTCAACTTCAAAACATTAAAGGAGTTTTCTCCAACAATCTCCCCATTTTATGGTGACAAAACTTTCTTACAGATTTAAGAACTTTTGACCTGCAAAACAATTCTTAAGTAGTACATGATATCTTATAAAAATAAATTGATTAGGATCTGGATAACATCAATTTTGCAACCACAGAAAACATGTTAATCTTGAAAGGATAAGACAAACATCATGACTTAAGCAACTATCCATCCATAATCATTACCACAAAAGTAAGTTTAAGACAAACATCAAGACTTAAGCAACTATCCATCCATAATCATTACCACAAAAGTAAGTTGCCTGCAAAGGTCAAACAGAATAATAGAATAAAGGTTCAACAAAAGTTAAGGTTAAACAAGTCAAAACAAGTCAAATCTGCACGTTCTCCCTCTTTTTGTCAGCAGCAAAAAGTGAAGAAAGTCAAAAATAGATAAAAGACAAACGAAATCAGGTTTGTTTTGGAATTCGAACGAGCTAAAAATCCCTCATCGACTAAACTGTCTTCTTAATCTTCTGGCACTGGAGAGAAACATTATGTATTGCAGTCTGAACAGTCTTTAGCATCTGAGTATTTTCATCATTCTTGACCACAGATTGAGAAATTTGCTAATTTAGAGTCTGTACCTATGTGTCCAAAGGTTGTACCTTCCCAATGTGAAATTCATAAGACGATTTGAGAGCAGCATGAAGTTTATGTATCTCATACTCCATAGCGTATTGCTGGGCTTTCACTTCCAAAAGGAGTTTCATCATCCTTGGATAATCAACAATTGGTTCGGTTTGCGTACCAGCCTCAGCAAAATGAATTTGAGGAGTGTTGAGAATTGAGGGAACATTAGCTTATTGAACACCTTGACTTGGAGAGGATTCCTCAATATCAGCTTTAGGAAAATGTGAAGCATAGACATCCTCTGGATTGGCAAGAGATCTACTAACATCATCACCTGTAAAAATAAGAGAATAATAAGTACCTATTTTCTCATGAACTCCCCCTGTTTTTGTGGCTATAGGTGGAGAAATGAATTCTTCTTCTTGTTCCTTCTCAATTTCAGCACCAAAGTGATGTTCTTTTTCAGTTCGAGCTCCTACAGTTCCACTCCTTGTCTTCTCTGAATCCTCAGATAAGGATATTGCAAAAGCTGGCTCAAGGGAGTCATCCTGACCCTCTTCTTCTTCAGCTTCTCTTCCTGCTTCTTCTCTTCCTCTGTTCCTTCTCTGTCTTCTATTCCTTCTTTTCTTTGCTCAATTTCTCCTCTTTCTCTGTCTTCTTTGTCCTGTTGCTGCTCAAAACTGACAAAACTCTAAAGATTCTTCAAGGCAAAGGCAGAGATGGTAAGATCATCATCCTCTTCATCCTGCAAGATAAGAGATCTTTTCTTCTTGGCTGGTTCATGCATAAGCTCCTTGACTTTCCTTCTCTTTACGAGAGAGTCTTGTTTGGTTTTGTTGAGGGACTCTTCCTTCAAGCACTCTATGGCCTTGTTCAATTCTTTCAACCTCATCTTGGACACCATCTTTAATCCTATAACCATAGGAGCAATAGTTCTAGTACAAAAAAAGGCTGGAAACTTAATCTGAAAATGTCTAAATAGTTGTATGACCAACGCTAAATAAGTGAGCTATCCCTTATCCTTCATAACATTCCTATACATATGTATCAGGATTGTATGAGGTAGAGAGAACTTCATTCCATTACTGATGGTAAACATCAGTTTGGCTTCAGATTGAGAAACATTTGTCTTTGAAGTTGACTTTGGTCGAATGCAGTTGATCACAACTTTATGCAGCAAAATATTTGAGGCAGACAGTCTAGAATAAGTAATGCCTCCTTCAGGAAGTCTGTCATTAACAAGAAATCTTGTCGCATGTCCAACCGAGACACTTATTGGTTGGGAACCATTCCTTTCCATCCCAATAATGTTAGCCAACATGTCAACATCCACCACATAGCTTTTATCACGCACGGTGAATTGAAATCTATTCGGGTCAAGAAAGACAGGTTCGAATAGAAATAAGCAGTTAACTTAGGATATGCAACAGTAGTCTCAGAGCAAAATCGACCGATCGAGGGTTCATCACCCCCTCTTTTCAACAGTCTGGTGTAAACTCTTTTTTTATCCTTAGAACGAAAAAGACTCGTTCCATCATTAGGCACTTTAGTAGCAATGCCATTCTCGGCTGGAAGTTCAAGAACATCCTCTCATCATCGTCTTTGCTCTCAGGCTGATTGAAAGAGCTAAAGCGAGGATCAACTGGAGAGTTAGCAAACGCTCTATTTGCCAATCCTTCAAGTGCTATTTCTAATCTTTTCATCATTCGCAAGAACGAGTCTCATTCTTGTATCCTCTTTCTTTTAGAAATTGATCGATAAAGGTCATAGTAGTACCACCTTACTTCAAATGAGTGTAAAGTTTATAAATAACCTGGGGTTTCATGGTTCTGAGAGGTTCTACATCTTCCTTGATTTCCTATTCCAATGGTTGGCACGGAGGATTCTATGTAACATGTTGTGGAGAGTGTTGTAGAGACTCTTCTTCCTCAGTGAAATCAAAATGTGTAGGACCCTCAAGCATATTCAGTGATCCCTAGCTTGCGATCCGAAATGACTTTCTTTGATAAGACATCTTCATAGTCGTGGAGGATTTCACAAACAAGTTTGAGTGAAAAAAAATGAAAACTTGCAGAACAAACTTGAGAGTAAAAATGAGACTGTAGAAAGTCTGTATTCTATGATTTGAGAATATGTGAATGTAGAAAAAGACTTGGCGGTATATAAAGAAAGTAAAACAGGGTTAGTCAAACCATCATAAGGAAAAAAGAAAACTGCCTTTTTCAAAAATAAAAATTGCCAAAAATTTAAAAATTCGAAAAAGATAACTTCTAAAAATAAAATAGGAAAGCAATGATTCAAATATCAACGTACTTGTTCGAAATTTTCATACTAAAATTAAATTACCTGCATTGAAGAGATATTAACTTACTAAAGTAATTTCTGGACATTCGAGTCTAACTAACTTCAGACTTTAATCGGTAGGAGATAAAATATTCATTCTGGTGTGAATAGATTCAAATAGATTTTTCTCCAAAGGCTTTGTAAATATGTCTGCCAACTGATTCTTCGAGTCAATAAACTAAATCATAATCTCCCCATTTTGGACTTGATCTTTTATGAAATAATGTCGAATCTCTATATATTTTGCTCTTAAATGAAGAATTGAGTTCTTCGTGAGATTAATAGCACCGGTGTTGTCGCATCTGATCTCAATGCACGATTCTGCTTATGCTGTTGATAGAGCTACAATATTCTGCTTCCTTAAGAACCAAGACACCAGCATGCTGCCCAGCAGTTGAGAAATACCAGAAGTACTCTTTCTATTGACTTTACAATTTGCTAAATATGCGTTTGAATATCCAAAAAGAATAAAGTCTCTTTCTTTGGGATACCACAAACCTAACTTTTGAGTAGTCGCAACATATTTGATGATGCATTTTGCAGCACTTAAATTAGATTCTTTAGGATCATATTGGAATCTAGCAAAAATGCAAACACTAAACAAAATGTTAGGTCTAGATGTAGTAAGGTAAAGAAGAGAATAGATAATGCTTCTGTAAAGCTTCTGGTCTACTTTCTTTTATTAAAGGATCCAAGATAATATCATTAACATAAATTTAAACCAATAGTGTCACGCCCCGATCCTCGGGCACGCACACATCATTCTCACTTAGTCGATTTTATAATGCGATATCCCAAGACTATATATCGCCGACCCTTTTATTTATTAAGCACATGCGGAAGTAGTTATAATCCCCAAACAATAAATACGACGGGATAGAAAAGTAAGGCTATATTTTTTATATTGAAACTTATAACCAAACTTTTATACAAAACACAAACCAAAGTACTTCATAACTATTCACATCAAAATGGAATTCTCAAAAGAAGATGGAATCTCAATACATTCAGGTCGTACTTAAGATCCCTCTCGATATTATCTTCTTTTTCCAAAAATCCTTCTCCTCAGGTTTCACCTCAAAGTACTCCTTCTCAGGTTCTTCCTCAGCTCCTCATCAAGGTCCTGAAATTTTTTCCGCAAATCGGGATGAGACTACGTCTCAGCGAGTTCTACCCCACTAAGACTCAATTAGGGAACCAATACACTACTCGATTGTCTAAGCACAACATGAGTCAGAGGACTTACCTTGGCCTCAGTTTCCACTTGTATATTAGCACATATCAAATAGATATCCAAGCAATCACATCACAGATCGATATCTCGATCAATTGATCTAGTCGATTTCATGTCAACAAGACCACTCACGATCAATTCCATTCAATCAATCATTTCACAATGTCAGATCAAAGCAATGATCAATCAACCTAGTCGATTACATGTCAGTTGGACCATTTCCAGGTCATCTCACTCCACACTATATAATCTCCATTAGTACACTCAGTCACAGAGCTACAGTAATGCTCTCGGGCGTCTATTCGTCAAGGTGATGTACAATAAAGACTTTATGTGCATACTCTTAGGCATTTCGATTACCTTCAGCCACATGGGCATGATACTTGACACATAGAAATACGGCCACGCAGGCACAATCTACGCCACACAGGCATGATCAATTATCACCACACAGGCATGATTACTTATCGCCACACGGGCATGATCAATTATCGCCACACAGCATGATCAATATTCAACAATTTACGTGCATTCTCTAAGGCATCCTACATGCCAAAGCGATGTAATAATCGCCGAGCCACATCACACAGCATTTCTTCTCATCTTTTATCATCATCGATAAAATATCATGCATGGGTACACGATTGGCCTTAGCCAAAATATAATAATTTCGATTACACAAATTCCACCATTATTTGCGTCCACCAAAACACTTTTGGTGCTGTCAACCGACACCCAGTTATTTTCCAATTAATTATCCAAATTAATTAATCCAGGAAGATAATTTTATAATCACAATTAATTCATTTTAGTACAAAATAAAGCTCAATTAAATAAATGGACTGCACCACGACGATCATCACGAAATTTCGGTTGTCGGCTAACCCAACCTTAATTTTTGAAAAATAAATAATTAATTAATTAATTTCGAAAATTAATAATTAATGACAATAAATCCGATTTAGCTCAAAATAAAACCAATTTAAATAAATGGGCTGCACCATGATCATCAGCATAAAATTTCAGTCACCGGCCATCTCAATCTTAATTCCCGAAAAATAAATAATTAATTAATTTCGAAAATTAAATAATTAATATTAAAAACTTAATTTAGCTCAAAATAAAGCCCGATTAAATAAACGGACTTCACCATGGTCATCAGCATAATATTCCGGTCACTAATCATCCTAGTTGAATTTTCGGAAAATAGATAATTAATTAATTTAATTCCGAAAAATAATATTTAAATACCAAAAACTCCACTTAGGCCCGAATTGTCAAATTGAAGCCCGATTAGGGTCGGGAAAAATCCCGAGCTACCCTCAATAAATAGTAGACCATGTCTACTTACTAAATACACATTTAATTTGTCTAATTCGCATCACAATTGACTAATAAACACTAATCCATACTAATCTAACTACTTAAACCTAATTAATCAAAATTAAACAACTTTAAGTGTAATTAGTCCACTAAGCAAGGATTAGTGAGATTACTCACCAGATTTTAGCGCAAAACAGACCAATCTGACGGGGACGACACGAGGGTCGTTTCTTCCCACAGCAACTCACAAATCCGGGGGCCCGGAAATGGCCCAAAATAGGCCCCAAGGGGGCTGGAAACCCACTCAGCCACTTGCTGATCAAGGCTAGCCGAGGCTGGTCTGGTGGCTAGGGCGACGAGGGGAGGTCGGTGGAGGGTGAGGGGAGCTCCGGCGGTCCGAACGGTGACCGGAGATGGTCGGGCAACCGCCGGTGGTGGCTGAACAGGGGTTGGGCAGAGGCGAACAGGGCTGGGTCGCGTGGGGAAGGGGCGGCAACGAGCGATAGACGCAGGGCGCGGGCGCGGGCGACAGGACGACAACCTAACGGCGAGCTACGGTGGTGTGTGGGCAGCGACAGCGGCTAGCTGCTATCTTGGCTTCTCCCGCTTCTGGTTCGCTGGTTTGCACGAAGAATAAGGGAAAAAGGAGAAGAAGTCGGTTCGTTTTAGTGGGGAAGAAGCAAAGGTGAACGGTGAGCAGCGAAGCACGAGCGGCGATGCGTGGGTGGAGTAGACGGTGGCCCGGCGTGGCTTCGATGGCAACAGCAACTCCGGTCTTCGCGCGGCTGAAGCTTCTGCTTTTGCTGTCTTCAATTCGGCCTCTGCTTTGCATGAACCAGAGAGGAAAGAGAGAGAGAGAGAGAGAAGAAGAAGAAGAAGAAGAAGAAGAAGAAGAAGAAGAAGATAAGAGAGAGAAGTTTGAAAAGTCAAAGAAGGAAGGATAAGTGGGAGCCAGCCAAGCATTCGGTGGAAGGGGGGCTGCGCACAATGGGAAAAGAAAAAGGGAGGGAGAGGAGAGAGAGAGAAGAAGAAGAGAGAGGGAAAGAGAAAAATAAAATAATACCATCAATCTTATTTTATTTCTTTTCTCTTTTCCTTTCTATTTTCTTTCGATCTTCAATTTTTCCTCCGATAATTTCTTTTCCGAAATTTCGGACTCGTCAATAATTTGACGGACGATGAGACAGTCCTAAAAATAAATTGTAACACGCTCGAATATTCGATTCCCAAAACTAATTTAAATTTCATGATTAGAATCGATCAGAAGCGATTTTAATCCAATCTAACCAATTGAGTAGATTTTAGGGATTTTACTGCAAATACATCCCTTAATGGCTTCACCCAATAGGTTAGTTAACTCATGAGTGATCAGCTCAGAGAAAAAGGACCATAGGCACGTTGACGACATGCCAATTTCACTTTATCGAAACGGGGTCAAATTTCAGGATGTCACAAACAGAAAGTCTTTACCCTCTCTCTTTATGAATAATGTAGTATCTACATTTCCCTTAACAAAACCATTTTGGATTAGGAATTTACTTAATCTTTCATACCAAACTCAAGGTGCTTGCTTTAATCCATACAAGGCCTTTTTTAGTATGTAGACTGAGTCTGCTTTTCTTGGATATTCAAATCCTTGTGGTTGTTCCACGTAGACTTCTTCTTTGATGAATCCATTGAGAAATGCATTTTTAACGTCCATCTGGAATAACCTGAAATTTTTATAACATGCAAAAGCAAGTAATAGTCTAATTTCTTCTAACCTTACTACTGGTGCATAAGTCTCATCATAGTCTATCCCTTCTTCTTGCATATATCCTTTGGCCACGAGTCTTACTTTTTTCCTAATCACTTTTCCTTTTTCGTCCATCTTGTTCCTGAAAACCCATTTTGTCCTGATAGCAAACTTACCTTTAGGTTTAGGAATTAGCTTCCAAACATCGTTGATGCTGAACTGTTAGAGTTCTTCTTGCATAGCTTTGATTCAGCTTTCATCAAACAAGGCTTTTTCTACACTTTTGAGTATTATCTCATAAACAAGTGCTAGGGCATCAGACTACTCTTGTCTTTTGAATCTAGTGCAAATTCCTTCATTAATGTTGCCAATGATGAGTTTTGTAGGATGACTTGACTTATGCTTCCAGTTGCTAGTGGGCCTGAGAGTCTGCTAATCCTCTGATTCGATTGAATCTCCTAGATTTGCTTGTTGCTGATCTCCAGAAATCTAAACCTCTTCGAGGGAAGTAGACTTTGTAAAGTCTAAAATGGGTTTAGATTCTTCAAGTTGAGTTTGATCTAGTTGATTCTGTGTAGAATCTTGAAATTTTACGTTCATGGATTCTTCCACAGAATAAGTCTTTTTGTTAAAGACTCTGTATGATTTGCTTGAAGTTGAGTAGTTAAGGAAAATTCCTTTGTCTGATTTTTCTTTAAACTTCTCGGTTTGATCATTTGCATTTTTCAAAACATAACATTTACAACCAAATACATGGAAGTAAGAAACATTTGGCTTCTTTCCTTTATACACTTCATAAGGAGTTTTCTCTAGAATAGGCCTCAAGAATACTCTGTTGATGATGTAGCAAGCTGTAGAAACTATTTCAACCCAAAATCAAGAGGAAATTTTGTTGTCAATTAAGAGGGTTCTGACCATCTCCTGTAAGGATCTATTCTTCCTTTCTATGACCTCATTTTGTTCTGGAGTGTATGGAGAAGAGAAAACATGCTGGAAACCAGATTCATCATAGAATTTCGCAAAATCCTAATTTTCGAACTCACCTCCATAGTCTGTTCGTATGCTCGAAATAGCATATCTTTTTTCATTCTAAACCTTCTTGGCAAACTTTGAGAAGTAAGAGAAGGCTTCATACTTATTTGCTAAAAAGTAAACCCAAGTAAAGCGTGAGTAACCATCCACGATTACTCGGCAGTATCTTTTTCCACCTATACTTTGAGTTTTGGTTAGTCCAAAGAGATCCATATGTAGAAGCTGTAAAACTCGATTGGTAGAAACTTGATTTACAGGTTTAAAAGAATTTCTAACCTGTTTTCCAAAAACATATGGAGTACATAATTCAGACTTTTGATATATCATGTTAGGAAGACCACTAACAAGCTTCTTGGAAGAAATATTGGCAATTTGTTTTATGTTAATATGACCAAGCTTTTGATGCCAAAGATTTGCTTCGTCTTGAATAGATATAAGATACTGAGAACTTTCTAGTTTTATATCCAGTACTTAAATATTCACATGCTTTCGTACAGTGAAAAATTGAGAGAAGTCTTTACTCATTTCCAAACAGATGCCTTCTTGGAAATTTATTTTGAATCCAGTATCGCAAAGCTGACTTATGCTAAGTAGATTGTAATTCAGACATTCTACTAAGGAGACATTGTTGATAGTCAGACTTCCAATCTTCACAGTTCCACATCCAACAATCTTCCTTTGTTGTTTCCGCCAAAGGAAACTTTTCCACCATTTAGTTTCACAAGCTTTATAAAGCAGCTTGAGTCTCCTGTCATATACCTCGAACAGCCACTATCCAAATACAATTTGATCTTCCTTTTGATAATGACCTATGATTATAAGAAAAATTCAAACTTTTTTTGATCCCCAGATTTTCTTGGGTCCTAGAGGGTTAGTATTAAAAATAGTCTTAGCCCAGTCCTTCTTAATTGGTCTCCAAACCTTGGAACATTCTTTCTCGAAATATTCTGAACCATTACACTTTGAACATTTGAGTGCGCTTGAAAATGATTTTTGTAAAATGCCTTTGCATGTCTTTGTTTAATTCTCTCATTTACTTTAGGAAAATCGATTAATGAAACAATTTCTGGAGTCATGCCCAAACCAATTTTGTTAAAGTAGGGTATTTTAGTTGAAAGAATTTTCTCCAGATTCTCGGATCCTTTTGAAAATCTTTTTGTTAAATTTAAGATATCACTTTTCAAAAAGGTGTTTTCCTTTGAAAGATAATCAGAATTTTCTTTCAAATTATCAAAACTTGTTTTCATATTTTCAAATTTTTCTTTCAAAGAAACTTCATGTTGCCTAAGTTTAGAATTCTCCCTTTTAGTTCAAAAATCCTTTTAAGAGATGATTCAAGACTAAGACAAAATTCATCTATGTATTTAGAGACTAATTTTTAAATTACTAACATCAATTTCTCTGTCGAGTCTAAATCAGAGTCTGTTTCTAATTCTGAGTCAGAGTCAGAAAGAGCCATTAGACATATGTTGGCATATTCTTCTTCGCTTTCCTCACACTCAGTCTTACTCCAAGTTTCAGCTTTGAGTGCATTTTTATGCTTCTTAATTTTCCTTTCTTCTTCTTCAATAGAGATCAATTAGGTCCAACATGCCCCTTTTTCTTGCATTCGAAGCATATCACATTTTTGCTGGTTTCATTGTCCTCAGTTAGTCTCTTCTGGAAATTTTGCGTGCTCTATTTCTTCCAGTTGAATCTTCTTCCCTTTATATTCAATTTTTTGAACTTCTTAATCATAAGCGCTAGCTCCTCATTGTCCATGTCATTTTCCAAATCTGTATCATCATAATCATCATTAGATTTTAAAGCAATTGACTTCTTACCTCTAGGATCTTCTTCTTCATTGATTTGCTCAACTTCATATGATTGAAGTGTGCCTACTAGTTCGTCTACTGAAAAAGGCATGATCTTATGGGTTTCTCTAATTGACATCTTCACGTGATTCCAGTCTTTGGAAAGTTTACAGAGCAGTTTATTAACCTTCATTGGTCCTGAGATTGGTTATCCTTGATATGTCAATCCATTCACAATTTCAGTGAAACAACTGAACATATCAATGATGGATTCTCCAGGCTTCATCTTGAAAGTTTCATACTGTTCGAGTAGAATATTTATTTTTGTTTCCTTTACTTGATTAGTCCCTTCATAGGTAACATGCAACCTGTCCCAAACTTCTTTAGTTGTTTCACAGGAAGAAATTCGGTTATACTCAATGGGGGATAAAGCACGGTATAAATAGTAAATTGCTTTCACATCAAGAGTTTGTCTCTTAGTAAATTTAGCTCATGTTGCTTCGTTAGCATCAATGACTTCTTTTTCTTGGTCTAAAGCAGATGTAGCCATAGGGTTGATCCCTTTTTCTACGACATCCCACTCCAGAGGATCTCTAGATCTGAGAAATGCCTTCAACTTGTTCTTCCATACATTATACTCTTTTCCATTGAAATAAGGAGGTCTAGTGTTGCTTTGACCTTCAACCAAACCTGTAATCAAAATACTAGCCATAAAGGATCTTAAGCTTAAAAGTAAAACACTTCAATAAAATAAACACACAAGCTCCGATACCAATTAAAATGGCTAGTAACAACACCTAGAAAAGGGTGAATAGGTGTGAAGTAAAATTTTTGCAAAGTTCAGTAGAAGTATTTTGCTTTTAGAAAATGACAAGCTTTGAATGAGTTCAGACTTTAGCAGTTAGATAAAACTATGCACAAAATAAAGGAGCTTAAGGAAGAGAATAAGAACACATAGTTTATAGTGGTTCGGCTTAGATCAAACCTATGTCCACTCTTCCATGCCGATAGCCCACTGACTGGATTCCATTAAGAAAAAAAAAAGATTTTACAACTTGGTGATCTCAACTTCACAGTGAAGAGTCTGTTTCTCTTTCACGAAGTCACACTAAAGTTTTTCTCTTTTTTGAATACAAATTTTAGCTCAATGAATGAAATAGCAAGGAACTAGGGAGCTTCAGACTTTGAAATTTTTTTTTCACGCACACTCTCAAACAACTAAAGACATTTCATTTAAATACTCATTTATGTCATCTCGACCGTTGGCACTTTCTAAATGAATTCTTCCAATTAACCCGTTGGACAGAATCAATCAAAGAGATCTCGATCATTTGATGATTGTGATGAAAGCCCGTCAATCATGTTCGCCCATACATTTAGGATCTTGGTTTCCATAAGTAGATATTTTTTAAGTTTACTTGCCTTCCAAAAGATTTGAATATTGAAATTGATTCCAATAAAGATAGTCAATCATATATGTGCTATATCCAACCAAAAAGCCATCCAAAAGTCATACAGACTGAACCCTTGCAAGAATAAAGATAATCTTGCATTTGGAAAAGTCTTCATTTTTCAGTAGTGTTCAGTCTCAAATTTGTCAATGTGGGTAGACTTTGAACCTAAATTTGGCGGTCTTCAGACTTTGACACTAAAGTCTGGAATTCCTCAGAATAGACTTTGAATAAGTTTTGTCAACTTCAAAACATTAAAGAAGTTTTCTCCACGTTATTTTCCTATCCGACCTCAAATTTGGACTACCAAACACAGTGGGTAGCAAATCATAAAGTGCCGTATCCATTCTTTTTTCTTTATCCCATTTAACACCAGACTTGCTGGATGCGCGTCAATTGGGATCAGACAGACCTGCCGTAAGTAAACTCACCACGTTCAGTGCACATAACTCCTCCAGAGCTCTACAGATTGTGGCTCACTAAAGATATTAGGGTGGACAATTAGATATCTGCGGTGTTTAATTGTGATTAGTCTGTGCTTCTGAAGCTGAAAAAACTCGTCGGAGCCACTCCTATTGCAGTGCTCCTTTTCTTATTGTTAAGAGAAGAGCAGGCGAGTATAATGAGAACAATGGCGGTAACAGGCGCTGTCTCTGTTGATAATTCCTTCCTGGACAGTCCCTTGCCTTTTACTTCTTATTTAATTGTTGGGCGCATCAAGGAGCAACCAAAAGCATCCGATCCATGCATAAAATACACGATCTACACGATCTCGTCTAGTGGAGTTATATGGACACCTTGATGCGTCCGAATACCAAGTTTCATTATCTTTTCGAGCGGACCTTTCTTTGGTTTCTAGTTCTTCCTATGCAGGTGCTTACTAATGGATTGCTAACATGTCGAGTAATTTAGTGATAAAGCAGGGACGGAACCAAAGGGGATGGCCAATTCCCTCTTTACCAACTCGTTGCTCAATACAACTTTTAGATGTCATTTGTCCGTAGCCATTGGATCATGCATCAATACTGTGTTTTCGCAACACACTTTCGCATCAGAAACTTTTTTATCTTTTTATTTATTTTTTCTTTCTCTTTTCTTTCTTTTTTTTCCCCTACCATTCTTCTTGCTCGGTTGCAGGCCTCTATGATGGCTGACGACCCACTAGAGGCGAGGGCCGGTGAGGTCAGCCTCGCCAGACTCAGGCGAACCTCGCTCAGCGATGTCAAGCCTCACCTAGTCATGGCGAGGCTCTGTCTGCCTCAAATTGCAGGGCTCTCTGCAGATTTTTGGGGATGGAGGTGGATTGAGAGAGGTATTCGTGAAAATGGAGTAGTGGAGAGTGAATGCTATCGAATTGGAGGGTCGAGGAGAGGAGAAGACGATCTTCATCACCTAGAAGCTATCAGGGGAAATCAGGGTCCAGGAGTTTTTGCTCACCGAACGTGAATTGTACGCCCGGATACTTGGAGCGGTTCAAGTTGCTTGACATGGAAGCACCAGAGGCACGAACGATGATGGACATAGACGAATCTCAGGTGCTGCCTTGCCTGGCCCTTGCCTCTAGCAGGTTACCGCCATCGCCAAGGTCCGGCAACCGACTAGAGGAAGAAGAAGAAGTGAAGATTAAAAAAATTATAAAAAATTCATAAATTTATTAAAACAGTCTACATCAGCGATTTTCGATCAAAATTGATGATGAACTGAACAAAAGGGTTATGACTCAATTGGAAAAAAAAATTAGAATTGAATTGATATAATTACAATAGGTTTAGAAAATTTTTGGTAATTTTTCCCGAGGTGAGAATATGTGTGACGAAATTTTTTTGCAATTCATATTCAATGACCCGGTAATAAATACGGGTTCCATATCCATAATAAAAGGTTTACTGAAATTGATAAGTTCAAGAATGTTAATAAGAGACACAATAAATATTTAATCTAATCTATCATCCAATAAAACCCCATTTATTCCATATGCCATGTGACAAGACACACGTGGCAGAATTCATGACGTGGCGTCACACGGCGATGACGTCGCGGAGCATGGACTTGTATTTTTGTTCCTTCATCGACCATAATAAAATCAATAATTATTATTATTCATGTATGCTTATGCCGATTACGTTGGTACTTGATTTTCTGAAATCAAATATTGTTAGACCAAATGCACATGGCTTCGCAACAGACACTTTGGGCTTATTTTTTTTTTTTTTTTCAATGCTGTGATTCGACTCTTGATAATGCCCTGAAGAATTCCATGAAGAGCTACCATATACCTTATTTCATCACCTCAATTGACGAACCTTGACGACTGCAAATCACTCACAAACATTAACATATGAAAGTCAATATACAGCAAAGGGTACGACAAACCATCACACAAGAGAGATCTTTTATTGATCTTTAAAAAATGGGTTAATACCCTGAAAAACCCCAAATTGGTACACCTGTGACAAATGTACCTCAAACTATTTTTTTAACCATAAAAAGCCACAAACCGGTACACATGTGACAAATTTACCTCAACTAACCATAAAAAACTCTAAACTAGTACATTTATGACAAATTTACCCCAAATTAATTTATTCAACCGCAAAAAACCCCAAACTGGTAAATTTGTGATAAATATACCCTTCGCTAATTGAATTAATATCACAAAAAAAAATCACAAAAATTGTAAATTGTGACAAACGGAATGTAAAATCTCAAATTAGAATACTAGTCAATTGTCACATATCATTTAACTTAATAATTTAACAATAAAATTTAATGAAAACTAATAAAGGGTAAATTTGTCACAAATATACCAATTTTGGGTAAATTTGTCAAAGGTATACCAGTTTGGGGTTTTTTGTGGTAAAAAAAATAGTTTATGATAAATTTGTCATAGATGTACCCGTTTGTGGTTTTTCAAGGTATTAATCCTTAAAAAATTGACATGACAAGTAAATTTTACACATCATAATAAGATGAATATTTTGCAATTTCAGGTAACATAGTTTCTACATTTTAGTTTTTTGATATGATCTAGTTTCTACATTTTAGTTTTTTGATATGATCTAGATAATTACAAAATGACAAAATGTTAAATTATTAAATATATGAATTATCAATTTACTCAATAATTTAACAAAGTCATCCTTCATATATTTTCTTATCCGAAAAATTTCTAAAATGATTTGGAAAAGATTTAGGGCAGTTTTTGTAGCTTTACTTACTTCGAATAATGACCGCAATTTATACTTTAACTCCTGTGCATGTAGCACGGGCTGTGTAGTTAGTGAAGTACTATAATAGAGATACAAAAATCAAAAAGATTTCCTAAAGTTTGGACTAAGAACAATAGGTCAAGCTCCTAACTGGACAGGTACAGACATAGAGCGCGTGTTAGTAGTAGTACCTGAGTGTGTTTCACTTGCACATGGTGGGAGAAATTATATGACAAAAAACGCATTAAAAGAAGGGAAAATGGCACAATTAATCCTTAAAG
The DNA here is from genome assembly GCA_017140185.1 of Eucalyptus polyanthemos subsp. polyanthemos. Lineage (NCBI taxonomy): Eukaryota > Viridiplantae > Streptophyta > Magnoliopsida > Myrtales > Myrtaceae > Eucalyptus > Eucalyptus polyanthemos. The sequence continues at coordinate 41,775,535 of CM029464.1, read as the reverse complement.
TTTTATATAATGTTCAATTTCGTCCCTATATTTTTTATTGGCTCAATTTGGTCCCCGAATTATCGATAAATGTCCAATCTAGTCCCCGACTATTTAAAAATTGATCAATTTCGTCCTTCCGTTAACTTTCCGTTAGTTAAACTTAATGGAATGGGGATATTTTGGTCTTTTTATCTTTTAAATATTTTTATCTTCTTCTTTTTTATCTTTTTTTCTTCTTCTTCTCTCTTCCCTCCACCGGCTGGCCGGCAGAGGGAAGCCGGCGTCCGGCACGAGGGGCCCTTGCTAGATCTGGCGAGGGCCGCCCTCGCCAAGTTGCTAGGTTCGCAGGTCGCGCCATAGGGGAGCGCAAGGCTTGGCGCAAAGGCCGGAGGGGATCGCGGTGGTGCCGACGGAGGGAGGCCGAGGTTCGAAGCCGGTGCGGGGGATTGGGTCTTGGCGTCACTAGAGCTACGGTGAGAAGAGAAGAGGGAGGCCGAGGAAGTACAGACTTGGTGGAGGAGCCATGCGGTCGGCGTCCTCATCTCGTGGCCTCGTGCGGCGGGGCTTAGCGAGCCGCGGCAGGGGGAGGCGTTGAGGTCCCTCCTATCGGCCGGCGAGGGCACCCCTCGCCCGACGCCGGCAGGAGCGGCCCTCGCCCGACACAGGCGAGGGCGGCCCCACGCCGGCAGGGCCACCCCTGGCGGCGTCGAGCCGAACGCCGGCTTCCCTCCGTCGGCGCCAGCGAAGGGAAGAGAGAAGAAGAAGAAGACCAAAAAAAAAAGTAACGGAAGGACTAAACTGAACATTTCCTAATAGTTTAGGGACTAAATTAAGCCAATCAAAAATATAGGGACGAAATTGAATATTACATAAAACTTCAGGGATTAATTGTGCCATTTTCCCTTAAAAGAATGCATAAAACACTGTAAAACTTTAGTTAGTTCTCAAATGTAGTCATCCAAGTAAAGACAATGTGGTTCTTTCATTGAGTAATGGGATAAAATCTCGACGATAGATGATAAGAATAACAAGAAGAAATTCGAAATCTGAAGAACATCGGCTCCACTTCTATGCTGATTTTCTTTTTTCCTTTTTCTTCCCCTAGCGAATTTATTCTTCACACCAGAAACATTTTCAAAGTTGGTTTGGATAACGACCTCCACCATTCTAACAGCAAAATTGTTTGTAATATAACACAAAGTGCTATCGAATTTTTGCAATTAAATCAAAGTAAAATCATCAGAGAAATAAACGAGGAACAATAAAGAATACATTACGTAATTTGTCTGAGTATCGGTACCTACTGAAAGTGCTAATACGAATACCTAGAGGGGGTGAATATGTGTTTAAAAGAAGTCTTGACAAATAATTGCGGAATAAAACAAGTTGCAAGTAAAGTCTGAATAAGGATCAGAGCCTGACAAATGAGGCACGAAACTTCTGGTAGATGTTTAGAATCTATTATGCGATAGAATAAACTTCTGAAATAACTTGTAAGTATGCAACAGACTTAAATATGAAGAGATAAGGAAAGAGAATGTTGCACATGAAATTTATAGTGGTTCGGCTTAGATCAAGCCTACGTCCACTCTCTCACGCTAACAACCTTTTGGCTGGATTATACTATGTGATCAACAAGATATTACAACTTTGAGGATAAACACTCATTGGTAGATCACACGATCTCACTAAGTCAATCTTTTAGTATTTTTCTCACGATCACAAACATTTAAGCTCACAAAAGACAAGTGTATGAACGAAATTCGCTCAAACTTTGAAATTATAAATTCTACACTCTGTCTCTTATTTGCTCATAGGTCCTTGATCTCCTTAAATACTTCTCCACTTCCAAACTAGCCATTAGACAGTATTTAGAGGATCGTCTCCCAATCTACTCATTGGACATATCAATATCTAGAAGATTTAGTAGCCGTTGAGTGACAGAAGTAGAATCTCAAATTGATTCTGATCGCCTATACAAACAGAATCTTGGTTTCCATAAGTAGAGCTTCTTCGTTTAGAAAGTTCTTGTCTTCAAGATCCAATTGTCAAACAATTAGATTGAGTCGATCAAATCTATCTTGATATAAAATCCAAATCAAATCACTAGCCGCTATATGTTGGGGATTGTGTTACATTCTATCAAGTTGTCTCATTCTGAACATGCTTCGTTCTGAACTTGTGGCTCGTTTTGGATCTTGTCATATTCTGGACTTGTATCCTGTTCTGTATGTAAAGTCTGAGTGTGTTCTGTCGAAAGTAAAGTCTGAGTGTCTTTCGTCTGAAATAGAGTCCGAGTGTCTTCCGTCTGAAGTAAATTTTACAATGTAGATGTAAGTCTGAATATATTCTACTTCTGAACATATTTAGCCTTAAGATCTTGACACAGTATGAATAAGTTCAGTTTCAGCATAGAGTCTATCTCCTGGTTCTTTCAAGTATAAACTTCGACAATATCCTTTACATGTTCTATCATGTGCATAGTTTATTACTCAAACATTAAATACGTTAGTAGTCTTTGATTTATTTTGTTATCTTCAAAATATTATAAAAAAGATTTCCCTAACACCTATTCCAAGGGAGAGATAACCGTAAATGATCCACTAATCAAGCAAAGAATTACAGAGTCACAATCGTCACATGCTCAAATGTTTCCCCATCCTAAATAAAACCCAAACCCACAGTATTTAACCTCACATATTTACTCGACAAAGTAATTACCTCTCGATTTGATACACTCGCGTCTCCGCAGAGAAAACGCCTCTCAAGTAATTGTTAGATTCTCCACAAATCACCATTTAGTGCTCCTGTTTTATGGCTTGAGGGAGACATCAAAATCCCTCGGAATCCTCCGACCAGCAGCAACTAAACGTCCAAAAGCCGTATACTGTGCGCCCGATCTATTCATGCGTGACACGTCCACCGTAGGATTTCTTTAGAAGTCCGATTCTTGGTCAGACCTTGTGGATAACTATCGGACCCAAAAATAACTTCTTTAATATAAATCCACTTCTCGCGCGAATTTGTGTGACCTTCAAGAAAAGAAATTCTAGTCCAACTAGGAAAGTGACCGGTTGGGATTTTCTATTCTTTTCGAATAATTCCTCCAATAAGATCTTAACCTCACTGACACTTTGATTCCGAGACTTCCAGCTGCAGTGGATACATCCATTTCAAGCCAACCCTTGACAGCAGCTTCCAAAAGTAAGAACTTCTAAGTATCAACAAAATTTAGCAGGCAAACATCAGATGGCTTCCACTTTCGCATGAAGATTCAAACCTAAATCACAAACAACTCTCGTCAAATAAAGTCTCCAAAAGACCTGCATGCAGGTGCCAATTATAATACCAAATTGAATACAATTGTCCAAACTTTTGTTCCTGGATGTAGGGAGTGACTTACTAGGCTGAATCCTCGTCCAAGAAATACAAAAACTGTAAGCATCCACGCCAAGTTCTCTTAGCAACTTCACATCCTCCTGCAATAGCATATAAACCAATGCCTCACCCAGAAACGGTTGCTACCCTCTTAGAATATGTAGTATAAGTTCTCTAATCAAAGGCCAGAAATGTGTTTGCTTAACTTATGAAATTCTTACGTTGTGACGTTTATAAGAATCGACTGCAATGTCTAGGGTACTTGTCTCCTATCTTTCCTGATCAACAAAATGAGACGATCAAACATAATAGACTTAATGCGTTGACGGCGCCTGCTTAATACTTTAGTCATGAACATTGACTGTAATGCATTGTAATCCACCTCAGAATCTCGCGGTAGGGGCGTCCCAGGCAGTTCTGTCCTTTCCTATATTCTCTGGTTAATCCTTCTACCTGCACAAATCAAAAAAACACACGGATTAGCATCAGTCGTAGGTGATATCTTGTTGGGGATTAGTTCACTCAAGCTGCATTGCCACTCAAGCTGAATGATAAAAGTAACAGTAAGGGATTGTGATGCCAGGAGATGGTGATGATGCCATGGCATTAGCGAGGTTCAAAATGACGAGCTGAGATATCTTGGAAGAATAACAAGATACGCGTACCTGCACAGCGGAAGGAGCAGCTCCGAACAAGAGGTCAGCAGGAAAGTCTGACCTTTCGACGTTTAATTCAGGCGGTGATGCATTAATATCATCCCTGCAAAAGATTCACGTGAATCCACTATTTGGAGCTGCTGATGCCATTGCCACCTATGAGATAGAACTTATTAAAGTAAATTGGTTGTTCAGGATAGTGCTCAAGTACATTTTACATTCCATATTTGGAATTATGATGCAATAAATTGAATTCCGCCTGCTTCAACTCACTCAACCAGGGCAATTACGTAGATGCAGCATAATTAATCGAAGGAAAGCGAGAATGCTTTTTTCGAAATCCAATAAATGCTCCAAACAATATGTCGAACAAAGATTTCTTGGTTTTCTGATCAGAAAAGAAAAAACCATCAGTAATTGAACCACTGCAAAATCTTTAAGAGAAGAGAACCAAGAGGACTAATAGGACGAACCATGACCGAGACAGGGAAGCAAAGCGGCACATGGGAATGGAATGAGAATCTGGGCGACATTCATCCGCAATGATGAACCACTGCAAAATCTTTAAGAGAAGAGAACCAAGAGGAATAATAGGACGGACCATGACCGAGACAGAGGAGCAAAGCGGCACATAGGAATGGAATGATAATCTGGGCGACATTCATCCGCAATGATGACAGAGGAGACGCCATGGTCTAATGGCAGAAAGCAAAGTTTCCTCGTGAATTATGACACCATAGTCAGCAAAGCTTCTGTTGAATCAAAGCAATATGGGATGACAACATGCGAACATCCTTTACCGTTTCAAGGATGCATTATCAGCGTTTGGAGAAGTCCGAGAGATATCGAGCTGCTGATCCTTTGGTGATTTGTTTCCTCTTAGAAGCGCCTTTTGTAAGCTCTTTTGGATATTTCAGCATTTACATCACGACTAGTGAAATAATAACCAAATCCTGCCAGTGAATGACACAAAATATATCTATCAACTACTATCATTTAACTACGTCCTAGTAACAACCCAAAATTTAAAGATCTTCGTTTGTCAAACTCAGTATTAATTTTCCTTTTGAACTATTTCAGCCTAATTATAGGCATCTGCCATCAGTAACTGCAGAAGCTCTGATCAAGTTAGTGTAGTGAGTTCAACTTATGTTGCTCACTTTTGTGGGATATAGCATGATTCTTTTCCTTATCATTATGTGTTATTCATATATCAAAATAAACGCAAGACGGAAATCAAATTTTGCATATACGATAAAAGAAAGTTTCTCCAGGAAACTTATGGAAACGCTTCTAGTGTTTTTTCTTTTTCAGCAAATAATTGCACTAATTAGTGCTTATGCTTAATATGAAGGGATTTTTTTGCAGTGCAATCAAATTTGCAGAAGACATTCTCGTTGATATCCGCCATCTTGATTGTAAGCATGACACAGGTTCGGGTAGATGATAGATGGCATTACTAACTTACAAACACTAAGAAGTACTTTTTGGGCTAATCAATTATTTGCCTTGGACTTTTGGGTATATCCCGAATATAAAATAGATCATGAACATGGATTCATAGTTAGCAATATTTGAGTTGCATTTTTCTTGATCCATCCAAATAATTCACAATGGTTTTGCTTCTGGCCTTTTTGCGAGTTTATTCATGACCACACCACCACGAGAGTCACTTCTTGCATTTAGCATTTCTCAACCGATATGATAACCTTAATTAATTAATGTAAACAATTTTGCGAGATAAAATGTATGGAACACAATGACTGGACAAATGTTGTCCCAAGTCAATTGCGTATGCATACTAAAGGACGTCCTCCCAACAATGTTCCTTCTGCACCGTAAATTCATGCTTACATTGACCCCAATGTGAGAGGGGAGTCACCGTTACATTGGGGACATGCAATCATGAACTACATGGTGAGTGCACAGTAAACTCGAACCTCCCATCAGAAGGACCTCCATATATAGGGTCCTTTATTTAACATTTCTGGACCTATACGAATGCCTCCGGCATGCTATCAAATTCCCGTAAGCATCAATTTTTATTTAGTAATTCTGAGCATTCCAGAATCAATTAAATATAGAGAATCTTTGTTTTTCAAAATTGGATGAAGAATCTTACCTGAAGAATAATGACAAATGATGAACTTAGAAGGCCTTTTAATCTATTTCCATCACCGGCATGATGAGCAGAAATGTTTTGCCAAAGCACGCATTAACTTCCATCAACAATCCCCTGGATTCCTTGAACCCAAGCAAAAAAAATAATAACACTATCAACCAGGAAATACTAATGGAAAGGTAATAAATCTTAAAAGAAATTACGAACAGGAGATACAAATTAAAATTGGGCGATAGATCTCAAAAGAGAAAAGGTAAGAAGGTAGCTTACCTGCTTTATGCACCTTCGTTGTGAAATGCGAATCATCTCAACTATTCTGACTCATCTCAGTGGTCTTCTCCAAACTCGTTCCATGATCAAGTCAAATGGCGTTTTCTCCTAATTCCGACAAAGCCGCGTTCTATATAATTATGGCATTGCTTTGAGTGACTTGCACCAGAAACGTCCAATTCCACTAATTGCTCCAATTTCTTAAGCCCTCAAAGCTCAGTTAATCTCTCGCAATTTTTCACAACCAGATTGATCCAGTTGGTACTTGTTGACAAATCAATTAAGATTTCGATGGAGGAACATCTGCACATAGCAATACGTTCTAGAGATGTCGATTCCTCAAGTCCCAGATCTCCTGAAGTTCATGACAATTTGACAGGAACAATTTTGTAAGTTATGAAAATTTGACAAGCTCATAATTTTACTAAGGATTTTATCCATAAACTTGCATAGGATGAGAATCTCTTCAGGCTTTGACTATCACGAAACTTTTCAAAGCAGTTGATTGCCAACTTTTCCAAGGTTCAAAGCAACATATTTCTGGTAACCTTCCAATGGAAGTGCACTTAGAGATAATCGCCATTTCCTAGAATTCCAATTATCGAAACCTTGAATTTCAACAATGCTTTGGCAATACAGACCATCTAAAATTTTCATATCTTAGAAGGTCCAACCTGTTAATTGAAGTGCACCCAAAGATATTCAAGTCTTCCAAGAACTGCAACCTCTTGGGGCCCTAGATTTCTACCATGTTTTTGCAATATCAAGTCTATGATATTTTAAGAACCTCAGATTTTTTGAAAGCCTGACCTTTCAATTGAAGCACCCCCAAAGATATTATTAAGCTTTTCCAAGAATTCCAACCTATTGATGCCTTGAATCTCGAGTGAGTCTTTACTATTTCGAACATATAATTTTGTCAGACTTTGGAAATTTGGAAGGTCTAGCTTATCAGTTGAAGCACACCCAAATATATTCAGCAATTCAAGGACTCTCACCTATCAAGACCTTGAATTTCAAATAATTTTAGCATCTAATAAATTCAAAATCCTTGCCTTTTGGAATGTCCAACCTTTCAATTGAAACACATCCAGAGATGTTCAACAATTCCAAGAACTCCAACTTATCGAGGCCTTGAAGTTCGACTAGGTTTTCACAATTTTCGACAACTAACATCTTCAAAAACTTGGATTTTGGAAGATCCAGTCTTTTAATTGATGCACATCCAGAGATTTTTAGCACTTCCAAGAACTCCAACTTATTGAGGCCTTGAATTTCCACCAAGTTAATGCAATTTTGAACATCTAATGTTTTCATATTCTCGGAGTTTGGAAGGTCTAGACTTTCAATTGAAGCACACCAAGAGATATTCAGCACTTCCAAGAATTCTAACTTATTCAAGTCTCGAATTTTGACTAAGTTTTTACACTTTTCAACATCTAATTTTTTCATACCCATAGATTTGGGAAGCTCCAGCACTTCAATTGAAGCACACCCAGAGATATTTAGAACTTCCAAAAACTCTAATTGATAAAGTCCTTGAATTTCGACTAAGTTTATGCAATTTTTAGCATTTAATGTCTTTAGATCATTGGATTTTGGAATTTCTAGCCTTTCAATTGAAGTGCACTCAGAGATATTCAGTACTTCCAAGAACTGCAACCTATCGAGACCTTCAATTTCCACTAACTTTATACAATTTTCAGCATCTAATTTCTTCATGTCTATGGACTTAGGAATGTCCAACCTTTCAATTGAAGTGCACCAAGAGATATTCAACACTTCCAAGAGCTCCAACTTAAAGAGGCCTTGAATTTCAACTAACTTTCTGCAATATTGAGCATCTAATATCTTCAGATCCTTAGATTTTGAAAGGTCTAACCTTTCAATTGAAGCACAGCTAGAGATATTCAGCACTTGTAAGAAGTCCAACCTATTGAGGCCTTGAATTTCAACTAATTTTTCACAAGTTTTAGAGTCTACTATCTTCAAACTCTCGGATTTTGGAAGATCCAGCTTTTCAATTGAGGCACACCCTGAGGTACATAACTCTTCCAAGAACTCCAACCTATTGAGGCCTTGAATTTGGACTAGGTTTTCACAATTTCCAACTTCTAATATCTTCAAACTCTTGGAACTTGAAAGGTCCAACCTTTCCATTGATAAGCACCCAGAGATATTCAACACTTCCAAGAACTCCAAGGTATCCAGGCTTTGAATTTCAACTAAGTTTTCGCAATTTTCAGCATCTAATATCTTTAAACTATGGAAATTTGGAATATCCAAACTTTCAATTGAAGTGCACCCAGAGATATATAGCTCTTCCAAAAAGTTCAACCCAGCAAGGCCTTGAATTTCGATCAAGTTTTCACATTGAGTAGCATATAATTTGTTCAGAACCTTGGATTTTGGAAGGTCCAAACTTTCAATTGAAGTGCACCTAGAGATATCCAGCTCTTTCAAGAACACCAACCTATCAAGCCCTTGAATTTTAACTAGGCTTTCGCAATTTTGAGCATCTATTATATTTAGATACTCGGATTTTGGAAGGTTCAGCCTACCAATTGAAGTGCACTGAGAGATATGTAGCTCTTTCAAGAACTCCAACCCATCAAGACCTTGAATTTCGACTAAGTTTTCACAATTTTCAGCATCTAAAAACTTCAAACCCATGGATTTTGGAAGATCCAGCCTTTCAATTAAAGCACACCTAGATATGACTAGATCTTCCAGGAACTCCAACTTATTTAAGCCTTGAATTTCGATTAATTTTTTGCAATCTGTAATATGTAATATCTTCATACTCCTAGATTTTGGAAGGTCTAGCCTTTTAATTGTGCACCCTTTGATGGTCAAATTTTCCAAATATTTCGATTTGTCAAGACCTCGAACTTCAAGTAACTCATTGCAGAACTCCACAAATAATTTCCTCAGATGATTTGATTGTGACACATCCAATGTTTTCATAAACCTGCATCCTTGAATTTTCAGAATTTCCAACTTAGCAATTAGAGAGTTCGCTAATTCTAATTTTTCAATATCTGTCGATTGGGAGAATTCTGAAAGCTCTAATAGTGTTGGTGGAAGCTTTGAGATGTACTCGAGAAATTTGCAATCAAGAAGACGTAGTTCCTTGAGATGTGTCAGGTGGGAAAGTGAGGGTAATTTACGACTTTGACAGGTGACGCTCAAATATGTTAAGCTAGAAGGAAGCTCTGGCAAAGATTGAAGCTTCTTGCAATCAGCAAAATCAAGGCGTTGTAGGTAAGAAAGATTACGCATGCTCTCTAGCATCACCGCTCCCAATTGTTTGCAGCTCGAAGCATCTAAATTTTGAAGCTTTCTTAGCCTTCCAATACCACTAGGCAATTCTTTTATCCCTGTGCCACGAACATTCAGAATTTCTAGATTCTGCAAAGCCCCGATATTGTCTGGCACTACAGAAATATATGGATTATCTTCAAGGAGGAGTTGCTCCAATGCTTCTAATTCACCCACTTCTGCTGGCAGCTCCTTGAGACTCCTACATCCCGTCAAGTCCAAAAATACCATACTCTTCATGTTTACTATCGAAGAGTCAATTTGCTCCACTTCCACACAATCTCGTAGGATAAGAACCTCTAAATTTTTAAAAGCTGAGAGGAAGACCGTACTTCTTAAGGATTGACATCTTGTAAGGTCGAGATATTTTAACTTCCCTGCCATCTAGTAAAAAATAATAATAACAATCGTCGAGGAGTTAGCCTAGAGTAATTATAGTTCAAAAGAAGGCAGGAAATAAAAAAATAAAAATAAACTTGTTCTTCCATCTTACCATGATGGAACTCCATCCTGGCCATTTATCTGAAATCTTGCTTCTCGACAAATCGAGTATGATTAATTTCTTTACATGAAAATTTTTTGCTTCAAAGGTCGGAGGACAGTTTTGCCATTGAAGCCATCTTAACTCCTCAAGTAAATTCTTAAAATCTCCACTAAAATGTGCCCCACTCACGTGAAGGAACCTTAGACTCGTCAAATTCTTGAATTGTTGGTCCGTGTAGATTTCGCCACCTTGGTCAAAAGTTTCATTACAGCCTTCTTTGCTAAGATAAATGGCCACAATATTATCTGTTCCCTGCAAGGAAGAATCAACGTTCATTAAAATTATTTATATCCAACTAAAGTAATCTAATATAATTCGTTCATATTGCTATCAGCAAGCATTGATGTCTTTAAGAGACCAGAAAAGTTCAATTTCTTGTTTTGCCTATAAAAAGTGTTTATAAAGGCCAACAAAGCGAAGGATGTCAACTTCGATTTTGAAATTTTGCCATAAGTGCTAGGATCTTAAAAAGAATTACGGATCACCAAATCCTCGTCAGTTTCTCGGAAACCAGAAATTTCTTATTTTAGTTCATCATGTTGTACAAAAAATCATAAGCACTTATCTTGACATCATTAGTGGAGAACGATTTAGATATAATCTTCTAAAAAGAATCTAAGAGAATGGTAACTATTAAAAAAAAGGAAGCAACATCCAGGAGAAGTCACTCCCCGATAAAGTTCCCTCTAGAAATCCCATCTGTTGATGAAAACTCTTTGTCAAGTGTGTAACTTTTTCCACCTTCAATAATCCCAAAACAAGCCCAACCTCTTATACTCGGGACAAAAATAACGCCATCTTGTGAATATTCCAAAGAAAAAGCATAACTTTTTACATCTAGGACAAGAATAACACAGCCTTTCGAACGTAGAAGACGAACCTAACCATTTGCCCGTGGAAGAAAATGGACACACATTACAAGTTCTGTCCCTTATTATCGTTTGATCACCATGGATGCCCTACATGGCTCACTATAATAGGTCGCACGTTAAAAATGCAAGTTAATGCTGGTCTTTTGAGCAACAACTTGAGTCAAACCAAATGATGGTCGGAAAGTAAGATAGTCAAAACTATGATTGAATTCACAAACACAATACAATCACCTACTTAACTACATAAAAAATAAAGTTTTAGAGTATTTATATCTTAGAATTTTATGAGGAAAAATAAAACCTTTCTCTGTCCATGCATGAATACGCTTAATGTTATATATGTATATATCCATATATACCTATTCATGTCCTATAAATGATATGTTCGATAAGTTTCAAATCAGTCATTATCGTGTGAATTTCAGAAGAAGAAAATCGTAACATGATATTACATAAAATAAGTATCCCTTCCGTTCTCAATTATGGTACAATAAACAGAACTTCATGAGAAATATGGGCGTGATTGGTTACAGTACACCTAAAGATTAAAATTGTAAAATTAATTTATCCCAAGTGGTTATGATGTCCAGTAGCATAGTCAAGTTATTTATCGCAAGAGTAAAGGGTTATGATCGAATCAATTATAGAAATTTAGAATCTTTTTCAATAAAAGATGCCCCTATCGAGTCGAGTATCTAATACATTTGCGAGCACCTCACTCTTGAAGATAATTTAAGTAAGCTACACTCGTTTAAGAAAAATATCACGTGAGCTGCAGCCTCCTACTTTCTAATCACGTCAATAAAACGACACGAGGGCAATAATATTAGGAGGTTTTCTCTTCACCAGAGGAAGCACTAAGTAGAGGACTAACATCACTTTTGACAGTTGAACATGGATTAAGGGAGCAAAAGAAGATAAATAATTACCTTATTTCCCTTTAGCACTTCCAAGGCTTCCTCGAAGTCCCATAACCTGCTACGGCATTGAGGTTCCCGAATGTTTTCTTTGATAACAATTCCCCTACCAAGATCTTTCAACTGGTCATGCATCATGAGCTCATGATTATCTCCAACTTTTATTAATGACAAAGATCTTAATATTTCAATTCCCTCCTTTGGGAAAAAGTCACAAGCATCCCACATGTAGGATGCGATTCTTCCATCAGTCCCAATGAAAAAACAAGCAATATCCAAGAATATTTGTTTTTGTTCATGGCTTAATGCTTCATAGCTTATCATTAACTCTTTTCGCACTTCCCTATGGGGGACTTTTTTCAACTTTTTTATCGTATCTCTCCATATTATTGGAATTTTTCCACACAAAAATGAACCTAAAACCTCAAGGGCTAAGGGAAGCCCTCCAGTGATGGTTACAACATCATGTGTGAGGTCCTCGAATTTTTTTGGAGGAGAGTCCCTTCGAAACGCATGTCTGCAAAACATAACCAAAGATTGATCCATATCTATTGGCTCATGTTCATGGTTGTAGTCCACCTTAGCATTGTCAAGAATAGCCTTGTTTCTGGTGGTAATAATGATCCTACTTCCTGAAGAAAACCAATCATGATTTCCAACCAAAGCCTTCAATTGATCACCATTATCAACATCATCAAGAACTATGAGAACTTTCTTACTTTGAAACTCGGATGAGATGATTTTAATCCCTTCATTCTTATTATAAACTCGATCTTTTTGCTTCAATATATCAGAGATAAGCTTATTTTGCAAGAACTCAAGGCCTTTATGCCAACATGATTCCCTAATATTTGGAATGAAGCTAAAATACTCAAATTGATGGACGAGCTGGTCATATATAATTTTAGCAAGAGTTGTCTTACCAAGCCCTCCCATTCCGTGGATTCCCACAAATAGGGTAGCACCAGAATTATTATTTAGAAACTCCATGACCTTCTCCACATGACTATCAATTCCGACCAAAATCTGAGGAAAAACCAACTCAAACTCTTTCTTCAGCATGCTCAACACCTTTTGGACAACTGATTTTACCAATCCTATTTCATCCCTGTCAAATGGGGCAAAAGTTCAATTACGTAACAACCTTTAATTTAATTTGTTTATGTAATAAGAACACCATAGTAAATAAATATGGGAATATATTGAAAAGAATTAAGAATCGGTTGCTACACACCTCCATAAGTTATGTTATATGTTAAGATTAGAGTTGGAAATGCCGGTGGTGGCTCGTGTTATAAATTTGGTATCTGTATAGATTCGTGTTCTTGTTAGTTTTCATTGCTTCAAGGGATAATAACAGGTTGCCCTTTATTTTCCTTTGTTATGTTTACCGTCATCATATAAAACCAATGAAACATTTAAAAAAAAAAAAAAAAAACTGGTACAGTGTTAAAAATCTTTTGATACAGAAGCAATTCATTTAAAAAAAAAAAAAAAAAACAAATCTTGTATTGTTCAAGCGAATGGGATCCTTACAATAAAATTTATAGCCGGATTATCATTAAACTAATTCCACGGATGGAATAACTTATAGCAGTCACGCATTGCAGGATCTTACTGTTCTTTTAGTTAAAAAATGAAAGAAAATGAAGCAAGTAGGAATAAGAACAACCAGTAAATACCCAAACAAATTAAGGGAAAGAAGAGAATGTTTTGGTGAAAATTGAAGTACCCATAAGCTTCCCATCCTTTCAAGGAACTGACTTCAATGAGCGCTTTTTTCCATTTCTCCAAAATAGCTAGGTCGAAACGTCTCACACGCCTATGAAATGCGTCTCCAAAACTCCCAATTTGATGTCGGACATGAATGGGTTTCACCTTATAGAATATGGGCAACACCATATGCCCCATGTTATTATTCTTGCACTCCATCATTTGTGCCAATTCATCAAGACACCATTTGCTCGAACCATAATTCACAGAGAGAATGGGGATTAGGATTTTACTACCCTTGATGGCTGCACAAAGATCTGGGCCGATCTCCTTACCTTGGCGAAGCTCGTTATCATCTTTAAAAGCATGAATTCCGGCGTCCATGAACCCATTATAGAGGTTATTGATGAAAACCTTTCGAGTATCTTGGCCTCTATAACTCAAGAACACATCGTAGCAGTCTATGGTCGTCACAGCCAACGAACTAGATGCACCGGAATTAGTTTCTATATGTGGAGAAGACGAACTAGATGCACCCCTGTCTGCATCTTCTGCAATTCTACGCACGCGAGTTTTCTTCTTATTGAGAAACTTGAAAGCGAGCACGGAGAGAAAAATCGATGCCCCGAGCACGGACAAGGAATGCCCAAAAATAGGATGATGCATTTCTTCTTTGCTCTGACTCTGCTTCTGATCTCTTCTTTCAGGTCTGATTTGGAGAAGAAAACCAAAATGCTTTCGCAGGAAAAAGGAATGCCTTCTTGTTGCCGACGAAGTTAATAAGCCTGCTCCTTTTTTATTTTCTTGGACAAACAAAAGGGCAACCAATAGCATTAAATTAGTCAATAATTAGTTTTGTCTACTTTAGTATCACAACTATCGATAATCTCGTCATATTTTACGGAGTCTACCATCAATGCGTGGATACTGTCATCAATTCGATCATTCTCAACTTTTCCAACTTTTTTCACAACTAATTCAGGTACCACTCTTTTCTTTTAAACATTTCATGAAAAATAAATAATTTAAAAAATATTTTTCTAAAATCGGTTACTCATGTTACTTATAAAAATAAAAAAATATATTTTCATCATGCACGAAAATATCTAAACATAAATTAATATTGATAATAAAAATATTTCAGTATATTAATTATTTTAGACGATATGAATAATCATTTTTAGGAAAATATTTTCCAAATCATTTATTTTCCTTAAACATATTCTTTGACACGCGTGTGCCTTTATTTTGCTAATAAGGTGAACGGATCCAATGGATTGATTCCTCAAATATCTATTAGAACATGGACAACAACGTTTAGACGTGTATCTAGAAAACATTAGACTATACTTTAATCACCAAGCAACCATTCTTTCATTTCTATTTCTTCCTTTCCGAGGGAGGTACTAATATTGACTAAGAAGCAATAAGCACATGCTGACACACCAATCTGTTTTTATTTATTCATGAATCGCAAATTAATTTGTCACAGAAAATTGACTGAGCGTATGAGGTGGCCAGTATTATTCGTGAATCGCAAATTAATTTGTCACAGAAAATTGACTGAGCGTCTGAGGTGGCCAGCTCGAAATGGGGTGAATCTATTTCCGCCTCCCAAATACACAGTTTTTATAGTAAAGAGACCTAAATATTAAACGTATCCATCCACCGGTGGGTAGCTGCATTGGTTGAGAACCCCTCCCTTATCACTGAGGTCGAGAGTTCAAAACCGGAGTTACTAGCCTCTTAAGTGAGGGGTCATGGTGGTGGGATTCTATGCTAGTCTCCTCCAAGGTATCGTCCGGACACTGTACGAGCCGTGGATTGCCAATTAGCCTAAGCAAAAGGCAGGCCCGGCGGATCCTCGATTACCAAATATATATATATATTAAACGTATCCATGTTTTGAATTTTTATCTTTCCTTGTAACTAATTTATTTTCTAGGTAAACTTCATTAAATCCAAGACAACTCCTTCCGGTTCCTTCCTTGACCTTTGCATATTTCTTCGTTCCTCCAAATTCTTGATCTTCCCTCCTCGTCACTGCTCCGATCACACACCTCCAAAACCCTAACCCCATCCCCATGGTCATTCCCGGCGGTTGATGAGCAGACCTCCTCAGAGTCGCCGGCTAGTGCATGAGTGACGTGTGTGCCAACACCAGCGAGACCTTCAGATTTCGATCGGTAAAGATGTTCATTAATCTGAACCTACTGAAACTTGATAAGGAAGGACAACATGGAGGAAGCACATGGCGTAAAAACTAAGGGGAAAGACAAAATCTTAATAAGTCCGAAGATGTACAAATGTTCCATTAAAATAACGTAATTCAGAAATTTATAGAACTTTTCAGACATAGATTTGAGTGTGACAAAAAACTCTAAGAATGCAGTTGTTATTCGTGATAACCCGACAGACAGATAAAAACCTCTTGAAAGTATCAAATTACTCAAATCGAGACCAATGAACAAGTGATTTATTTATTTGGACAGCTTTAGCTGTGATTAGAATACTCCACCAAACTTTCCTTTTACTGATCGAAAGTCAACAATTCTTTGCCGGTTTTTGAAATCAGACTCCTTTCATTTTAATTGAGATTGGGCTTCCTCCATCTCAAAAGCTCGGGGAAGAAAAGAAAATAGGTGGGATCTGCTCCTAACCGTCAAGATCTTCTTTCCTTGACCACACAATTAAGGACCCAGAAAAAACGCGGACGCTCCCCATATGCATCTGATTAAGGAATCTAAATAGTTTTAAATTTTTACAGGTAACGGGTAGTTAGTAGTAAGCTCATGTTCCATCTTCCACTTCCACATTTCGGTCATCAGTTTCTTCTATTTCTTCTATTCATCTTCAAAGATATATGTGTTGGAAATTTCCTATAGTATAGGCTTACATTAATTAATTAATTTTCTATTTTAAATAATCGGCTTAATGGATATTCCAATATTTGTTAAACCCTACAGTGATCTTATTGAATTGGGTATTGGCATCTATTAATAACGGACCTAGTTGAGCAGTAAAGTGTAGGCAATTATGTTTAACTACAACCTGTAATGAGAGGAACCTAGTTGACACGTTATTGATTAGGGTTTGTTAGGCCCCCTCTCTAACTTATAAATTGTAGGTTATACCTATCAGTTGCTTGAATCTCATTAAAAGCTGCTATACTGAAATAAGTCATAAATAGGAAGATTTAGCATATCAATAGATCTCTAGTATTAAAGTGATCTATTTTTTTCAAGTAAAGCAATTGCTCAAACAGGTAAGTTTTATTCCATTGTGCTTATCGATTTCGGTGTTTTACCGTCATATGTGAATCCAATTATTCTTGATTAATTAGTTGTTTATGTAAATAAATTTTCTACAATATGCATATATTAGCAACAACAAAAAAAATATGGCCCCCATCTCTGCCTATTATACCCAATCTTAATCATTAAACATTTAAGTAGCATCGATCTTGACAGGCGATACGAGACATGACACACCGATACGTCAACTTCTCAAAAAATAGAGAATTCCGAAACATCGTTAACACGTTGTATATTATATGCATATTTTATATATAAATAGTAAATTATTATTTTTTGATTATTTCAATCAAATTAACCGATTCAAATTCACAAATAAATAAATAATAATAAAATCCTATAATAAATTTACGCTAAAAACATTAATCCATCATTTATTAATATCCTTCATTTTATCAATTTGACAAATTCAACTCCATTTCAATCAATCCATAAAACTTGGAAAGAAAAAAGTAATTCATATTCTAGACTTGCGTGTCAAATGTATTGAAAGGAAAAAGAGAAAACCTGAGAATAAATTGTATATCATGAAAAGTGAAAGTCAAAAGTGAAGAGAATAAAATATTATGTTTTTCTTCTTTCCTAATTTGTTATTTTTATAATTGATTTTTATTTTTTAATATATATATATATATATATATATATATTAACCCTTCATTTATTGAAATTTTTTAAATTTGACATCGCATGTCGAAATCATGTGTTGGAAACTCGCATGTAAGATTAACTAAGTGTCGAATTTTCCGACATATGTTGATGAAGTATCAAAGAGTGTCTGAGAGTATCGAAAAGTGTTAAACACGTGTTGAAGTGTCGAAAAGCTAAAAGAATGTAAGAGCTTCCTAGTTAAAGACAATAGTAACCGTCAAGGATTTAATGAATATTTTGAGGGAGGGACACCAAATTCAAATTTTTTCGCTTTATGTTAGTACACATAGATAATGTTTAGGACTTCCGTAGATCCTTTTTCAATCATATAAATATAAGAATTCTAATTCTACAAAATTTGCAAAAGCTATTTCCTTATGTATATATTACCAATAGTTGCCTAATTAATCTATTAGATTACTAAAAATTTAAAAGTACTTTTATATCAAATATAGTGAGTTTATCTATATACTTTGATATCAATAATTTTGAATTAACATCTATTAAATGTTATGAAATCGAGTTAGAGGCTTCCTAATTACTATATTTTGACATTTTGTCAGATGAGTAGCTATAGTAAATCAGTAAGATGTGTTCGAAGCAACTTTGGTTGCGGAAATAGCCGTTCCGCTAATATTGGGCAAGTTGGGTCTTTATCCTAGGGCCAACAAAAAAAATCCGGCAAGTGTTGATTAGGAGGAGGTCAGTGTCTCGGAATGGCAATTCTTTCTTTATTTGTTTGAGCTATCTAATTGAATTAGTTGGCAGCCAGAATGGCAACGATAGTTCAAACGTGTCAAGCGACATAAATTGTTAAATCATTGATCGGGATCTGTAATCACCCACCCATTGCCTTGGCGGGGTGGAATTTCAATGCACAAGAAAACCCTAGGAGATAGACCTGCCCAGGAAGAAGACAAAATCTGAGGAAATTTCAATGCAGAAGCGGTGAAAGGAATCAAACCAATAACTAAAAGACAAGTGCTGCTGTGGTTTACAGTAAGACAGGTGGCCAATAGTTCAAACTTGTCAAGGTAAGATATAAATTGTTAAATCATTGATCGTGATCTGTAAGCAGCCACTTATTGCCTTTGTGTGGTGGAAATTTCAATGCAGGAAGAAGACGGAATCTGAGGAAATGTCGATGCAGAAGCGATGAAAGGAAATCAAACCAATAACTGAAAGACGAGTGCAGCTGTGGTTTACGGTAAGACAGGTGGCCAAAACAGATAAATGCATATATGCGTCACGACAACGGTGACGGCACGCCTAGTCTAGTGGTTGCACCGTTGGACTTCCCTTTTCTTTTGTTAATTTATTTGCCATCAGAAAAGGCACTTGATCCCGCTTAGGAATTTGGCCCACTCACTTCAAGCCTGTTAAATGTTGTACCATCAAATGGATAAACTTCGTTTCACTATTAATTTGTCGTATTATCGGCGATCACTCATGCTAAAAACTTTATCACTAACACGTATCAAGGATATTAAGAAATTCTCGACATACTAATATATAATATGTGTGCGTGTTTCAATTTGTATCCGAGTACAATGAGAAGAAGTTCTACTTAATTTCTCCTTCAAATCTCTAAGGGAAATCAAAAGGCTTAATATCTTGAAAAATCTCAAACTGATACACTTGTAACAAATTTATCCCGAACTATTTTTTTAACCATCATAAACCTTAAACTGGTATATTACTGACAAATTTACAAAAAACTGGTACACTTGTGACAAATTTACCCTATATTAGTTTTCGTTAAATTTTACTGTTAAATTATTAAGTTAAATAACACATAACAGTTGACTGGTATACCGATTTTGGATTTTACGCGTCGTTTGTCACAGTTTACAATTATTGTGATTTTTTTTATATTAATCTAATTTAGCAGAGGGTATATTTGTTACAAATTTACTAGTTTTGGGTTTTTGTGGTCGAATAAATTAGTTTAGGGTAAATTTACTAGTTTATGATTTTTTATGGTCAATCAGGGTAAATTTGTCATAGGTGTACTAGCTTTGGATTTTTCATGGTCAAAAAATAGTTTGAAGTAAATTTATCACAAGTGTATCGATTTGGGGTTTTTCGGGATATTAACCCAAATAAAAATGTTCTCTTTTGTTTTTACTTTCTTAGAAGCATCAAAAAGCAACCAAAAATATCACATAACAACATTTTGTAAGCATGATAAGATTCTCTTTATGATAAATAATAAGAAAATTTTCAAATAAAAATCTGAAGTAAAATCATTTTCTCAAAAAAAAATTATAGTGGACTTTGTTTCTAATAAAAATACTTAGAATGACTAAGTCGATCTCAAACAAAGACTTGATCCCGTCGAGCGGCCAAATATTCACCAGCGAGTGAAGAGGTTGCCGAAATGCGATTGGCTCTATGCGCACAAGACCTTCACCTTTCCTAGTCTTTGAGGGTGTGTAGATGGCCGACGCAGATACCTTCACATTCCAAGCGGAGAACCAGCTCCTGAGCTTAATCATCAACACTTTCTACAGCAACGTGGAGATTTTCCTTTGTGAACTTATCCACAATTTATCCGACAATGGGAGGAAATTAAAAAAAAAAAAAAAAGTAATTTGGATTTTTTTTTTTATTTATATGGATTGTAATCTTTTATTCATGTTTTCTTTTACAAAAGTGTCTTGTTTCGATCACCGGAAAAACCATATGATCGTTGACCAGCAAACATTTAGCTAACCGAAGAGGTTAGCTCCTTATTTGAAACCGACTTGATCACTTCACGCCTTTATTTGAAATTATGTCCACTTTAAAATCTTTATTAAGAAAATGGTCCACTTTTAACTCTTATTTAAAATTTTCCCTTATGATAAGTTAGCTATGGCAACACAATAAGTTTTAATCTCCAATTTATATCTTAATCAAGGATAGTGACCTACTGTAATTTATACGCACAATGTCGTCGCTAAGGAGTAAGGACGAGAATTAAATTAAACGTGACTTTCGATGCCTGGCCAGGCTAAGCCAATACTCGTTCCACAAAAAAAACTTGCGAGGGTCGATTAGAAGAGCTCGTTGTCTTAGTGCAGCAATTCCTTCTTTGTGGGTTTAATTTATCTGATTGAACCAGTTGGCCAATAGAATCGCATAAGTATTTCAAACTTGTCAAGCTAGATATAAGTTGGTAATTCACTTATAGGGAGCAGTAACCACGCTCTTATAGTCATTTTCTTCGTGTGGTGAATATGAACTATTGACACGAAAACATACCAACTTTTGATTTTAATTGACAAGTGATGATTTAGTTGATAATAACATAATTTGGTAAATAACATAAGTTATTAATACACAGAACACTTGACACCTTGAAGAGCATTGACAATTTGTCAATGAAATCATCGACAACACAACATGAGTTATCCACAAGAGTCTTCAAGACTTAAAAAGTTGATTGACGAAGTCATCAATAGTGAGAAATAATATAAAAATTGGTGGTTATGTTTATTGTCCCTGTTCTTGTGGATAAGTCTTTTAGATAGGAGTTAGTGGAGTTACATAACCACTATTGAAAATTATTTATTTATTTGAACTCCAAAGTTGTGACCTCCGAATGTAACCGTATGTATAGTGTATAAATAGATCAAGTGTGTTCATTGTAAAGACCTTTCAATTCAATTAAAAAAAAAAAACTCAATAAAATCACAAATTTATTTTTAAAACTCAATAAAATCACAAAATTATTTTTATCTTTACTTTTCCATAATTTACGTGGCTGAAGACAATTGTCTCAAATTCTCGTACTTTTAAATTTTTTATCATTTATTTTCCCGTCCAAAAATAACAAAGCATTATTCACAATTTTCATTGATTCACCCACATTCTTGAGAGGTATTTCGTTGATGATGTCTCAGTGAAACAAGAACCCAAGGTGTGGTCTTTCTTTATGTCTGAGAACCCAAGGCGATTACTGCCCCGGATTAGCGGTATCTGAGGAAATTTTCGATGTAAAAGCAATGAAAATAAATAAAACCAAAAATAAAAGACAAGTGCTGTCGTGCTCTATGTCGGGTACGTACAAGAGTCGGGACAGGGATGACGGCAACATTTCAGTTAACGCTTTCCAAGAATATAAAATTTCAAAAAACAACTAAAAAAAGCTAATTTAATTGGCTCAAAAATCTCC
The DNA here is from genome assembly GCA_017140185.1 of Eucalyptus polyanthemos subsp. polyanthemos. Classification (NCBI taxonomy): domain Eukaryota; kingdom Viridiplantae; phylum Streptophyta; class Magnoliopsida; order Myrtales; family Myrtaceae; genus Eucalyptus; species Eucalyptus polyanthemos. The sequence goes on along the minus strand of CM029464.1, from coordinate 41,753,639 downwards.
CAATTTAAGGGTAATCCCAATTTTGTTACGAACTTTTCTTTTTTTCCAAAAAGACCTCAACTTTTACTCTTATTCGAAATATACCCACACGTCCAATAATCATCACTAATTTCTTCAAATTATGAACGCCATAGCCAATTAGAGGTTCACTATCATAACAATATAGGACAACCACAACCTTCTAATAATAATAATTTTGAAAAAAATCAGTGGTGATTTTTGGATGCAGGATAAGATTTGGTATTGGAGTAAAAATTTGAGATTTTTCTTTAAACAAAAAAGAGTTTGAGACAAAATTTAAACTATGGGGTTTTTCCAAGGAATTAACTAAGACACTCTTGCGATATCTTGCAGCTTTAGTTGTGAAAATAAGCGTTGCAGTTTTAGAAGATCTTGAAGCTCTTACAATCTCTGCAGCTGTTGCAATTTTTAAAAAGTTATCCCATCCGATTTTTATGTGTTGTAGTTTTAAAATATATTGCTAAACATGCAAGTCTCAACATTTCACATTATAGCCATAGTTCAATCACAACTATACCAATTGAGCGCTTAGTCCATGTACTTTTTCTTTGCAACAATATTAATACCCGTACCGATCATGATGAGATTTTAAGTACGAATTTTTCTAAAGGCACTTAAAGTTTAAGAGTTGAGATTGACACTCGATACCAACATCCTCGCTCCACGAGCAAGTCCCTTACAATCAATGTGATGCGGACTTATTAGTACAACTACAGTGGAAAGAATTCCTATAAACTTCCAAAATGTCTTACCTATTAATTGTGAGTTCAAGTTGTGGTCAGAAGATTTAAAAGTTAATCCTATTTTATTTCAATAATAGGCCTGGATATGCGTACATGGATATGATTTGAAAATGATGATACAATTGTTGCACTGCAGAGTAAAATCAGTATAACGGGACAGTCAATATGATTGATGAGTACGCTTCGAAAGGTAGGAATCACCAAATTTTTATTACCTTTCACCTTTTAATCTTCACAAATATCACGATAGTTCCATTTAAATATATTCTAATTTATAATCTCTATAATAGTAAATAGAACCTTATTTAGAGATATTGGATTGATATTCCGTTTATCATAAGATTAAGCGTTTTTACAAGGATATCCAAAAAACAATATAAGTTTACTTAGAGATTTTAGTACTTACATTTATATAAATATTGTTTCTAATTTTTTTTCGTATTTCGTGTTTTCTTAATCAATATAGTTAACTCTGTAAATTAAGAAATTAAAATAGTAAGAATATCAACCCAATAAAATTTTAAATGAGTTTCTACATTTACTATTATTAAATTCATAAGTTAAAATATACTTAAATAAAACTATCATGATATTTAAAAATACCAAAGACAGCATTTTTGTGAATTTCGAAAAAGATTTGAAATGAAAATATATTATAAAAATCCAAGTAAAACTTATGAATGATACCAAATGACTGATTTGCCTTTGTTACGAAATCGATGGATTAGGTTGAATAAATTGAAAATTTTTGAGACCATCAAACATATAGTTTAAGGACCACATTGAACGAATTAAAAATTCACGAATAACATTACACATTGAGTAAAAAATTTAGAGACTATTAGTATCATTTATTCATAAAACATCAAAGTATAATATCATCAATTTCTCTGGACTCCAATTGTGAGCTAATTCTCTTATGCTCTACCAAATTATTTCTTTACCTAATTGAAATTTTTTAATAATACTTTCCCTAATTTTATGAGTTTCTTCATCAAGCTATTAAAAGATACTGATTAAAATATAATATGAGAAAAGGGTGCAGTGTATTGATAATTGTGAAATTTATCTAATTCGCGTGATATTCCGCAGGCCCTTGTGAACATGGCTTGCTTTTTTTTTTTATGAATATACATGTCTTCATCGTGTTATTAAATGAATAAATTGAACGTATCAAGAGGACTGATTCCTCCAAACCAACGATATGGTTCGGTACAAAATAAAAAGAAAAGAATCCCTATCATGACGCTGTTCAAGGCATCCACTACACGAATCATAAGTTAAATTCTCAGGGCCGACCTTTGTCTTATTTCGACTTTATTTCTTCCCACGGATCTGCATATTCATGTTCAGCTACTTTATTTTTTGTCCTAACGTATGACTATGAAGCAGGAAGCACGTGCTGCACGTGCTGGTCCACCACTCATCACGTTTGCAGATGGGCCCGTGAATTTACGCTGATGACCCTGCTTTGAAGCACAAAATCATCTGCCATTGGGCGATGATGGGCAATTCATGACCCTGCCGTTCCACCCACCCAGTAAGCTCTTTCGTGGATTTATTCGAGGGCAGGTGAAATGCAAATGAAATGTAATCCAGCGAAATGAAATTCTACTTTGACTTTACCAAACCTAAAAAACAAATAAACAGAGCGTTATTTGGTTGCGAAAATCGCTTTTTATGTTTGTCGGGTGACTGAACGTTGCGGATTGACAAGTCATTTGCTGACTGACAGCTGTAAGCACATGCTTGGCATGTGGGCCGCCTCGCCCTCGAAATTCGAATACTTGTTTGGTCACAATTTATAATATATATATAACACTATTGACGAGTCGTTTACTGACCGACAGCTTTATGTATGCAGGTGCGAGTCACGCAAGCACCAAGCAGGATAGATAATTTTTGTTCGGTAATGACACTGAGAGATGAGAATAATAATGCAGAAAATAAATTTGAGAAATTTCAATATAATTTGATATATTATTAAATGAGTCTAAGTTTTATGAGATAATTATTTAAATAACATATACTAATTAAGATATAACGATCAAATGGCGTATTTGTGCAATCTTAATTGATATAGATAATCAATTATAATGGCATACCTATCTTTAATGTAGGATAATATTCTATAGAAAATTTTAAGAATCTATAACATTGCTAACTTTAAGAACTTCTGAAATCTATGGATACTGCCCTGAGGCATAAACCTACCGTTCGAAAGGTAAAAATATAGCAGAAATAATGCTCATGGGCTTATAATTTGATGGGACGATCAATATGACGGGGTACGCTTCTAATGGTCGGAATTACCAATTTTTATTACCTTTCACCTTTTAATCTTCACAAATATTACAATAGTTCCATTTATAATCTCTATAATAGTAAATAGAACCCTCTTTAGAGATATAGGATAGATATTCCGTTTAATGTAAGATTAAGCGTTTTTATAAGGATATCCAAAAACAAGATAAGTTTACTTAGAGATTCTCTCACTTACATTAATATAAATCTTGTTTCTAATTTTTTGTATTTTGTGTTTTCTTAATGAATGTAGTTAACTCTGTAAATTTAAGAAATTAAAATAGTAGGAATATCGACCCAATACAACTTTAAATGAGGTTCTACTTTTACTATTATTAAAATTATAAATTAAAATGTACATTAAATGAAACTATCATGATGTTTAAAAAGACCAAAAGGTAAATATAGATAGCATTTTTATGAATTTCAAAAATGATTTTAAATGGATATATATTATAAAATCCACATCATGGTATGATTATGAAAAATTGGGAATGACACCAAATGACTGATTTGACTCTGTTATGTAAGTCGAGGGATTAGGTTGGACAAATTGAAAAGTTTAGAGACCAAATCAAACATTTTGCAATATTTCAAAAACCACATTAAATGAATTAAAAATTCAAGAATAACACTAATAGGGACTATTAGTATAATTTATCCATAAAACATCAAATTACCATTAAATTATGTCATCAATTTCTTTGGACTCCAATTTTGAGCTAATTCTCTTTTGCTCTACCATATTATTTTTGTACCTAATTGAAAATTTTTAGATGACATTTTCTCTTTTTTTTTAATGAGTTTTTTCATCAAGCTACTAAAAATATTGATCAAAATATAATACGAGAAAAGAATCAACGTATTGATGATTGTAAAATTTATCTAGTTTCTTTTATTGTCAAAAGGAAATTAAGTATATAGACTTTCATGGTGAATCAAATTGAAGCATAACAAAGCCCAAAATACATCAGAACAAAGTTAAATCCAAAAATAAGGAGGATTAACGGAGCACCGGCGGGATTAAGCATACACTCTTTATATAAGAATAAATATGTTAAACAAAATAATTGGCAGCCGATCAAAAAAAAAAAAAACTCAAATAAATTTAACTACAGATAAAGTGGAGCTCCCCATGGCTGAAGGTTGAATAAGATATTCCAAAGGCGCTTGTAACCATGGCTTGCTTTTTTTATGAATGTATGTCTTCATTGTGTTAATAAACGAATAAAATGAACTTGTCGAGGGGGCTGATTCCTCCAATCCTATGATATGGTTCGGTAGAAAATAAAAAGAAAAGAATCCCTATAATGATGCTGCTCTGGGCATCCAGTACGTGAATCATAAGTTAAATTCTCATGGCTGACCTTTGTCCTATTTCGACTTTATTTCTTTCCCGCGGATTTGCATATTCATATTCAACTACTTTACTTTTTGTCCTAATGTTTGACTATGAAGCAGGAAGCACGTACTGGCACGTGCTTGTCCACCGCCGTTCACGTTTGCAGATGGGCCGATGAATCTACACTGATCACCTTTTGCTATGAAGCACAAAATCATCTGCCAACTTCATCGCCCAAAGGGCGAAGATGGGCAATTCACGACCCTGCCGTTCCACCAATTCAGTAAGCTCATTAATGGATTTATTCGAGGGCTGGTGAAATGCAAATGAAATGTAATCCAACGAAATGAAATTCTACTTTGACTTCACCAAAACTACAAGACAAATAAACAAAGCGTCATTGGGTTGCGAAAATCACTTTTTATATTTGTTGGGTGACCGAAAGTTGCAGATTGACGAGTCATTTACTGACCGACAGCTGTAAGCACATGCCGGCCTTGCATGTGGGCCGCCTCGCCCTCGGAATTCGAATACTTGGCAGGTCAGAATTATATAATAGATAATAGGGTTAATACCTAAAAACCCCAAACTGGTACACTTGTGACAAATTTACCCCAAATTATTTTTTTAACCACCAAAAACCCCAAACTGGTACATATGTGACAGATCTACCCTCCGTTAGCTTCCGTTCGATTTTTCCGTTAATTTTGCTGACGTGGTTGCTGACGTGGCAAATCATGTGGAAATTCATAAGTTTAATACCGTTAAAAACCCCAAACTGGTATATTTATGACAAATTTACCCCAAACTGATATATTTATGACAAATTTATCCCAAACTGGTATATTTATGACAAATTTACCCCAAGCTGATATATTTACGACAAATTTACTCTAATTAATTTTTTTTGATCATAAAAAACCTAAATTGGTACACGTGCGGCACATTTACCATCTTTTAATTTTCCCAAATTTGACTGAGTTGTGATGTCCAATAAATTTTATTTTCCGGATTACTCTAACGTTGCCTCCATATCATTAATACTTAATTTTTTTTCTTTTTCTTGGAATCATTATTAGAAAATATTCAAAGACTACCAAATGTGCACTTCATTCTTGTGCCGAGAGGATGCCCATTAACTAAAAGATGGACAAATCGCTTGCGCACATATATAAAAGAAGTGCACATATTGTGATTGCTTCACTCGTTTTTGGTTTGTGACAAACTTGGCTTTATGTTTCTATGTCTCCGCCCCACATGGTTTACTACTTGTCCGCAATCTGTTTGTACGCTTACATATCACTCTTACTTTGCTGGTCCTTATTAGCATTACGTAGTCTTTTCTACCTTGAATTGTAAGTGTCAAAATTTTAACATGGAACTTGCATGTGAATGGTATGAGTGACTCGTACATCACATGCTCGTTGAAATGCCGGAACCAAAATCATTTATGTTTGTTGCTAATTTCAGGTGTGCTTTGAGTGTGATTCTTTTGTATATGTGCGCAAGCAATCTGTCAATCTTTTAGTTAATGGACATCTTCCCGGCACAAGAATGAAGTGCACATTTGGTAGCCTTTGAATAGTTTTCTAATAATGATTCCAATAAAAAAAATCAAGTATTAATGATATGAAGGCAATGTTAGAGTAATCTGGAAAATAAAATTGATTGAACATCACAACTCAGTCAAATTTGGGAAAATTGAAAGATGATAAATGTGCCGCACGTGTACCAATTTAGGTTTTTTATGATCAAAAAAATTAATTTAGAGTAAATTTGTCGTAAATATATCGCCTTGGGGTGAATTTGTCATAAATATACCGGTTGGGGTAAATTTGTCATAAATATACCAGTTTGGGGTTTTTAACGGTATTAAACTTATGAATTTCCATATGGTTTGCCACGTCGGCAACCACGTCAAAGCAAAATTAACGGAAAAATCAAACGGAAGCTAACGGAGGGTAAATCTGTCACATATGTACCAGTTTGGGGTTTTGGTGGTCAAAAAAATAGTTTGGGGTAAATTTGTCACAAGTGTACCGGTTGGGGTTTTTAGGTATTAATCCTAGATAATATGATGGACAAGTCACTTATGGGATATTTGATAATTATTTTATTCTAGGAACAATTTTTAATCAGAAATAATTTTTTAATTCTATTATTGAGAATTTTAAATAGAAAAACACATTTAAAAACTGTAAAAAATTTATATTCTCGAAATAAAAATGTGTTTGATAAATTTCTTAATTTTTTTTTTATTTCTTTTAAGTTTTAACACATCTACTATATTTTGCTCTTTTTATTTTTTATTTCTTCTTCTTCTTCTTCTTCTTTTCTTTGGTGGCCAGCGACCAGTTGGGCGAGGTCTAGCGAGCATGCCGAAGGCTCACCTAGCCATGGTGAGGCTTGACCTCGACGAATCGCTTAGCCACCAACGAGGCTTGGCAGCCGAGGCTTGTCGTGGCCAGACGAGCTTCCGGTGAGCTCGTCAGACCTCACCCTGTCGATCACCAGCCATAGTCGGCAACGGCACCAGCTAAGACTAGAAGGATGAAGAAGAAGAAGAGAAGGAGAAAAAAAGAAAAAAAAGTATTCTAAGATTATTCTCGATAATAAGAAACAACTTTCTTTTATTGCTAAATTATGTTTCAATCCTATTCCTAAGAACAAAAAAATAGATTTTTATTTTTAGTAACAAAAATTTTACCAAACGAATATATATTTTTTTCTTATTTTGAAAAACAAAAGAATAGAGATAGTTGTTCCACGGATGGTTACCAAACAAAGCCTTATTGATTGACAATTTTACGTTTGTGCGTGCGAGGCACGCAAGCACCAAGCGGATGGATACTTTCTGTCCAGTAATCATACTAAGAACTTCTGAATCTATCGATACTGCCCCAAGGCAACTTCTGAATCTATCGATACTGCCCCAAGGCATAAACCTCTACCTTTTGAAAGGTAACAATATAGCAGAAATAATGCTCATGGGCTTAGAATTGCAATGCTAATGTTGCGATTAGTGCCTTCTTAATAGCCTCCGAGTAAACCAAAGAAAGTCTCTGACCCCCCCCCCCCCCCAAAAAAAAAAAAATCAAAGAAAATCTGGTATAATCTCAAGGTGGTTGCATAAAAGCCGACTGGATTTTGTAAACTCATGTGCTAAAGTTGCATGTTAGGTGATAGAATCAATACTTCACTTAGCTTTTGACTAACCTAAAATAAGATAGTGTTTACTTGTCACACAGTCACGGCAGGTGGCCATAATTCAAGGATCATGTTGGGTGTGTCCAATCTCGATCATGAGTAGTACCCCAGCTGTCTCATGCACGCGCCGCCACGGGCCACGTAATTGTTTGCGAGCACGAAAGGAAGCGAGACGTGCGAAATTTTCCACTCACACAATTCACCTTGGAAGATTTTGTTTGTGGAAGTGTGATGGAGATAGAACCTGAGAGCGAGTCTTTTGTTTGTTTTCCTCATGGCCTAATTTATCAGATTTGCCTTAGGTCGGTTTATCGCCAGCACCGATGTAGTCAACCAATGCACGGCCTCTTATGTACTCGGTTCCAACAGAGATTCATGGGGAGTCAGTGTTTCGTCAAGTGATGTGATGAAACATTAACACTAAATAATAAAAATAAGGGATCGCTCTGTTTGAACCCAAACTTATAGGTAGCAATTTTAACTTTTTCCCCTTTTTTCCTGAGAAAAGAACAGAAGAAAGAAAATACTCCAAATCTGAGCATTGACCAACATTGGCTTGGCTCCTCTGTTAATAGTTTTAATCTTCCATGGCGTTCATTCAGTTCAGGTGCTACCATATAAACCGTGATGATGCACGTTATTAGCTGATGTGTGATGGCAAACGAGGGAACTGATTTCGAGACTCGCACTGTTAGTACACTGGCAAGAAGGGGCAATTCATCAAATTAAGGCGCACACAAAGAGTCTTGAGACAGGGAGACTGGAGAGTACCATGCTAGACTGACCAGAATAAGATCGAGAAGTTGAGCAATATGAAAAACTATGAAAAGCGTACCAAAATTTGCAATGACGAGGATCAAATTTATGATCATTTGCTTTTGGAAACTAATTTATGAATTCTATTCCAAAAAACGTGCAGGAGATATTTGCGGCAAGCTCAAATAACATCAGGCAAACTTACTATCGCAATATGTAAACAATTTCAAATGCATAAAAGTCGCATTCCATTGCACTGGTCACTGCATTCGTAGTTACTGAAGGGGATCGAAGGCCAAGCAGTTGGATATTTAATTGACTGAGCATTCTCAGGACTAGATCCGATCTTATGGTAACCCAGCTGCTTCAGCTTCATACCCAAAAACATTTTCATATCTGATTTTAGAAGAAGGCTTTTTCATCCTAACAGCACAATCAACTGGAATAACTGTAAAGCCTTACTCTGAGACTTCCAGATGTAGAAACATCCGTTCCCAGCCAACTTTTGAGAGCAACTTCCCAAAAATAAGAACCCTTAAAGTTTTTTCTTAACCAACAATAAGCTGGCTAACATCCACTAGCTTTCCTATGAAGCACAGCTCTAAAACCTGTCACCAATTAAAGTGGGAAGTTTAACGAGATAGAGTTCATATGAATCCACTGGCTCATACAAATGCTAACTTTGTTTCTGGACAGTAGAATCACCAAGTGAATCAACACTGCTGCTTCTACAATTTCCAAGCATCGGCAGTAGAAACAGAGCCATTTAAGGAAGCTGGGGAGAAAAAACTATTGTTGATGGCAACACTAGGTTCTGAACTTCAGCTTAAATAGAAACCAGAAATGACATTAGAGCTTCTACTTCAGCATAAAAACCCAAACTTTAATCACAAAAAACTCATTTTCAATAAAAATCCAAAAATCCCAGATTGCTGGGCATTCAATCAAAAGAATGCACTAGACTTAAGAAGAAAGATTACAGATGCTTGGGAATTCTCCTCCCCAATTCGAGCACCATTAAGCAAATCTCTCAGAGCTTTTTCAAATGTCTTATACCATCTGGTAGCGTTCCTATGCTACTATGATTGATATTTAGAACTTCCAAATTTTGCAAATTACCTATCGATTTGGGTAATTCCATGACCCTTGTCCATGATAAGTCGAGTTGAGTCAACAATTTCAACTCCCCAACTGAGTTAGGGATCTCTCTCAATTGGTGACAGCTTCCCAATGACAGGCACCGCAAATTCACAAGGAACCCGATGCTGTCTGGAAGTGCAGGAAGCTTGACACAGCCCGATAAGTCAAGGTTCAACAAATTTACCAAACCACAAATTGAGTCCGGAAGTCGACACAATAATTTGCAATCCTTGGCAATCAGCATCTCTAGCTTCCTTAAAGAACCGATGGAGGAAGGGATTTCATTTATCATAGTTTGATCAAGAAGAAGTTCCTCCAAGTGTTCTAGTTTACCCATTTGAGGTGGCAGCTCCGTAAGACAGGAACACCCACTCAAGTCCAGTTGAGTCAACAATTTCAACTCCCCAATTGAGTTAGGAATCTCTCTCAATTGGTGGCAGCCACACAATGACAAGTACCGCAAATTCACAAGGAACCCAATGCTGTGTGGAAGTGCCGCAAGCTTGACACAGCCTGATAAGACAAGAGTTGACAAATTCACTAAATCGTGTATTGAGTCCGGGAGTCGACACAGTAATTTCCAATCCTTGACACTAAGTTTCTCAAGCTTCTCTAGAGAATAAATGGAGGAAGGAATTTCGTGTATCATGATCTGATCTAGAAGAAGTTCTTTCAATTGTTCTAGTTCACCCATTTGAGGCGGCAGCTCCTCAAGACACAAACATCCACTCAAGTCCAGATGAGTCAGCAATTTCAACTCCCCAATTGAGTTGGGCATCATCCTCAATTGGTGGCAGTGTGCCAATGAGAAGTACCGCAAATTCGTAATGCGCCCGATGCTGTTTGGTAGTGCTGCAAGCTTGACACAGCCTGATAAGACAAGGGTCGACAAATTCTCCAAACAATTTATTAAGGGAGAAAGTCGAACCAATAATTTGCAATCCTTGGCACTAAGTGTCTCTAGCTTCTTTAGAGAACCAATAGAGGGAGGAATTTCTTCTATCATGGTTTCATCCAGAAAAAGTTCCTTCAATTGTTCTAGTTTACCCATTTGAAGCGGCAGCACCCCAAAATACGAACATCCACTCAGGTCCAGTTGAGTCAACAATTTCAACTTCCCAATTGAGCTGGGAATTTCTCTCAATTGGTGGCAACATCCCAATGACAAACACCGCAAATTCACAAGGAATCCGATGCTGTCCGGAAGTTCCACAAGCTCAACACAGCCTGATAAGACAAGGATCGACAAACTCACCAAACTGCGTATTGAGTCCGAAACTCGAAGCAATAATTTGCAATTCTTGGCACTAAGTGTCTCTAGCTTCTTTAGAGAACCAATGAATGAAGGAATTTCTCGTATCATGGTTTGATCCAGAAAAAGTTCCTTCAATTGTTCTAGTTTACCCATTTGAGGCGGCAGCTCCTCAAGATACAAACATTCACTCAAGTCCAGTTGAGTCAACAATTTCAACTCACCAATTGAGTTGGAAATCTCCCTCAAGCAGTGGCAGCGTCCCAATGACAAGCGCCGCAATTTCACAAGGGACCCAATGTTGCGTGGAAGTGTCACAAGCTTCACACAGCCTGATAAGACAAGAGTCGACAAATTCACCAATCCGCATATGGAGTCCGGAAGTCGAAGCAATAATTCACAGTCCTTGGCACTAAGAATCTCTAGCTTTTTTAGAGAACCAATGGACGAAGGAATTTCTCGTATCATGGTTTGATCTACAAGAAGGTCCTTCAATTGTTCTAGTTTACCCATTTGAGGTGGCAACTTCTCAAGATGCGAACATCCAGTCAAGTGCAGTTGAGTCAAGAATTTCAACTCCCCGATTGAGTTGGGGATCTCTCGTATCATGGTTTGATCTAGAAGAAGTTCCTTCAATTGTTCAAGTTTACTCATTTGAGGCAGCAACTTCTCAAGACGCGAACAACCAGTCAAGTGCAGTTGAGTCAACAATTTTGACTCCCCAATTGAGCTGGGGATCTCTCTCAACTGGTCACAGTGTCCCAATGACAAGCACCGCAAACTTACAGGGAACCTGATGCTGTCTGGAAGCGCCACAAGCTCGACACAGCCTGATAAGACAAGGGTCGACAGATTCACCAAACAGGATATGCAGTCTGGAAGTTGATGCAATAATTTGCAGTCCTTAGCACTAAGCGTCTCTAGCTTCTTTAGAGAACTGATGGAGGAAGGGATTTGTCGTATCATAGTTTGATCTAGAAGAAGTTCCTTCAGTTGTTCTAGTTTACCCATTTGAGGTGGCAGCTCCTTAAGACACGAACATCCCCTCAAGTCTAGGGAAATGAGGGTCTTTACATCTTCAATACAAGGATCAATTTGCTCCAATTCACCACAATCTCTGAGGATCAAAATCTCCAATCTTTTAAAAGCTGAGAGATAGAAAGTACTTTTCAAAGAATGGCACCTTGTAAGGTTGAGAACCTTCAGCTTTTCTGCTATCTGTAAGAATAAACATTTCGTAGGGGTCAGCTAGGATTGGTTAATAATCAAAAGGAACGAAAAAAAGAAGTGTTTTTACATCATACCATTATTGAACTCCATCCCTTCCAATCATTGGAAATTGAGCTTCCTGATAAATCAAGTATGACTAGTTCCCTTAGATGAAAGTTGTTTGCTGCAAAAGTAGGGGGACATTTCCTCCATTTGAGCCATCTTAACCCAGAAAATATTTCATTGAAATCTCCAGTAAGATTCACACCACTCATGTTAAGGAACCGCAAGCTTGGTAAGTTTCTAAATTGTTCATCTGTAAATATGCAGCTCCCTTGATCAATTATGTCATCACAGTTGTCTTCGTCAGCATTTCTCGTTGTGTTGTCTTTCTCTAGATAAAGGGCTTGAATCTTTTTAGTTCCCTACAAGTAAAAAACCAAGGATCATAAATATTGCGTCTAACCAACTCACTGTAATAATGCCAATTTGCTCTCATATTTCTCTTCATATATAGTAAACTTGATATAAAATTTCAGCTCCAAACTTATACCCAAAAAATTCTACATAAGTCTGTTGAATCTATATATTTCATAAATAAAACATTAGATAAAACCCTGATAGAAAGTTGTTGAGCACAATAACAAAATGGAAGCACATTTTTAAACTAGAATTCAGCTGACATTAATTAGAGGTCTAAAATCATTTAAAGCAAGAGAACATAGACTATGGGAGCAAAAAGAAAGATATGAAAATACCTTATTTCCCTTTAGCACTTTTATGGCTTCCTCATAATCCCATAATCTACTACGTTCGTTAGGGTTGTAGTTTTCTCCATGCACAATTTCCCTACCAAATAATCTCGAATTCCTATGCATTCTGAGCTCATGATTATCTCCAATAGTTATGAATGACAAAAATCTGAGTACCTCAATTCCTTCCCTTGGATAAAAGCCGCTGGCATCCCACATGTAGGATGCAACTCTTGCATCACTCCCAATTAAAAAACAAGCAATATCCAGAAATATTTGTTTCGTATTATCATCCAATGCTTCATAACTTATCCTCAATGTATCTAGCACTGCTGAATGAGCCGAATTTTGTATTTTCTCTATTGCATCTGCCCATGCTGCTTGTGTTTTTCCACACAAAAATGAACCTACAACCTCGAGATCTAAGGGAGAGCCTCCTAATGTTGATACAATCAGATGAGAGAGAGCAGAAAATTCACTAGGAGGAGAGTCTGTTCGAAATGCATGTCTAGAGAATAGAATCAAAGATTGCTCCTCATCTAGTTCCTTATGCTCATATTCAGTGTCCATTCCAGCCCTATCAAGTACACTCTTATCTCTGGTGGTCACAATGATCCTACTTCCTGGCGCAAACCAGTTAGGATTTCCAGCCAAAGCCTCTAACTGATTAGTTGTATCCACATCATCAAGGATAATTAGGACTTTCTTGTCTTTAAACTTGGATGTGATGAAGTTGATTCCGTCATCCTTATCATGCGAGTGATTATCTTTTCCCAGTATATCAGAGATTAACTTGCTTTGCAAGCACTCAATCCCTTGGAGGTCACATGATTCCCTGATATTTGCAATGAAGCTATGATGCTCAAATAGATTGAAGAGCTTCTTGTAGATGGCTTCAGCAAGAGTTGTCTTACCAATGCCACCCCTTCCATGAATTCCCACACATAGGGCAGCACTAGAACTCTTATTTACCAATTCCATAACCTTCTCCACATGACTACTAATTCCAACCAAATTCTTCACATTATTCAACAGCATCACCCCTTTCTTCAACTCATTCAGAACTTTTTGCACGATCAATTTTACCCATTCCCCTTCATGCCTGTCAAGTAAAATAAGTTTAATGATATAATTATAACTGATGATAGCACAAACAATAGAATGTGGGGATAATTTGGAAAATTTATAAAGATTTATTCCCACCTCCATATTTTACCTTGTATGATAATATAAAAGTAGGTAAAGCGATCAACGGTTACTCCACATCACCCGTGACTTCTTTTCAAGGTTACCTAACATATATATTTAGAAAAAGACTGTCGGTAATGAAGTTTTAAGTTGTGCATATTTTAAGGATTCGAATTGAATTCGAAACCTGTAGCCCGTTAAGGACATAAGATCATAATAGGAAGTAGTTAATTTATATTTCCCTTTTGAGTATCAATGTTCTATGATGTTAATCAATCTGATGTGGAGTTTGACAGCAAGTCGAAGAATACATTATATGCAGATGTATGAGATAGAAATTATGTTCAAGATAGAAGAAATGCACTGCAAAATGTTTTACTAAACCAATAAGACAGTCTCTGTTATGTTCTTCCTTTTCTTTTTTTTCCTCTTTAGTGGCGTCGGTCATCATCAAAAATTCGATTCTTTTTCGAAAAGAGAAATTTGATACTTATTAATGACATCGAATAAATGCAATGAGGAAAATAATCACGGTTCTGCTACGTTTATGTCGGCAGAAATAAGCACAATAGGGCGCAGAAAAATGTTGCAACATCCTCGCATGAAGAAAAGCAAAACTTTGTAATGAAAATCAATATTAAAGCGAAACGATCAGATCCATAGGAGAATTGTGATTTGATTGGTGTTGATATCATCAAAGTAAACAATGTGTTGGTTAAAGAATGAAGTTACCCATTAGCATCTCTCTCTGATTCGCATCCCGGTAAGGCAGCGACTTCTCTGAGCACTTGCTTCCATTCCTCCACAACCTTTTGGTCGAAACGCCTACCGTAACAATAATAACGAAATGCCTCTCCAAAATCACCGATTTGCTGTTGCACATCCGCGCGTTCCACTTTGTAGAATATGGGCAACAAGGGTTTCTTGCACTCCATCATGCGAACCAGTATGTCCAGGCACCATTTGCTGGAAGCATAATTCAGAGAGATGATTGGGATCAAAACCTTACTGCTATTGATGTCTTCCAAAAGATCCAGGTCGATGTTCTCCCCTGCGCGGAGCTCATCATCGTTTCGTAAGACAGAGATTCCCGCATCGACGAGGCCGTAGTAGAGGTGATCGGTGAAGGCTCGGCGAGTATCAGTGCCTCTAAAGCTCAAGAACACGTCGCAGCGGCTTCGGATCGGCGGGATCGATGGACTAGGGGCCCCAGGGTTGGGCTCTTCCGCGTTTCCGTACGCACTTGCTCCCCTCTTACTGCGAAGCTTGTGCGCGAGCACAGAGAGAAGAATCGGTGCGACAAGCGCAGCGAAAGTGTAGCCAAGAACGAGATGATGCATCTGTTCTTTGCTCCAACCGTCTGCCCTCAATTTCTCCTTCCAAAGTCTGACTCCCCAATCTGAAGGAAATCGAAATGAGTAGGGAATATGACACGCCCTTTTGCTTAAACAAGCAGAGAAGCTTTTTATTTTTATTTTTCTTAAAATTAATAATCCAAATGGATTTTTTTTTTTTTTTTTATACAAGGAACCCGTCAACCAATAGCGGCGGAGTAAATGACTTAATAGCGGAGGACCTACCATCCCGACGCCACATTTAAGACACCAAATGTCTCTACTGGATTTCGAACCCCTCACCTTTGGGGAATTATCAACGGTGTTCTTGTCTCTCACATTTGGGGAATGATCAATGAAGTTTTTATTCAGCGAAACTACCATGGTTAGTGGATCCAAATGGATACTTTGGTACCACATTCGTCACACAAAAACTATAAAAATAATACATTTAACTAAAAACTAATTTTCTTATTATAAAAACCACTAATTAGTACACTCACAATAAAATCACCCTCTGTTAATTTCTCTTTAATATTACCATTAAATTGCTGACACGAAACGCACATGACAAACAACTCGAATAATTGGCATGTATCGTGAATCTAACTTAAAAATTCAAAATAATTGGGTCTCTGTTAGGGAAGCTAATATGAAAAAATGAATTGAGATTGGAAAATCTATTAAAATTTGCTATTGTTGTGGCAAATGTAGAAACTAAAGCAAAATTGAAATTGAGAAAAATAAAAGAACATCAGATTTACATGGAAATCCTTGCGAGAAAAACTACAGGGGAAAGAGAAGCAAAATCTACTATAGAATTTCACGGATTACAAAAAGTGACTCTAAAAGACTAAACCTTTTTTATGTCAATTATTAACCTAATAACTTGGAAAAAATATTTATATTATACTCAAGCCCTAACGTTGGCCCAAACCCATTAAAAAAAAAAAAAACTTCAAGACATACTCAACAAATCTCCATAGTGGCTTAAACTCTACATAAGTAATGAATAATCTTCTTCTCCCATTACAGAAAAACTCAGTTTCAACAAACATTAACCAAATCCAAGCAATGCTTGCATTTGGCAATAGGCAAAGGCTTCGTTAACATATCAACTAAATTGTTTAATGTATCAATCTTCAAGATCTGAATATAGTCATCAGCAAGAATATCTTGAATAAAATGATACTGTACATCAATGTGCTTTATCCTCTCATGATACATCTGATCTTTAATAAGATGTATAGCACTCTGACTATCACGATGAACAACATTCATATCATGATTCATACTAAACTATTCAAATAAGTCTCTTAACCACATGGCCTTTTAATTGCCTCCGCAATAGCCATATACTCTACTTTTGTAGAAGACAAAGCAACTGTATATCGCAAAGTAGCTTTCCAATTGATTACACAACCTCCAATAGTAAAGGCATAGCTAGTTGAAGACCTCCTCTTATGAAGGTCATTAGCATAATCAAAATCAACATATTTTCTTAAAATGTCACTAGTTTTCCCCAATTTTAAACCAAAATCAGAAGTGCCTTTCAAATATTTCAAAATCCACTTCACAACTTACCAATGAACTTTGCCTAGGCATGATAAATATCTACTTACTATCCTAACAACATGTGAAATGTCAGGTTGAGTACAAACCATGGCATACACAAGGTTACCAACTGTACTAGAATATGAAACATGTAATATATATTTTATGTCTTCATTTGTTTGTGGACATAAATTAGCTGATAATCTGAAATAATCAGCAAGATGAATACTTATTGATTTGGCATCTTTTATGCCAAATTGATATAACACTTTCTCAATGTAGCTTTTCTAGGAGAGATATAATATCCCCCTTTTTTGATCTCGCCAAATGTCCATGCCTAGGATTTTCTTCTCTATACCTAAATCCTTCATCTCAAATTCAGTGCTTAAATGTGTCTTCAAATTCTATCTATCAAATTTATCTCTTACTACAATCAATATATCATCAACATATAATAATAAATAAATAAAAGAGCTACTTGGAAGTTTGCACAAATATACACTGCTATCATATTTGTTCCTAAAATAGCCAATTTGCACCATAAACGAAACAAATCTTTTATACCGCTATATAGGTGATTGCTTTAAGCCATATATAGACTTTTTTTTTTTTTTATAGACAAACATGATCCTTACCTTCCAATTGAAAACTATCTATTGACCAATATATATTTTCTCTTAAAGTTTATCATGCAAGAAAGCTGTTTTCACATCAAGTTGTTCAAACCCTAAATCATGCATAGCAACTAATGCAACAAAAACCCAAGTAGAGGGAAAAGAACACTTCAAGTGCCAAAACTTGACACGAAATGCTAAAAGTTAATAAAGTGACAATTAAATGTCATTTCTTTTTTAAAATAAAAGGGGGACACTAGAGTACCACCTCCAGCGAACTCCACCGGAAATCCTACGTGGCAATTTTTTTTATTAATTTTGCTCGCCTATGTAACTCGCCAAAAAGTTGACTCGGTAAATAAATGCTAAAACGACATCACCAATTGTTCATCTTCTTCATTCTTCTTCTTCTTTATTTTAAATTTGGTTTTAAATTAAATTAAATTAAATTTTATATTAATTATTTACCCACATAAGCAACAAAATGACGTTATTTTGCACTTGTCTTGCCGGAAAATCGCAACAACAACATTTTGGCTGGTTTTCTCACTATTGGCACTTAATTGATCATTTTGCTTCGATTTTGGCAATTAAATATCATTTTCCTAACCTCTAGCATTTAAGTGTGCTCTCGTGCCAAGTTTTGGCTCTCTAAGTATCTAACACTCCCCAAATAGAATTATGTTTAACGACAGCTAAGAACACATCATTAAAATCAATTCTCTCAATTTGATTGTAGCCTTTAGCAACTAGATGAGTTTTGAACCCGATGTCTTCAATTCCAGGAATACCTTCATTTCTTTTGAAAACCCATTTACAACCCACAATTTCTTTTTCTTTTGCTGGCTTGACAAGCTCCCAAATTTGATTCTTTTGAAGAGATTCCATCTCTTCATTTGTAGCAGTTAACCACTTTGCCGAATCTTTTGAAAAGACAACTTCTTTGTAAGTTTTAGACTCACTATACTCTATTAACTCTGTAACTGAAAGAGCACAAACAACAAAATTTAAGAACCCCTATTTCTATGGAGGCTTCACATTCCTTCTTGCTTTATCTCTAGCAATAGAATATTGCTCCTTTTCAGGTTCTTCAAACTCAATATTATCAATAGATGACTAAATTGACTATAAGAAATTATTTCAAGCTCTACTTTCTCTATGACACTTTCCAGATTTTCATCACAAGAAATAGATGATTCTTTCTTAGGATGAAGCATAACAAACTCATCAAAAGTAATATATTTGTTGATAATAATCTTATATTAATTATCACACTAGAGTCTATAACCTTTTACATCATAAGCATGACCAAGAAAGATACACTTTTTGTTCTAGGCTCTAATTTGCTTTCACTAACATGTCCATATGTAGGATATCTAAATACTCGAAAAGAAGAATAATTAGCAGGTTTACCTAACCATTCCTCCGTAGGTGTCTTGCACTCAATAGATGTGCAAGGAGAATAATTTATCAATCAAGCAATTGTATTGATTGTTTCGGTCCAAAACTTCTTGTCTAAACTAGCGTTGGAAAATACGCACCTAGTTCTTTTAATAAGGTTCTATTCATGCGTTCTGTAATAACATTTATGCTATAGTGTATAAACTACAATATGATGCCTCACAATACTTTCAACTTTGTAAAACTCATGAAATTCATCTCCACAAAATCCAAGCCCATTATTTGTTCTCAACCGCTTAATTTTTTTTACCGGTTTGCTTCTCAATAATGTTTTCCATTGTTTAAGTGTAATGAAAACATCACTTTTCCGTTTTAGAAAATACACCCGGACCTTTCTTAAAAAATCATTAATGAAAATAAGTAAATACTATACTTTGAATCAAGGCCTTTCAAAGGAACTTTCGCAGGTCTCCAAAGATTAGAGTGAATATAATCCAAAGTCCCCTTTGTTGTGCAGATTTCTATCTTGAAACCGATCCTTCTCTGTTTTCCAAAGATACAATGCTCACAAAAATCCAATTTTCCAATTTTTTGACCATATAGAAAACTTCTCTTACTCAGCTCCTCAATTCCTCTAATACTCATATGGCCCAATCTCATATGCCATAATTTAGTGTTGCCTGATCTATCATAGTGGATGAGACTGTAGCTAAGCCTGTAACTATAGTGCCTTGCAGCTAATACAAGGTATCAGTCTCTAGTCCTTTCATCAACATAAATGAACCTTTCATACTCTTTAGTTGTAAACTTACAATCATTAGCATCAAGTGTACCTAAAGAGATGATGTTTTTCTTCAAATCAGAAATGTGTCTAACATTATCTAAAGTCTTGATAATGTTGTTGTTCATCTTAATGTTGATAGTTCCAATCGTAATTGCTTTGCATTTAGCGTTGTTTCCCATTACAATAACTTCATTGTTAAATTCTTTGTATGTAGAGAACCAGTCACGATTAGGACACATGTGGTATGAACAATCTGAATCAAGAATCTAGCTATCACTGAATTTGTCTTTATCATCTCCAATCAATAACCAATCTTCGTTTTCTTTTTCAGCAACACCAACTTGAGCAAGGTTTTCGTCTCCCTAATTCTACTTGATTTGGTAGTTCTGATTGTTTTGCTGATTTGTGTTTCCTTAATTTTGAGAAAATATTCAATGGTTTCAAACCACCACGTCACTAGCCTACGTGGCGTACATGATCCATTCAAATTGCGCCATGTGCCCATGACTCTCTCTCCTACAGACCGAGTAAAGGACAACCATATGTAATAATTAATGCATTGCCTTCTCTCTCTTCTTTTTGTACAAATGAGGTCCTCCTTCACGATCTCTCTCTTATGGAACAAAGGCCTCCATCTCCATCCTCTCTTCTTCTCCCTCCCTCCTTCTTATTTGACTATCCACCTTTGCCTCCCCGAGAAAATATTGGCTGCAGCTCTGACTCCAACGTGGCTTCCTCCAAGTCCATTCACCGGGCGACACGTGTCGCCCAGCAGCCACGCTGGAGTCCGAGCTTCGGCCCTTTTAATTTCATAAATATTGGTGCCAGATCTCGAAAGTTTCTCTCTCCTCCTGCACGTATTGTCTTGTTTTACTGTTCTGCAAGGAACCGAATAGACCTAGCCTGCACATTCTCTCTCATTGCATTTATTACGAAGGAAAGAGAAGCAAAGCTTTACGTTGCTCTCCAAGGAAAGAGAATTTACCATTTCCCATTTCTTTCACCCGACGGAGGTTTTCGAAATTTTGAATCTCAAAATCTCTCTACGCTCGTCGCGCCGCTCGCTTCTCTCTCCGGCCTCTCCCTCCTTCGATCTTCCCCTCGCCCAGCGCTGCCCCTCCGTGGATCACGCTCACAGCCGTGCCGTTCGAGAACTCGAACCCCCGAAGTTGGTGTTCCGGAGGACGGCCTCCCCAACCGGCGACTCGGTCGAGGGAGCTGAGAAGGAGGCCGCGGTGGAGTAGTCGAGGGACTTGATGTCGACGCGGCGAAGCCTGAGCTCGGGGCTCTTGACGCAGACGGTGAGGGCGAACCCGAGGAAGGCGGCGCGGAGGATGACGATCGGGGCGAGGGTGTAGACGAAGCACTTGCAGCTGCTGCGCCTCTGGTTGCGGCGAGGCGGCGGCTTGGCGAAGTGGGCGAGCTCCACGTCGTCGCTCCGGAGGCGGGGTCCGGAGGGCACGATTGGGCTGGTCGGATCTTCTTTAGGCATCGCAAAAGTTGGAGTTCAAGTGAATGCGAGAGAGCACGAGTCACTCTCAGGCTGTTCTTGACGGTGGTGCTTTTGCTTTTCTTTTTGGGCTTGTGGGATGATTGTCATCGTGTTCATACAATTCAGGGAATCATGAATAGAGAGCTTTTTAAGGCATATAATACTATATCTGGTCTATCTTCCTCTCCAAATCTTTTTCTTGCTACTTCTCGTTCTTTTTCAATCTCCAGAAATCATTTCCGGTCAATTTCGCTCAAGGGTCAATCTTTATAACCAGAGGAGCTATCCAGATTGATCTTTCACTATAACCAAAGCAAATAATCATACTTAAGCTAAAAAATTTTATCCCAAATTTCCAGCAAATATACGGTCAAGAATGCAATAAAATCAGAACAAGTGCTAACTAAGACGGCCTTAAACCGCAGGACTCGCTCGCGAGGGGTTTGCATTCCGACGAGGTTTTTCTTTTCCGGTGAACCCAGCATTTGATGCATATGCCATAAAAATCGCAGGGAAACAAAGAGAAGAATGATATAAAACATAGATTCACGAACGCATTAAACTAGGCTTCTAACGATCGATCCGACTATGTGGGATTCAGCCATTCACTCAAGCATTTTGTCGAACATCTAATATGCACCGGTGAAACGATAGATTTTAGACTAGATCAAGGCTCGAACACAGGTCTGGGTCCCTAACAGAGGGCGCCATAACGCGTTACAACACCGATGAGGACTGGAAGAACCGAAGTTCCCATGAAAACGAAGTGAGCATGCTTCGGGAAACCCACTGGGTTGAACGGTAAAAGGGCTGCGGCGGACCGCGGCTCTCGGGCGGACGACTGGCGACGGCGAGGCGTTCCTTCAAGCTCCCTCTCTCTCTCCCTTCGTTATTCGATTGCTTTGGTTATAGTAGTCGCCGAAGTTAGGAGTTGTTGGGAGATAAAAGATTCTCTGCGTTATTCAATTGCTTTGTTTATAGTGGTCGCCGAAGTTAGGTGTTGTTGGGAGATCAAAGATTCTCAGATCATTTCCTACTAAAGTTGCGCATGAAACCCAAAACAAGCCAGTTGATCTTTCCTCATTGCACACCCCAACATATTCATACAAGCACACAGACGTGCACCCCTATTTACACACGCGCAGGAGATTATGAGCTCAGAGAGAGAGGGAGATTACATAATACAATCAATCGCTATTTACATTTGCAAGATTTTAGGAGTTAGTGTGGATGACCAGATCCAGATCCAGCAGAAAGTCTTATTCCTCTCTGTTTCCCAAAACCAAATGAATCTCGTCCTCAAGCTTCAATCTGTTTCCTATGTGGTGAGATGATCCTGAAAACATGCTCTTGGCTGATGCAGTTGTCCACCATAACTACCCATCTGCTCTTCTTCCTCCACCCTTCGCAGCCGTCGATCTTGCCTTGGGCTTTAGCACCTTCCTACGCCGCCTCGAACGGCCTGTGCGGGTCATCACCGGCGGAGGTTCAAAGAGCGACAGCAACAGAGCAGCACAGCACAGACCCAGCTTTCACACGGTCCCGCACGTCTAACCGTCAAAAACCTCGGACGACGGCACAGGAACACATCAACCCCCTCAGTGAGTGACCTGTGCTCTCTCGCATTCACTAGCTCACCCACTACGCCAAGCCGCCGCCTCGCCGCAACCAGAGGTGCAGCAGCTGCAAGTGCTTCGTCTACACCCTCGCCCCGATCGTCATCCTCCGCGTCGCCTTCCTCGGGTTTGCCCTCACCGTCTGCGTCAAGAGCCCCGAGCTCAGGCTTCGCCGCGTCGACATCAAGTCCCTCGACTACTCCACCGCGGCCTCCTTCTCAGCTCCCTCGACCGAGTCGCCGGTTGGGGAGGCCGTCCTCCGGAACACCAACTTCGGGGGTTCGAGTTCTCGAACGGCACGGCTGTGAGCGTGATCCACGGAGGGGCAGCGCTGGGCGAGGGGAAGATCGAAGGAGGGAGAGGCCGGAGAGAGAAGCGAGCGGCGCGACGAGCGTAGAGAGATTTTGAGATTCAAAATTTCGAAACCTCCGTCGGGTGAAAGAAATGGGAAATGGTAAATTCTCTTTCCTTGGAGAGCAACGTAAAGCTTTGCTTCTCTTTCCTTCGTAATAAATGCAATGAGAGAGAATGTGCAGGCTAGGTCTGTTCGGTTCCTTGCAGAACAGTAAAACAGGACAATACGTGCAGGAGGAGAGAGAAACTTTCGAGATCTGGCACCAATATTTACGAAATTAAAAGGGCCGAAGCTCGGACTCCAGCGTGGCTGCTGGGCGACACGTGTCGCCCGGTGAATGGACTTGGAGGAAGCCACATTGGAGTCAGAGCTGCAGCCAATATTTTCTCTGCCTCCCCCTTGTCTTTCTAGCTCCGGCTCCATAAACCACCAACTGGCCTCTCAAACTCTCCTTCATTTCTACTCTTAGTTTGATCCTGATTTCCGACTTGGGTACATCACCAACAATTTTGAAGTGGAATTGGGCTACAAGGAAGAGGCTGGATATTTCAATAGTGGTGTTGAGTTTCGAGGTTCCGACAATTGCCACAAGAGATATTAAGACTAAATGAAAGTGAATTCCAAATTCTTTTCAACATTTTTGTATATAAGTCCCAAAATCAAGTTCCGTGATTCCATCCTACTTAGATATACTTCTTAACATTGAGCAAGGAAGGTAGATTTTTTTCGTAGAATCCTCACATTGAGGAAAGGAAAAGCACACATAAAATGAGAAAAAAATAAAAATTAATAGAAGGGCTCCGACTAAAAAACAAGAAAGAGGGGGTAGGGTGGAACTGTTTTGCATCACCACTTGCAAACAGAGACCCAGCGGAAGATGAAGCAGACAAACAAGAATTTTAAGCACATCATATATCTTCACGCCTGCATATGTTGTCCATAGTCCTGTCTCTCCCTCCGCCGCAATATCCCTTGCAGCCATTGCCAGAACCCCAAAACTGAGTGCCACTACTGAAATATCCAGCCTCTTCCTTGCAACCTAGTTCCGCTTCAAAAGCATTGGCAACGTACCCAAGCCGTGAATCGGGATCAAACTAAGAGTAGAAAATGAAGGAGAGTTCGAGAGGCCATTCGGTGGTTTTTGGAGCCGGAGCCGAAAAGATGATGAGGGGGCGAAAAGGCGAAGAAGGAGGAGGAAGGGAGAGGATGGAGATGGAAGCCTTTGTTGCAGAAGAGAGAAGTTGTGAAGAAGGACCTCATCTCTACAAAAAGGAGAGAGAGAAGGCAATGCATTAATTATTGCTTGTGTCAATTTTT
Organism: Eucalyptus polyanthemos subsp. polyanthemos; assembly: GCA_017140185.1. NCBI lineage: Eukaryota > Viridiplantae > Streptophyta > Magnoliopsida > Myrtales > Myrtaceae > Eucalyptus > Eucalyptus polyanthemos. Next base: position 41,729,258 of record CM029464.1, on the reverse strand, counting down.
TACTCAAGTCTACAAGAGAGAGAAAAGAGCGCTTCGGATTCAAATTTGTTAATCCATGTAATGGGCACGTGACGCAATTTGACTCGAGCACGCACGCCATGGACGGTAATAACTTGGTGGTTTGAAATCACTAAATATTTTCTCCTTGATTTTGCTAATTCATATTATTTTCTCTTTGCTATTTTGCTTTCAGTTTTGGACAATTTATCTTGATATGCCTCTTAGACTTACAATAGTGCAAATTAGATCCCTTTGCTTTGATCTTAATCTGAACTTGTCACAATTACTTTTCTCAACAAACCTTCCTCTGGCAACTAAACCAGCCCCATGATCATTACTGCCTTCAAAAGTCAATTCTGTATTCAACATCAATAGTTCCTCTACTAACAATCATGGTTTCTCTAAAAAATTTATAAGACGAAGGTAGTGAAACTAATAATAAGAGAGTCCAATCTTCATCTTCAACTTTAACATCAATGCTTCTTAATTCAAATATAATAGCATTGAATTCCAAAGTATGAGATTTAAGAGAAGCAACTTCAGCCATACGAAAAGTAAAAAGTCATTGCTTGAGCCTCAACCGAATGGTGAGGGATTTTGTCAAAAAAAATGCTCTCCAATCCATAAACCTGCAGTTGTTTTCTGATCTAGTACCTCCTATAGAACTTCATTCGTGAGGCACAACTGAATAGCAGATAAGATTCTTTCATTCAGTTCTTTCCATGTTTCATCTGACATGCTTTCTAATTTCTTCCATTTTCCAAATAGAGTTTTTATCAAACCCTGTTGCATAAGAATAGCCAACATACAAACTTGGCATAAGTTGAAATTGCCGCTCCTATCAAACTTCTCAATATTAAATCTCGCTGTTGAACTTGAAGCCATAACTAGAAGATCAAGAAAAATTCTAAGGCTCTGATACCAGTTTGCTATGGTAGATGCGAGAAACTAAAATGAAATTGAAATTGAGAAGAAATGAACAACACTAGATTTATTTGAAAACTCTTGTGAGAAAAACCATAGCGGAGAGGAGAAGCAAAATCTACTATAGAATTTCAAGGATTACAAAAAGTGTTCGTAAAAAATCAATATTTTTTCTATCTCAACTTTTTAACCTAACAACTTGAGAAAAACAATATTTCTATTATCCCCAAGTCCTAACATAAAGCCCATATAAAAAAAAAATCAAGATATACTCAAAAAGCTATTTACTCTTTAAGCTCACTCATGTTTGAGAATTGGTTAAAATTTCTAGTTTCGCCTCAATTTTGTCTCAAAATTTTGATAAATTTGTTATAAATATATCAATTTGGGGTTTTTTATGACACAAAAATTAATTTGAATTAAATATAATACAAATATATCAATGTAGAATTTTTACAACAGAAAAGTTACTTAGTTTGAAGTAAATGTGTTTACTTGTGCCCATTAAGACGGGTAAATCCCTAGTGGACGCAGGATGTCACCCCTCCGCCACACTCAAGTGAGATCGGACAGTGTCTGGGTGATTCGAACTTCCATAGTCCCATTAGCTCTATGGTCTAAACATCCGATAAATGAGGCAACACCACATGATGTCTTATATTTTATGCATGGACACATCAACGGCAGCCAACAGTATTAGATCCACTATTAATATCGGCGGAATGGTCCCTGCACTTTTTGAGGAGCACTTTTGACCTTCTTCCTGCTTTGGCTATGATTCTAATCCGACTATTCTCGCAAGATAATTTGGGTCCTTCCGTTGAATTTCTACTCAAAAATTGCTGGAAATTGTTGAGTCGGTATCAGCAAACATGTGGCTCTTAGCCATAAAAGCCTCTGAATAGCCGTTGTGGCGCCTCAATTGAGGTAGCTGATGCTAGATTTGGCTCACTGCTACCCCATCAGTCGTTGAGTGTTTCATCGGTTTTGAGTTTTTTTTTTTTTTATTTGAAAAAATGTGATTTTTTTAAAACACCATTTAAACCAAATTCAGATTCGACCAACTTGCACTAAAGATGCACTCATTTGGACAGCTACAACTCAGGGTATGTATACTGTAAAGTCGGCATACCACGCAATTAATAAGACTAAACTCGGTGGATTAACAGATGGTGCTTCTACTTCATACAGAACCCCTACCTGGTTTTGGAGAAATCTTTGGAAGATGCCTGCAGCTCCTAAAGTCCATATATTCCTCTGGTCCATTTGTAATGACTCCATAGCAACGAGACACAACTTGCATAGAAGACACATCATAGACAGTCCGTGTTGCCCAATTTGTCAAACGCAGATTCCTGAAACTTTAGAACATTTGTTTTTACTATGTTCATGGACTAAACAGGTATGGTCACACTCTCAGATTGGCATATCTGTTGATCCTACTAATATCCAGAGGCTGGACTCATGGCTTGTATCTACGATTGCTAATGGGAACCGCTTACCTCAACTTGCGCTGATAGCAAATGTACTGTGGCAGATCTGGAAGGCTCAAAACGGCTTCCTCTTCCGTGGTAAATTTCCTAATCCGACCGTTGTTGTAGAAGCAGCTTTTACTAATACCCAAGTAGATCGACTGTCTTCGCCATCCTCTGCACACCAGAAGACCTCAGTCATTCAAATGGGTCATTTATGGCGTCCCTCAGATCCTGGTACACTGAAGATTAACATTGACGGATCTCATCACCAGGGTAGTACTCACGATAGTATCGCTAGTATTTGCAGGGATCACCAAGGTAAACTTACCGATATTTTCTCAGTAAGGGTTGAAGCTTCCTCCGCTCTGCAGGTGGAGATCCATGCCCTATCTTTAACGCTTCGTCATCTTCTTGATCAGGGGCTCCAAAACGCATCACTTGTTGTTGATTCTGACAACCCTCCCTGGTGGAAGCACTGAATCGACGAGCACAGCCGCCATGGCCGGATCGTGCTCTCTTCTCGGAGGCGGCCTTTCTGTTCTCTCTCTTCCCCAATCTTTCGCTAGGGTTTTGCCCTAGGGAGGCTAATGCGGTCGCCGACTGGGCCTGTAAAGCCCATAGTAGAAATCCTACGATTAGCATATCCCCTCTTCATCCGCCCCTTCCTCTATTGAATTTGTTATGTGCGGATGCTCTTGCAGCTGGTTGTACGGATTTTTATTATTAATATATGTCGCTCTTCCACTGTTAAAAAAAAAAAACCAAAATTATTTCCCAATCCACTTTTAAATTATAATTTACCAAATACTACTTCAATTCAAGAAACTCTTTTAACCTAAAGGCCTTTCCATTTTCTCAAAAACTTTTCCTTACTCCCCATACTTTTTGGAGAATTCAATTTACTGTCTGTAGGTACATTTTCTCAACTGCAGCTTTAGTTGTGAAAATAGGTGTTGCAGTTGCAATTTTTAGAACTACTTGAAGTTGTTACAATCTCTGCAGCTGTCGCAATTTTTAGAAAGTTATCCCATCCGATTTTTGTGTGTTGTAGTTTTAAAATATATTGCTAAACACGCAAGTCACAACATTTCACAATATAGCCAAAGTTCAAACACAACTATACCAAACGAGCTCTTACTCCATGTACTTTGTCTTGCAACAATATTAATACCTGTACCAATCACGGTGAGATTTTAAGTATGATTTTTTCACATTTTCTATTCTATATAAGAATTAAATGACATTGGCCGTTAATGTGAAACATGAAATTTTTGCATGCGTGTCTTTTAATCAATATCGATGGTTTAATAACTAATAATTGAAAGGAATTTCTCTAAAGGCACTTACGGTTTAAGAGTCGAGATTGACACTCAAAACTAACAGCCCCCTCGCTCCACGAGCAAGTCCTTACAATCAAAGTGATGCGGACTTATTAGTACAGCCACAGCCGAAAGAATCCCTATAAACTTCCAAGATATTTTACCCATTAATTGTGAGTTAAAGTTGTGGTGAGAAGACGTAAAAGTTATTTATTTTATTTCAAGAATAGGCCTCGATATTTGTACATGGATATGGCTTGAAAATGATGATGCAATTGTTGCATACAGTGTAACATTAATTTAATGGGATAGTCAATATGACTGGGCACGCTTGGAAAGGTAGGAATCACCAATTTGTTATTACCTTTCACCTTATAATCTTCACAAATATTACAATAGTTCCATTTAAGTATATTTTAGCTTACAATCTCTATAATAGTTACCTTATATAGAGATATCATATGATATTTCATTTATTTTAAGATTAAGCATTTTTGTAAGGATATCCAAAAAATAATATAAGTTTACTTAGAGATTCTCTCACTTACATTAATATAAATCTTGTTTCTAATTTTTTGTATGTCGTGTTTTCTTAATCAATATAGTTAACTTTGTAAATTAAGAAATTTAAAAAGTAGGAATATCGACCCAATAAAATTTTAAATGAGTTTCTACTTTTACCATTATTAAAATCATAGGCTGAACTATCATGATATTTAAAAAGACCAAAGAGGTAAAAATATAGATAGCATTTTTGTGAATTTCGAAATTTGTTTGAAATGAAAAGATATTATAAAATCCAAGTGTATGATTATAAAAATTGTGAATGATATTGAATAACTAATTTGACTTTGTTATGGAAGTCGATGGACTAGGTTGGACAAATTGCAAAGTTTACAAACTATATCAAATATTTTGCAATAATTCAAAAATCACATTGAACAAATTAAAAGTTAAAAAATAACATCACACATCTAGTAAAAAAAATTAGAGACTATTAGTATCATTTATTCATAAAAAAAATTACCATTATATTATGTCATCAATTTCTTTGGACTCCAATTTTGAGCTAATTCTCTTATGCCCTACCATATTATTTCTTTACCTAATTGAAAATTATTAGATAACCCTTTCTCTTATTTTTATGAGTTTCTTCATCAAGCTATTAAAAAATAGACTAAAATATAATACGAGAAAAGGATGTAGTGTATTAATAATTGCAAAATTTGTCTAGCTAGCATTGATTGAGATATTCGGAAGGTGGTTGTTAACATGGCTTGCTTTTTATAAATATATATATATATGTCCTTATCATGTTAGTAAATGAATAAAATGAACGTATCAAGCGGGCTGATTCCTCCAATCTTATTGTGGTTTGGTAGAAAATGAAAAGAAAAGGTGGGCTGATTCCTCCAATCTTAATGTGGTTCGGTAGAAAATGAAAAGAAAAGAATCCCTATAATGACGCTGTTCAAGGCCTCCGGTACATGAGTCATAAGTAAATTCTCAGGAAGGACCATTGTCTTATTTCGACTTTATTTCTTTCCCACAGATTTGCATATTCATATTCAACTACTTTACTCTTTGTCCTAATGTTTGACTATGAAGCAGGAAGCACGCGCTGGTCCACCACCGATCACGTTTGCAGATAGGCCAAAGAATTTACAATGATCACCTTTTGCTTTGAAGCACAAAATCATCTGCCAACTTCAATGCCCAAAGGGCGAAGATGGACAATTCATGACCCTACCGTTCCCCCAACACAGTAAGCTCTTTAATGGATTTATTCGAGGGTAGGTGAAATGCAAATTAAATGTAATCAAACGAAATGAAATTCTTCTTTGACTTTACCAAAACTAAAAAACAAATAAACGGAGCATCATTGGGTTGCAAAATTCGCTTTTTATGATTGTCGGGTGACTGCGGTTTGCAGATTGACGGGTCATTTACTGACTGACAGCTGTAAGCACATGCTTGGCATGTGGGCCGCCTCGCCTTCGAAATTCGAATACCTGTTAGGTCAGAATTATATAATATATATATAAGATGTGATTGACGAGTCACTTACTGACTGACAGCTTTATGTACGCATGTCTGAGGCACACAAGCACCAAGTAAAAAAAAAACAATAATATAAAAATATATAAACTTAATACATTTTTTTTTTATTAATCTAGAGAATTCCGTAAATCAATAACCGGCTAGTAAATCCTAAGGGAGCGACCGCAGGATTCACCACCACAAGATCTTTAAAGGGTAAGAATCCCTAACGACGCCCTTGGAATTCAAACTTCTTCCATTCGTGAGGGGAAGAGAGCTTTGTCTTCTGCATCATGGACAAGTGATTAAACCTACTACATTTGTATCAATTTAATTATAAAATTTTCAATTGAATTAATTTAATCATAAATCTTTTCACATCGATACTAATTGAGTCAATCTGAAAAATTACTAACATAAACAATGATCGTCGTACGTGACACGATCAGCATTGATGGTGATATTTTTATATAGTTTTTCATTATTTTATCGAATTTTTTGTTAATTTTTTCCTTTTTCTCTTTCACTTTTCTCTTTCTTCCTTATTTTCCTCCCCTAGCCTTTGGCTAGTAGGGGTCATTGACTGGCTAGCAAAGGCGCTGGCCACAAGCAAGACCGACCCTCGCCATATTAAGTAAGAAGACCCTCACCTAGCCCTCACTAAAGGTCGGCGAGTGTTGGGAAGCACTTGCTTGGATGAGGCTCCTTGCCAACACCAGAGGTCGGCAAGGCCACCCCTCACCAAAGGGGACCCTACATCAAGGGCTACCTTGCTCAAATGGCGAAGGGCCTCATCTAGGCAAGGCTAGTCCTCGCCAACCCTCGTAAGATAATTTGGCTCATTTTATTGAATTTCTACTAAAAAAATGTTGGAAATTGTTGAGTTGGTATTAGTAACTAATGCATTGCTCTTAACCATACAAGCCTCTAAATTAAACTCGCCATTTTAGGCTCCATTTTAGAACTACATTCTTGAAAGGTTTTTGGCTCTAAATTCTCTTGGACATATACAAATACCATTTGAGAACATTTTTAAAGAGTTTTGAGAAGACACAATTGTATTTCCAAAAGCCTCTAAAGGCTTTTCACCCAAACAAGTCCGAAAATGTTTTGAGCCATGAGCACTTATGGAATGCAAATACAATTTTTCTTTCAACTTTGCTTCTACTAAACTTTTATAATTTTGGAAATATCTCTACCTCATTTGACATCATCAATGAGGGTTCAGGCCGCCATGAGATGAGCCAATCTAGCACCAATCAGCCTCATTTGTGGTCTCACGACCTTGGGATCACCTTGAGAAGGTTATGATAAGCTAATTAATTAATCCAATACAGGAAATATTATTTTCTTGAGAAAATTTACTGTTTTCTGCCCATAACTTGTCCCAAAATTTATTTAGTCCAACTACAAAAGCATACACGCGAGATCCATTGTGTAGCACATTCTCCTACAACCAGCTAGTAGGAAGAAAATGGATAAAATCATATCATAAATCTCAAATTTTTTATACGAAATGCAAATGAGTTTTAAAATTTCAGTTAGATCAATCAAGTTATATACCTTTATCAAAAAATACAATTCAATTTAAACCTTTAAATTAATTCAATTAAATTCTAAACATTTACTAAAATGCAATTAGAAGCTGAACTTATGTTGGAAATTGCAATTTAAGGATGCCATGCAGGCAATATCGAATGGCATGTGGCTAATTTTAGGTACTAAAAATTATCGATGGTACTTGATTGGAATCTTTAAGAAAAGTTTAAGAATTAGTTGAGCCACTCAAAAGATTAAGGTTTTGATTTCATTCTATATATAAAAGGTCTAGGATTCTATATATAAAAGGTCTAGGACCTTTGACATGCTATTCTCTACGTCGAATAAAATTGTTGTATGGGGAGTTAAGGTCTCAAAAATACTACACGGTTAATTTACCAAGTTAGTGCAGATATAATTTAAGTTGATTATCGCTATGCTCCTTTCAAATGAAACAATGTGCTATTTTAGTGATTTACTTTTGGGTGGCTTTGATTATTCCCAATAGTTTGCAGTGAGGGTGAGCATCGGTCTAGGGTCAACCCTAGACCGACCCTAGATAGGCCCAACCTTGCCGGTTTTGATCTAGTTCCCAAGGAGATAGGGTCAATCCTTAGTCTTGGGATTCCTAAACCAGCACTGTGCAGGTTAATCCTTGATCTTGAAAATTCAGGATCGGTTCAATTTAAACCAACCCTGACTCTATATATATTATATATCTAATATATTATTTATAATTTTTTATATAAAGAAAACTCTAAAATAAACGACATCAACAATATTAAATAGCTCATTAGTAAGAAGTTCAAATAATTTTACATTATTCTTTAATAACTTATATTTTTAATGTCTTTTACAGCGTCAACAGCCATAATTTATAGAGAAAGAAAATGTTTTTGTGAAGAGTTCTCATGGTGTCCAAAATGGCATAAATAACTTCTTACAACATTCTCTCTTTTATCTTTTTTGTCTTTTTAGTCTTCAATTTGCCAAAATCGAAATAAACAACTTCTCTGCTCGTTGCTCGACACTTGCCTCGCTTGCTTTGGTTCACTCGTGTTGTTTGCTACTCGATGCTCGCCTAACTTGTTGCTCTTTGCTCGACGCTCATCTCACTTGACACTCACCGCTTGCCTCTCTTAGCTAACCTCACTCGTCACCGAACCCATTAGATTAGTTCAGTCCTCAGTCGTCTTTTCAAGGAGTACAAAATATGAAATAAAAAATTATCGGTTGGTCATGGGTTGACTTTGAAATTAGACCGAACCCATTAAGTTAGTTTGATCATCGATCACTTTTTCAAGGAGTACAAAAAATGAAATAAAAAAATTACCGATTAGTCCTGGGTTGACCCTGGAATCGAATCGAATCTACTGGGTCGGTCCGGTCCTTAATTCCAAGTTCAATAGGGTCGATTCTCAATCCCAAAAATTGAGGATCAACATTATGTGAGTTGGTCTTAGGGTTAAGAGGTAGACCGGTTCAACTCGGACCATACTCACCCTAGTTTGTAGATACATGACAAGTCGACAAATCTCTTTTTATTTAAGTCCACGAGGGGAGATTTATAAGCAACAAAAAATTTCATCTCCACTTTAAATGTACCCGACAGATATAGGGGACCGTACCCATAAATTCTCCCAGGATGGAAGAGTTATATATAACAAAATTTAATTTTTTGTCGCGTGCATTTAAGCGATTTGGTAGTGTACGCATTTAAGATTATCCGGCGTACTAATCGAGGTATTTGAGAGCTCATTTGGACACTGTCTAGCTACTCATTAAAAAAAAATTATTTCAATATATTTAGAAGATACATTAAAATAATTTTTGGGTGGGGGGCGGCTCCCCCGGTTCGCCCCTCCCCCGTTTGTCTCACAATGAGATCTTTGTTTATTGTTGACCAAAAGAAAAACACGCATCTGCATACTGTCTCATGGAATGATTCTATCAACAAAATCAAATTGAAACAAACCACCTCGAACAAAGTAGAGAGAATCGCTCATTTTTGACCTCCCATTTTTGGTGCTATCAATGGCCTCTTCTTCACAACCCAAGAGGACTTATCATGTCTTCTTGAGTTTTAGAGGCCCGGACACTCGTGATAACATCATTAGTCATCTTTACGATGCTCTAAACCGCGTAGGAATACACACATACATCGACAACAAGAACCTCCGAAAAGGAGAGCGGATATCAAAGGCGCTTACGAATGCGATTAAGGATTCACGCATCGGACTCATCGTTTTCTCCAAGAATTATGCCTCTTCGATTTGGTGTCTGGATGAGGCAGCCAAGATCATGGAGTGCGAGAAGACCAACGACCTCTCCGTTCTACCTGTGTTTTACAAAGTAGACCCCAGAGAAGTAAGAACAGGAAGAACGAGTTACAGCAAAGCTTTCCGTGATCACGAAAATAAGTGCAAGGATGGTGCGCGAGTAGGCTTCAATTTGGCTGATGTGACTAACTGGAAGGATGCTCTTCATGAGGCTGGAAGTTTATCAGGGTGGACATACAGCAATGGGTAAGCAGACTGGTAGCCCTCTTCATTCGTCTTGTGTTTGCTTATGAAGGATCATTTCCTTTCGTTTTGCTACTTAGGAAAAAGTATTATGTTGGATAGTGAGAGGCCGCCATTGCTTAGCCAAATTCGGTCATTCCCAACCCATTTTCTCCAATCTGCGGCATTATACGGTCCTTTTGTACAATTTTTACAACACTTCGCATCGTGAGGGACATATTTCCAATCATTCTCCTTTTAATGCGTATAATATTTGTTTGAAATCATCGACCTCTCCCCCACTCATTTTGCATCGTAGGTGGATTTTCTCCCTCTTTTCATTTAGAATTTCGCTGTTTAAGAATTGATACTAACTCTTGGTACTGTTTCTCAGGGTCATCACCGAGCTCAAAAAGGGAATTCCCGTCCAATCAGGAAGCAGGGAGCACCAGTAGGTTTTCTGAAAGTTATCTCTAAGATAAATTAGCGTCATTATACTGTTTAACTTAATAATAGGATATTTTTATGCGTAGTCGTGGTACTCCGTAAATAAAACTGTGGGGGATTTTAATAAATACAGCTGTTACTTTGTGGGTTCAAACTATAGAATAGTCTGTCGTTCTACTATATTTTGAAATATGCCAAAAAGGTCATTTGTCTACTTAATTAAAATCTAGGAAATATCGTATTCTCTCTATACCGTTATTTTGCTTGTTTTAATATCTGCATATGGATAACCCTGCAAATATAAGCCGATCTCTGAGTCGAATCAAAGTAGGCGAACTAGCGTGTAGGAGCCGATGGCCAATGGATCATGAACGCCCATGCCTGTGATATGAAGTTTCAGGATGAGGTTCAAACGGAGAACTGAAAATTTTTGGGTGTGTTTATTTTGCGAAAAATGAGTAGTTTGGAAAATATTTTTGAAAAATAATTTCTTATATAATTTATAATAATTAATCAATGAAACATATTTTCGTCATTGATAATAATCTATGCTTAATTATTTTCATTGGCAATGAAATTTTTTCCATTCATTTATTTTTCTAAATGGTAAAACGATTATTTTTTGAAATTTTTTTTTTTTCTAAATTACTCATTTTCTGTGAAATAATAAGTTATGTATTGAGTATTGACTTCTCTCTTTTCTGACAGAAGTGAAGCACAGCTCGTGAGAAACATTGTAGAAGATATCTCAAGACGGCTGGAACGGGTACCCTTGGATATTTCTAAATATTCAAGTGGCACGCTCTCCCGAGTGAAGGAGCTGATATCAATTTTGAAGATGAGGTCTGAGGATATAGCTCAAAATGGAAGTCTTACTATTGGATTATGGGCAATGGGAGGTATGGGAAAGACAATTTTAGCAAAAATCCTCTATAACTCTATTTTCGAAAATTTTGAAGGTGCCGTTTTTCTTGATGTCATTTCGAGTGATCCCAAAACCTTAAAAGAACTGCAACAACAACTGCTATTTAAATTAACAGAAACGGATATAAGAGTGGCCAACTATCACGAAGGAATTACTGTAATAAAACAGAGACTTTATTGCAAAAAAGTTCTCCTTATTCTTGACGGTGTGAGTGACAAACGCCAAATAGATGCTTTAGCTGGAGCGCAAAATTGGTTTGGTGAGGGAAGTAGGATCATCATTACAACAAGAAATAAGAGTGTGCTCAGCAGGACTACAGCTATCTACGAAGTGAAGTCCCCGGAGGAAAATGAGGCTCGTGAACTTTTTCTGATGTATGCTTCCGAAAACAAAGACGAAAAGATCAGGGGAAATCTTGTGGACAGTGCTCTGCAATGTACTCAACGCCTTCCTTTAGCACTGGAGAAATTGGGTTCTGCCTTCCGTGATTGGTGTGAACTTGATCGTATCTGCAAACTGAAATCATTTGCCATCCGCTCTCACCCAAACATCCATGATGTGCTTAAAGAAAGTTTAAATGGATTGGATAGTACTACGAAGGATATTTTTCTTGACATTGCTTGCTTCTTCAACGGGTGGAGTAGAAAATACGTTGAAAGTCTTCTTGGTAGTTGTTATGTTGTCAGTAGTCGTGATGATGACAATTGCTGTGATGTGGCAGCTAGCATAGTGAATGATCTCATTGAAAGATCCTTGATAAGGGATGAGAATGGGACCCTTCAAGTTCATCGCTTGGTTGAGTTGATGGGTCAGAAAATAGCTGATCAGCATCGTCCCAAGAAACGTAGCAGGTTATGGCGAAGTGAAGATGTCGCCTGTGCACTATCGACAGACAAGGTAACAGTACTTGATATTAAAATCAAGATTTTTGTATTTCCTTGCCCGATTAAAATTGTGAGCTTGGGTTAGATTAGGATTTCATTTACTAGTTATAATAGAACCATTGTATTTTTGTTTGTGTGCAGGGGCAATATGAGGTAGAAGCCATAGTGTTGGCCCCAACACAGCCGAAACAGATAAAAATTGCTTCTGATTCTTTTGCGAACTTGACACAGTTGAGATTCCTCATAATGATTAATGTCAACACTAATTTTCCAGGTACTATCAATCTCCCTGATCAGCTAAGATGGTTTGAATGGCCAGAGTGTCCCGCCTCCTGTTTAAAATTTTCCTCTACTCCATCGAACCCAGCGGTACTTGCCGTGCGCAAAAGCCTCTTAATAAAAAACCGGGGGGAACCATAATTTAAGGGGCGCATGGTTTCTGGCAGCATTTCAAAGAACTTGGATTAGCAAAGTGAACCCCAATTCCTAAAGCTATGAAGACAAAGCTCGTTCACCGGAATCCTATTTGTCATGATTTTATCTAGGGGAAGAGAAGATGAAGTAGAGTTTTTGTTGTATCTTCAACAATTTTAGCCGCGCATGCTTTTCATGGAGCCGAAATTGGAGCAATGCTAGCCCTTTTAGAGCAGTAACTTCTCCAGCATATGAGCATTTGAAGTGAGCCAAAGAGACTTCCCTAAAGAAGAGAGAATAGGCTTCGTTCGGGCAAGAGAGGGAGATAAAAATAGGGTGTGCGTTCACTTGAGCATTTTGTACGCGGTGAGAGTGAATGATTTGTAATGTAACACTGAGAACTTACATTATTCACAAATGGGGCGTCCAAGAGTTATATGAGACACTATTTTACCTGAGTATCATACCATAGCATGAAGCTCTAGCATAACGTACACAATATATGGTCCGTTAATGTCTATCTCATCTTAGACCTCATGATTTTGTTTGGTGTATAGATATACAATTTTCCACGAAGTTATCCATCTCGATGTTACTTCTATTTGAGCGGCTTTGAAGCTAGAGTTCCAATGCTAAAATATGTTGTGACCCTAAAAGACATTTCTTATAAGTTAATTATGTTGAAGAAATATATCCCTACTTGATTTTGAAGATTGACAAAAACCTTCCTATGTGTTTATTGATGCTGATGATAAGCTTTCCAAGTGTCATTCTTGGAGCAAATATATTCATATCTTATTTATCAGATTCAAGACACTAGTGAATCTAGTTCTTTACGTAAATATATTATTATATCTTCTTAATCAAAGGCAAATGTGTAATTTGCAAAGATTATCAAGATAACGGATGTTGAGAGAACTTTCCATCTTTCCCTATGATGTGAAGCGGCTAGGAAATGCCTTGGATTTCTCTCCTTAATTATTGATTGTCTAGGAGGGAAGAATATCAACGTAATCTTTCCATATTCAAATGGTAAATCATGCGACAATCAATTGAAGATGAGATGCACTTTATAGATGAAGAACTCAATTTATGGAAACCTAATCTCTGTTGTACGGACAGCTGAATCAAGGAAGATTCTATCCTTGGCATCCTATGAGCGATCAGATCTTTGTAATTCATTTAACTCCAATGGGTTGATTGGAAGAATGATATTTGGAGTTTATATCCAAAGGGGATTGTGATGTTGAAGGAAAAACAAGAATTGAAGTCTAAAATTTCCAAAGTTCAAGAGAGCTTTGTCTTTACATACTTGTCTTTGTGAGCTTAATCCGTAATCACTTAGAGGTTGTTATTGGAGTGTGAGATCAGAAAAAATTATCACACTTACTCGAGTCAAGAGTACTCAGTTGTTGTAACCTTCGATTGATTCATTAGTGAAATTTAGTCAATAAGTTGTCAACACGAGAGAGTGGACGTAGACTTATCATAAACCGAACCACTATAATTGTTATCTACATTTTTCTATTCCTTAAACTCTCTTTTATTTCTTGTGATAGATTATTACACACTAGTAAAATCTTACCACCGCACAAACTCATCACTAGACATTATCCTTTTGTAATATTGAATTCGAATATTCTTAAATTCTGCATATTCACCTATTCATCCCCTCTAGTTGACAGTTTTAGCCGTAACAAATTCAAATTAGACAAATTGTTTCTTAATACAAGTGTCTTATATTGTATGTATGACTTTATTATACAACCATCATAACGCCGAACAAATAATATTTGAGCTAAACAAGAAATTAGAGACAAAGCTCATCATCACATTATTGTACCATTGAGCTAAATTCCAACATTTTTTTTTGGGTCGAAAATAGGCTTTGTATTATAATTTCGGAAACTTACATTGAGACGCTAAAGCGTCGGCATATACAAGGTCTAGCAAAGTATAAGGCGGAAAGATGTTCCAAACTTGGGCTAAAGTGTTTGAAAAGTGGGCCTTTGCAACCCAGTCAGCCACTGTGTTGGCCTTGCGCTTGTAGAACCAAACACTTAGGTTAGGGAAGTGAAAAAATAAAGCGATAGCCTCCTCTAGCAACGCTCGGACCTCCCATGGCAGCGACCCTTCACCTGTGACAGCCGCAATGATGATGCTACAGTTCGATTCAAGTATGATTGGTGCCTGATCAAGCCCTTGACACAGCAAATGCCTGAGCACAAAAGTGAGAGCCTGAAACTCCGCACTCAAAGCCGAAGCAGCAAGAAATTGCATGGTGTAAACATCTGTAAGTCTTCCATGCTTATCTCTACATATAGAAACCATCAATCCGTGTGTGCCGCCTGGTTGGAATGATGCATCAATATTGCATTTTAGAGTACCTGGATCCGATGGTTTCCAAATCCGATTTTGGTTCTGTTGTGATGTAGGTCTTGTCGAAAGGGTAGGGTTGCTAGTCTGATAAAGTCGAGTCTGTGTGATGGCGCTTTCCACTGCTAAGATCAAGTTGAGACAGTGGCCACGAAAAATGAATCCATTTCTCATACTCTAAATTTGCTAGAGAACGTTGGCAATTAGCTCCAGAGCAGGTAAGTGACTCTTCAAAATAGCCTTTTCTTTTAACCATACTTCTAAGCGAGTTATTGAACTAGTCTAGATGTCGATGTTGATCTGTGGATGAGCTCAGATGTCTGTAGTCCACGAATAGCTGAGGAATAAGTGCTCTAAAGTTTTTGGGATGCTCTGTTTACAAATTTGACAAAATGGATCAGAAATGATATGTTTCTGGACCAAATTGTCTCTAGATGCAATATCATTTTGACATACCGACCATAGAAATATTTGAAGTTTTGGAATTGTTCGCATGGCCCAAATGTTTTTCCATAGTAGCCTAGGATGCTGATATGATGTTGATGCTGTAAAATTGTTTTTGTTTCTGTTGATAGTGGACAAAACATGATAGTTACTCTTCACTATATATTGGCCGTCCTGTGCGGCTATCTAGACTAGTTTATCTTCAGCAAAACTAGGTTGAACTGGAATGGTTAGAATTTCTGCGATGATTTGGTTATCGAGAAATCTTTAAAGCAAAGATGTGTTCCAGCTATTGTGGATGGGATCAATGAGATCTGCCACCAGTTTGGGTTCCTCTCTAGCCGCTGGGCCACCAAGAATTCATCTTGGTAACCATCAATCCTCTCGAATTCTGATATTTGTGCTATTACCCACTGACCAGCTAACATTAGGTAAAATAGCATTTCGGCCCACTAATAGACTCTGCCATCCCCAAAATGGTCTAGCTCCTCTGGTCGCTGCTTGGAAGTAGCACTAAAATACAGACCCTTGAAAACCTGACTTTATAAAGCTTGAGGCTATTGAAGTAAACACCACGCTTGCTTGCTAAGCATAGCTCTGTTAAATTCAAGAAGATCGCGAAATCCTAGACCGCCATTGTCTTTACTCCTCTTGAGAATATCCTACTTCTTCTAGTGTATCCCTGCTTTGTTCTGATCATTCTTCCACAAAAAACGAGCTATACTTTTTTCTATATTTTTACAAAGAGGCACAGGAAGTTTAAAGATCGATGTAGCATGGTGAGAAAGAGACTGGATGATAGATTTAATGAGAATTTCCTTTCCTCCTTTAGAAATGAATCTTTCTTTCCATCCTTCCAACTTTGCTTGTATTCTCCCCAAAAGCCAAGAAAACATTTCTTTTTTAGATCGGCTCCAGTCAAAGGGGATTCCCAAATACTTTCCATGTGGCATCCCAAAATTTCATGGCAACCTTTGGATTGCATTACGACCTATAAAAAGGTGATGGAAGTGTTATTGATTTATGTTATGGCCTTTAGACCAAATAATTTTAATAGATTAATGCCGAGTATTTTAATGGAAAATTATTTAGGGAGAAATACATCTTATGTTAATGGATGATCAAGGTTGGTGCTATAGGACTATTTGATAAAGAAGACTTTGTTCTTGACTATGCACTTTATAGATTTGATTTTATGGATTAATGTCACAAAGTCTTTTGGTCATTTTATTATGCAATTATGTATTTATTTAAATGAGGATTAAGATGTATTATTAAAAATAAACTTGGGCCATTTAAGTTTGGACTTTAGGCCCAAGAGTGATGGCCTGAAGTGGGCCAAGAGGCCTGGCCCAGGCCCAGCCAAATGAAGGCCCATCATGTGCATGGCAAAAATGCCAAGTGTTGCCCCTTTGTAACCAAGTGTCCCTCCATGCAAGAAGTAAAGCATGCAAGGGTTTTAATTCAACTAAAAGGAAAAGGGGGAGGGGGATTTCGACCAGAAGAGAGAGAAGAGAGAGAGAGTACCATCCAAAGAAAGAAGAGAGAAAGAGAGGAAGAGAGAAAGAGAGGAAGAGAGGAAGAGGAGACGCCGTCGAGCCCGCCTAGTCCCGCCGTCGTTCTTGCTGTGTTTTCCTTTGATTTGAGGCAAGTAGAGTCCTAAAACCTACCCTTTGCTTGCTGTGATGTGTGTGTAGAAGATGGTGCATTTTGGTTGTGGTAGATGTGATGAAAGGTCGAAGCTATGGGGAGAAATTCGTTGGTCATGCATGTTGTTTCTGGAAAGACCAGTCCGACCGTCCACGAGATTGTGTGTTGCATGTGACTTTTTAGTCAGAATATTGTTTCTATTTCTTCATAAAAGTCGTAGAGAATACCTTGAAGAACAACATACTAAAATTTGAGGCAAAAAGAACAAGAAATGGTTAGTGAAATGATTTTTCTTTGGAGAGACTAGATTTGGAATTCGTTGTGCTGACCTTCAATGGTTTCGTGGTCTGTAAAGTAACCTTCTTGTGAAAATCTCACTTTGATCTCTTAATGAAAGTTGTAATGTACTGCTTGAGGTAGAACATATCAAAAATTTAGAGAAAAAAAACAAGAGTAAGTAGGTGAAATCGTGGTCTTTCGAAGATGGTTAGATCTGGAAATTTCGGTACTAGAAACAGAAGTTTTAACCACCTATATTTAATTACCTAGGACGAATATGACTTTGATGTCTTCATGAATTATTTACCTTATGGTCTTGGCTATCACATAGTCTAATTTCATAATTTTTAAATGTCATTTGGGTATTTAATCGAAAATCTTTTTAAAACTGTGCGATATGATGTGTTCGGACTTGGTAATGTTGCAATGCATGGTCTACCCCGTTTTTTATGAGATTCTTTTGGAAAAAGTGTTATGCATGAAATACCTTTATTTATTTCTTGCCTACAACATATTAAAATTTCGTAATTTTTGAAGTTTATTTGCCTATTTAACCAAAAATGTTTCAAAAACTGTGCAAGTGGAACGGACAGAATTAGTAGTGCTGTAATGCGTGGTCTGTATTGAACTATATAGGGATCTTTTGGTGTAGTGTTCTTCATGAAGTATATGCCCTTATATCTTTACTATCACATGTTCGAATTTCATAATTTTTTAATGTCATTTGGGTATTTAATGAAATTTTTTTCTAAAACAGTGCTAGCTGGATTGTGCAAATTTCAAAAGCTGTGATGCATGGACTACCCTGTTTTGTATGAAATTCTGGTGGTGCTGTGTTCTTCATGAGATGAATTCCCTTAGAGTTTGTCTATGATGTACTGAATTCTTAGAAATTATTAGAGACAATTACTAAATTTTAGGAAATGTAAATTAAAAATAATGCTTTCTGTTTTCTAAAATAATAGTAATTGATCTTGCTGCATATGTGATGATATATGGCATTACATATAAAATCAAAAGCTGAAATTGACTTTGTTGCCATCACATCATGTGCCATGTTAATATTGAGACACAATTGTGAACATGAATTGTGATAAATGAGGATGCCGTCAGAGGTGTGAGCTGACGATGCCCCGAGAGTGTCGGGATGCCTGGGATGTGGGGGTGCCGAATGCCCAGTTGTATTACGATATATGCCCGAATGTCTTCGGGAGTTTCGAGATGCCCGGTGGTATATGGTATGTAATTTCAGGGTGAATTCCTTGTGGTATGTCGGTACGTAATCCTAGAAGCTCTGGAGGTGTGTGTCGGGGGGATTCCTCATGATACTAGTTAGGATACGAGATGCCCAGAATGTGGGGGTGCCGGATGCCCGGAGGTATGTGCCGGAGGTTCCTTGCGATGCTAGAGTGGGTGCGAGCAATAAATTGTGGGATGCAAACATTGGTCCCTGGAAAGAAAAACTGATGAGATCCTTGTGAAAGATAAGAATTGAAAATGAATCATGTGCATGGGTTTATGCATATGGCATGATGCATAATCTACTTATGAAAGTAAATTAATGCTATTTGATATTGAAAATGCGATCATGAAGGCATGAATTGATCTCATGGTGATGTATGCTTGATAGCATGGATGATATGAATCATGGTGGTATATGCATGATGGCATGGTGAGATATGCATGATTGCATGGTGGTATATGCACCTATGGCATGGATATGCATGAATGCTTGATGATGAGTGCATGGTGGTATATGCACATATGGCATGGTGATATATGCATGAATGCTTGATGATGAGTGCATGATGGTATATGCACATATGGTATGATGACATATGCATGGCTGCAAGGTAAGTTATGCTTGAATGCATGAATGATATGTGCTTTGTTATGATGCCTTGATTGTTCTGTTTGACGCAATGAGTAGTTTGGTGGATTTTTCTTGCTGAATGGCTATACTCACCCCTTTGGGAACCAACATTTGGCATGAATGCTTGATGATGAGTGCATGATGGTATATGCGCATATGGTATGATAACATATGCATGGCTACAAGGTAAGTTATGCGTGAATGCATAAATGATATGTGCTTTGTTATAATGCTTTGATTGTTCTGTTTGACGCAATGAGTAGTTTGGTGGATCTTTACTGCTGAGTGGTTGTACTCACCCCGTTTGGGGAATAACATTTCAGACTAGATAAGATTCCTCTATTGTCACTGCCATCGATAGATGGATCAAGTGGTTGGATATGACTACGAGGAGGAGGATAGCAAAGGAACTGTTGGACGCCAACGCTGATCGATAGACCTTAAGTATACGACTGTTGGAGGAGACGTCGGTCATCTTTTGAAGTATAGCTAAGTATAGAAGACTACGGCATTTTGATGTACCGATGAATGATGTCCATATGGTTTAAGTAAATAAAAGTGTTCAGCTTTTACCTATAAATATTTAGTAAGTGTGCATCGTTTTCTGAACATAGATAGTTGATGGATGTGCTTCCGCCATATAAAATTGCGCAAGGACCGATCTAAAAGATGAAAACCCCCAGGTTGTATGGACCCGCTGCAAATTGAAATGGTATCAGAGTAACATGTGATTAGGGAAAGTGAAAGGTAAGCGAACTGTGGTGACCCTAACAGATCGGGGGCCGTTCGAGGGGTCACATTTCATACCGAGTTAGCATTGGAATTCGAAGCTCAGACGACAGATTTTCCTGTAAGCTGAAAGGACAATCTTTGCTGAAGATAATCCCCGATTTGTTTCGGTTCAAAGTCTATCCCGTGGCTATACAATACTGATTTATAATATTAGCAATATTCTGGCATTCTCAAAGGTTAGCATCAAAGAAAAATATAGCATCGTCCACAAAAAATAAATGAGACAAGATAGGACACCATCTGTTGAGCTTGTACCCTTAAAATGACCCATATTGATTGCTTGAGTAATCAAAGTTAATTAAACATTTGCTATTAAAATAAAGATGTATGGAGACAGAGGGTCACCTTGTTTGAGGCCAAGAGTTGGAGAGAAAAAAGGAAGTAGCTCGCCATTAGAGCTCACACTATAAGACACTGTGGTTATGCATTGTAGTATCATATTGACCCACCTTGGATGGAAACCCATTTTAAGAAAATAGTCTTTGAGGAAATCTCATTCAACTCTATCATATGCCTTTTGCATATCGGTCTTGAGGATTGCATTGAAATTTCGCTTTCGCCTCAGGGTCTTAAACCGGTGCCGTACTTCTTGAACAATTAGTAAATTGTCTTGAATCTGTTGGCCATTTACAAAAGCTGATTGTTCCTTGGAAATCAGATCAGGTAACCAAGGTTTTAAGCGATCAGCTAGTACCTTAGATATGACTTTATAAGTAAAGTTGTAGAGGTTAATCGGTCTGTATTGGTCCAGTCTCTCTGGGTGAGGCATCTTGGGAACCAAAGCGATAATAGTCCGGCTCAAATTTGTAGGCAGCCTTCTTGAGTGAAAGAAATTATGTACAAGAGAGAGGAGATCTGCCTTTATAACTTCCCAATGATTCTGGAAAAATAAGCCATTAAAACCATCAGGGCTAGGAGCCTTTGTTTTGCCCAACTGGAAAGTGGTTTCCTGAACCTCCTCTAATGTAATCATTTCCAGCATCTTATCATTCATTTCTGTAGTTACAACCCGTGGACATTGAGCCAGAATAGGTTCATAATCTCTATACCCCACTGTCGTATATAATCCAGAAAAAAAGTTGGATGCCATAGTTTTCAGGGTCTCAGGATCACGAATCCACCGCTGGTTGTCATCCCGCAACATAAGAATGCAGTTTTTTTGCCTTCTTTGAAGAGTGGCAACGTGAAAATATTTTGTATTTTTATCACCCCACATAAGCTATTGAATCCTCGAGCGCATAGCCCAGTATTGTTCTTCTTGTTGCTAAGTCCACCATAATTCCTCTTTAATCTGATTTGTTTCGTGTCCATTACAAGAATGATGTTGCTGGTTAATAATGTCCTATAGTTGTTGCTACAATGCCTGGACTTTAAGATCACCCCGAGTAAATTTTGATCGACTCCACTTGGTTAATGCTAGAGAGACTTTCTTCAGTTTAGAATAGAAATCCAAAACTAGCATCTGCATCGAATTCCAAGCATTATATATTACTTCTCGGCACTCTTCATCCTCATTCCAATAAGACTCATAAACAAAATTCTTCACTCGTCTACAATAATTTGCTGAAGTATTAATGATCAAGGGACTGTGGTTAGAACCTACAGCAGGCAACGCAAAAACCTCAACATCAGGAAAGAGAAGTCTCCAATCCATCGTGCACAATGCTCTGTCCAAACGTTCCTTCACCAGCTCATTGCCCTCTCGGTTATTCATCCAAGTGAACTGACATCCTTTGCTCGCTAATTCCATAAGGGCACAGTCATTTAGAAACTGTCGTGAAGACATCATGCGATAATGTATAGCCTGCCTTTTCCCAACCTTTTCCCACATATAGAGTACGTCATTAAAATCTCCCACACAGATCCAAGGTAGCACATTAGCCAAGCTTATCTCTCTTAGTTCATCCCACAAAATTTGTCTAAGATGATAATCTGTTGGAGCATGAATGCAAGTTAGACGAATAGTGTGGGTTTCATGAACTTCCCTATAAGTCATATCAAGATAATCCTTTGTTGAACAAAGCACTTCAAGTGAGACCTGAGTGTTCCAAAACACTGCCAAACCTCCTGCCATTCCATTAGGGTTGAAAACATGAGCATTTGGGAAACGAAGACGGCGCTGAATACTAGAAATCTTTACTTCCTTATTTTTTTGTTTTCATTAGGAAAACTATATTGGGCTTTTCCTTGGCCATCATAGCCTTAAGAGCTTGAACTGTCAGAGGATTACCCAATCCCTGACAATTCCAACATATGAGTTTCATTTGTGGGGTGGTGGCTGTTAAGGGCCAGCCACCATAGCCCAAGTTTTAGCTTCTCCCGCTTCGTGCACAGGAGTATCCAGTAAGTTTACATTGTCCAAGTCATGCAAAATTAAATCCTTTGTGTCATATGGCGAATATCGTTTCTGTTTTTTAGCCACACCTACCTTTGGTGGCAGTCGAGAACTCTTTGTTTTCTTATATTGTTTGAAATCCATAGTTGATGATTGAATGCCCTTCATTTTGGCTGTTGCAAGAATGAGCGCTGTATGAATAAGAGTCCCTTCCATGATCGCCTCTTGATGTTGCTTCTTTGCAGTTGTTTGAACTCCCTAATCTGAAGGAAGTACTAGTCTGGTCATTGTTTCTGCATCAGTAGTGGATGGTGGGGGCAAGAGAGGGACAATCGGAAGTTGGGAAGGAGGCGTCTCAGGTATACTATCTTCTAATTGATCTGATAAGTTTGGAGGGTTATAAAAAGTTTGCTAGTAAGGACTAGCTTCTTTAACTTCAGCTTTAAGGTATGGACCATAGGCCATAGTATCCCTTCCATCAAATTTTGCCTCATTATAGGGGATCTCTTTGTAATACATAGCATAATGGCCCAACCTTCTGCAAGAGTAACAGAAATGGGAAAGACACTCATAGCGAAAGTCAAGCCAGAGTAATTTACTCTCTATATGAATTAGTTTACCTATCCTTAAGGGTTCCTACAGTTTTAGTTCGACCCTCACCCTAGCAGTTTATGAAGTCATTCCCTCTTTAGTATCAACTCTTACTTCTATTACTCGACCAATATCTTGCACTGCCTTGATGATCATCTTTTCAGTAGTCCATTCCAACGGCAGTCCAAATATTTGTATCCAGAAAGCACAACTTGAGAAATCATAACAATGTAAGGGAGTATTAGACTGCCATGGCTTTAAGATAACTAGGTGACCCGAAAAAAGCCAAGGACTTCCATCAAGTACATGCTGTTTATCAACAACTTAATGAAATTTTGCTATGTAGAGGCCATCTTCACGTTGTGAAATTTCAACTCGGTCAGTCCTCCATGCTTTCTTGATTGTACTCTGGAAAGCTAGGAAATTGACGGTAGGGTTTGATAGAATTCTGCAAACCAAAATTAAGCTACATTCTGCCAATATTCTAGGTGAGGGTTCTTCATCCCAGAAATCAATTTCCTTCTCGGTAGTAAGTCTACCCAATCTTGAGCAGAGAGCAGCTAGGCGATCAGAGTTTCTATGTTCTTCTGAGTCCATTACTCAGACAGGAGAGCATTTAAAGAAAGTAGCGGAAAGCTAACTTGGATCGCACTGTGAAATACAGTCAGCTAAAGTTGCAGAGATACCAACACCACACATGCAGAGTGAAATACAGTCGAACTACTCGGGATTATTATAAGAAAATAGGGGAACATAAGCATGCAGTGAAACGAACCAAGTGGAGTTGAAGACGAAGACACGAAGGGGAAACTACTGCTGAAAATTCGGACCCACCATCAATTACGGAGATGATCACAGCAGTCATGAACACACTAAGTTGGGCGAGAATGGAAGAAAACCGCCATGGAGGTGGATTAGATGGAAATTAGAGGGGTAGGAGAAAAGTGGGAATGTAATTTGGGGTTAGGGTTTTAATAATCATGAGTAGCCATGGGTAGAAAGACTCTGCATTTCGAGAGGAATATACTCTGCATTTCGAGAGGATTTATGCGTTCGAGCATTTGATCGGCACACAAAAACTCTCCATAGCTAAATTCCAACATGCTGTATTAAAATTGCGTGAGATAATTCAATAGCGAGTATTAGAGCAAGACAATCAGGGATTTTTCTATTAAAACCACGTGATCTAAAGAGCATTATATTATGCCCAACTGGACAAGGATCAACCTAGGAGGAGTCCATTGATGCCCGGTCTAAGATTGTGAAGTTGGTTGGTTGGCAGGGAACAAACTTGCTTGACCAAGCGCAAGGTGTCGTATGTTAATTGTCAAGTTTGAAGTTTGCTCCAAGTAGGAGAACGAACAATTTGATATAGGTTAGTTGGGTCTCATAGTATTTGTTATTGGAAAACTTACCAAAAAAATCATTAAACTATTACACCCGTGTCAATTTAGTCATAAATTTTTGCTAATGTGAATATTGATTGTCTTATATAGCACAATCGATGTTGACATTGACAATTTTTTTAAAGCATTCTAGTTTTTTATTATTTTTATTTTCTTTCTTTTTCTTTTTCCCTCTTCCTTTGCCAGCTATCACGACCTCCCTTTTCCGTTGGGGCAAAAGTATGAGGCTTAAAGGTAATGCCAAATGAATGGTCCTCAATTGACGTGGGTTTTCCCAACCCCTTACCTTGCGCAACATTGGCATATTCAATTTTAATTTCGATTAACCTTATAAGAATTCTAAATGAGGAATCACCACTAGCCATTATTAAGGATTGGTCAGAACTCAATCAAGACTCAATCAAGACGTGAGAGTATTGTCTCGATTCCTACACAACAAGAGATTTCTAAGAATTGGGACTTGACTACACTAGTTACCTAATCGATGCATTTTCGGTACCTAAACTTGATTATATGTTAACTAAAGTGTCCATGCAATCTTTTTTACAAAATTATGAATCCTAAGGTTCTCATCCACTAAGTGTCCGCACAATGTT
This sequence comes from Eucalyptus polyanthemos subsp. polyanthemos, assembly GCA_017140185.1. Classification (NCBI taxonomy): domain Eukaryota; kingdom Viridiplantae; phylum Streptophyta; class Magnoliopsida; order Myrtales; family Myrtaceae; genus Eucalyptus; species Eucalyptus polyanthemos. The sequence continues at coordinate 41,704,448 of CM029464.1, read as the reverse complement.
TTTATTGGTGTTTATTATGATCCTTAAAAAAAAAAATTAGCTATTCTAAAAGAGAAGAACAATCAATATAATGAAAGTGCAGAAAGTAAATACTCAAGTATGAAGAAAAATCGAAATTCAATGCTTGTCACAAAGAACATACATCGTATTGTTGTTACCTCTTGGGAAAGATATGAGCTTGTTCAATTTGGGTTCAATTTCTTGTCCAAAGTTTCACATTCTAAAACTAAGCTCCATTGAGATGTTCATTAAAACCCTAAAACATGTATACACTAGCTAAAAGAATCTAAACTAATTCTTAACTAACATCAACACTAAAAATCTAACAGAACTAATCAAAGTCTAATTTTAAAACTATTTCCTAATTTTTTTTTCGGAATTTTATATATTTTTATTATTCTGAAAAAATGAGGGACTCAGATTGGGTCGGAGGACCCGTCTAAGTATGGCGCTGGTGTGATGGGCCTAGCCATTGCAATGGTTCATTCTCTAATTTTTCATAATTAGTTTAAGCCTAAACCGAACTCAGCCCATACTCTTAACCCAACCTATCAATATTCAACCCACATTTTTATTTCTATTTTACTTATTTTCTCTTTTATTTTATTTTATTTTATTTTTTTTCACTCTCTTCATTAAGAGCTCCTCATCGAGAGTACATCCTCTTCCTCGAAACTCTCACCGAGATCTTCACTTCTATAATCGACACCACCATTAGCGTCATCGTCTATCGGCCATCTCATCGGCCTACTATTCTCGCTACTCTTTGGACCATCTTTGGCAAAATATGGTTTTGAATTGGATAGAAAGATAAAGTCAAACTTTGAGATGTAATATCACTTTTTTTTTAAAACTTATTTGCCCCCCAACGTTGCTAATAACCACTGGCAAATTTTCTCCAAGTCTCGATTGAGAATATTATATAATAATTTTAGTATTTCTTCAAGGTCTTTCAAGAAAACAATTGGAAATGATAGTTGTATTTTTTGGAAAGAAAGTTCGAAAAGACTTGATGGGACCTATGCTTAGAACTAAGGAAAACTGAGTAAATTGCTATAAGTATACTTTCCCACAGTGGGCGAACCTCTTGTTTAAGCCATTCAATAACAATTTTTTAGCATAAAACTACTTAGAAATTTAGTTTAGAGCATAGAGACACTTAAGGGTTCCAGGATGGTAACGTTTCTAACTACCCAAGCTGCATTTTTCAGAGAATCCTACCAAGTTGGAGAAGAAAAGGTGTTTAGAGGGACATAGAGAGTTTTCACAAACACATGATTTACTTCAAGGGACTCTACCCAACACATTACATTTTCTTTGCCTTTTAGAGGCAATAAGAGGTCATAAACAAGGACCATGCTCATGGGTTCAAAACAAATAGAGGCTCCAAAAAATCCAATCGGGAATTATTCTATGTAATGTGAACAGTGATTCCCTAGCATATTACTACAGTACTTTGCTATAGTGACCTATGCTACAGTGACCTAGCTGTAGGCCTATCTTGCGTCATGGGAATTGTAGTCATAGTCCGAGTCATCAAAGCTATGCATTGCGAGCTATTCTTTCATGTGTCGCTATTCAAATTCTGCAAATCTGATGTTAGAGGGGTTGCAAGTGACTTCTCTTTGTGCTATCAAGGCATTCCACATGTTTATCTCACTTGAGGAGAATACTTCCTCATGAGTCCTAGATGATCCTAGAGTATCGGCAGGCATGCTGGTTGGGGTCAATTTGTTGGTTGAGCATAGTAAGATGTGTCTAGTTCAAGAGATAATGACAAAAGTCCTTGATCATAAGGGTCTTGAAAGAGAGAGTCTCCCCATTGAACATAGGAGGCCTGAACATGTGATTCTTGAAATGACTATGTGGGATCGTCCATGTGTGCCATTCCTTACTCTTGTGATGGACGTGTCCTTGTTTGATCCTGTGCTTGTTGGAATTCTTCAAGTGCTTGTTTAACTTCTAGTGCAATGCTGTAATGATCCCATGGAATGGGTGTGAAGTAATTCCATGCTTCTTCAAGGATGGTCCCATATTCTTGACATAAGGTTCTTTGGAGTTCTCTACAGTTGTATTCAATAAATCCAACGCAATCAGGGAAGGATTTGTAAAGACGGGCTTCCGCAAGGTATGGTTGAGGTTTGCAGGTTGTGGTTCCTACTCTTTCTAGTGCATCGGCAATAGTGCCATTATTTCGTACAAAAGCCCATGGACGTCGAAGAAACACAATGGTGTGCATTTTTGGTTATGGTTGGACAATTCTCAGTTCTTGTTGGAAGAGATGCTTCAAATGAGTAGAAGGATAGAACTAGTTGAGTATAGCCAGAAGGTTCCTATCACTCTTCTTTTCAATGTTACGGCCAAGCGCAGATATCCTGGTTAAGTTTTTTTTTTTTTTTGTGCTAGAGGAACCGCTTTGGCCGACAGCTGCCACGTAAATCCCCAGGTGTCGCTAGTAGGGAAACCACCACCCTGACACCACGCTTAAGTCACCACACAACGCTTTAGCCTTCCTGCTTCGCAAGGGCTTCGAACCTTGGCCTCCTCGGTGGAGGACAAAGGATCTACCATCCACGCTGCAATGGCCGGTGGTAATATCCTGGTTAAGTTGGCGATGACTTTTTGGTAGGAAACTCAATAGCTATTAAGTACTTATTAGTCAAGTACCATAATAACCACAAGAGTTTATCAGGGAAATCATTTTCCTTCCAAATTAAAAGATGTATGAATGTATACCTATAGTTTAATCCAAAAGGATGAAGAATTACGCTTCCATGGAGTCTAGATAGATTTGTGTGGCACTGGCACATGAGATTGTCAAGATTTTCAGTGAAGCTGTCATTCTGAATTTATTCAATGATTTCTTGGGAGTAATCCAAACTTGGTTAGTCTCGCATTCTTTCGATTTTATACTTTTCGTTGTGATGAAAAGTATGAAAAATATACCTCATAATATACATGTTGATCTCTACCAGTGCCTTTAGCCTAGATAGAAAATCAGCAAACACATTCTTCTTTCTGGCGATGCGTTTGGTTTTGAAAGAATATTTCGAAAACTATTTAGTCTACCGAAGCGGTTGAGAATTTAGAATTTGCTTATGTTTGAACTTGGTCATCTTGGGAAAAGATGCCATGTCTAATTCTACCGAGAAATGATAGTCAATAAGATGGAACTTCAACTTTTTTATTCCATTTTTTACCGCCAAAATTTCTTTGAAAGTAGAATGATAATGCATATCAACCTAGGAAAACTTTTCACTTTTGTAAGCGTAGATGTGTCACTTACCATTAATTTCTTCGAATAGCATGGCCACTCAATATTCATCATTGGCATTAGTCTAGAGGATTCTCTTTCCCATTAATGGAATTTGCAACGGGGGAAGAGTCTACATGGTTTTCTTAAGTTCTACAACTGCTTTAGTTTAGGATTTTCCCTAAGGTGGGAGATTCTTCTTCAGCATTAATTATAGTGGAATCAACAGTTTTGCAATGTTAAAAACAAAATCTCTAAGATAATTCATTATCCTAAGAAATTGCTGAACTTACTTTGTCGGGAAACTTCAACAATTCTTAAGTAATGTGTGGCCCTAGATAATATGTACCCTTATTGAGGTGCATACCAAGATATTCGATTTCTATTTGGGCAATTTTCATATTTCTTTGAGAAAACATGATCACATACTTCTTTATAATGTTTGCAAACTACTCAAAGAATTGGCAGTGAGATTTTTCATTAGGATTGTAACGCAAGATGTCATCAAGATAGACTACTGCACACGACAAAATTGGCTGTAAAATTCAATACATGGCCTTTTGGAATAAGGATAAAGCTAGTTTAAGGCAATAAGGGAGGACCTTCCATTGAAAATATTGGTTTAAAATACAGAACCCTATCTTGGGCTTGTCTTCAAGATGAATGCCCAATTGCCAAAATCTAGCTTTGAGATCAAATTTGGAACAAACGTGGGCTTTGGATAATCCAGCAAAAATGAAATTTCTTGAGGGTAAAATGAACTTGTCATCTTGGAGGAAAAGACTGAGGGGGCGATAATTTATCACTAGCTGCCTTTTGCCTCTGTTTTGCTAAGCTTGTTTGTTAATATAAAAAGTTTCACAAATCCATTGAGAATCTGAGATTTCACGAAGGCGTTATTCTGAGTAACTCTAAGCAGTCCTTCTAAGTAGAAGCAAGATGTTTCGGATTCATTCCCATGTGACTCGCCTTGGTAAGATTTATATTTTCATTTTTCTTGAAAATGAGGCGAACAAAAAACTCTGAATTTTTTCTTACCTTTTATCAAAAAAAAAAAAATCTGAATTTTTCCACAAATGATGATGACATTTTTGGAAGAAATCGTAATGGAATCCTGAACAGGATTCATTTGAATAGAGAAGCCTTTGAATATTGATAAATTCAGAGAACTAGTTTCTATACTTAAGGCCTTTCCAAGGAATGATTTGGAGTTGAAGAATTTGAGCCATGATATCCCAACTAATGATCAAATCTTTGTTGGGAAACTAGATCCAAATATTTTAGTGATTATAGAATACAGAAGGAAAAACTAAATAGCTACTGGTGTAGTTTGCACATTTATGGAAAAAGCATTTCTTGAGGCAGAAATGAAATATCGAACACAAGAGGTCCATTGTTCTTCAAAAAGAACCTTTGTGTCTAGAATTGAAGAACTTGTACAAGTATCTATAAGAGCAATTTGGTTTTGCAAACTTTGAGGTAAGGACTTTTACAGAAAAATGAGGATAATGAACTTGACTTGAAAATGTTGGAAGTCCATTATTCTTTAGAAAGAACCTTTGTGTCTAGAATTGAAGAATTTGTACAAGTATCTATAAGAGCAATAACTGTGATTGATTTGGCAAACTTTGATATAAAGATTTATACAGAAAAATGAAGACAATTGACTTGACTTGAAAATGTAGAAAGACCATTATTCTTTAGGAAGAACTCTTGTGTCTAGAATTGAAGAACTTGTACAAGTATCTATAAGAGTAATGACTGTGATTGGTTTGACAAACTTTGAGATAAGGATTTTTACAAAAGAATGAGAACAATGGACTTGACTTGAAAATGTACTGGGGTCTTTGTTTTGAAGAGGTAAGGGATATATGGAAAAGATCTTCATAATATGATTCGAATCAATTTCATTAGGAGTTTGATAACAAAGGATGACACAAAGAGTTTGCTCGAGATGATTCCTCATCAATGGAAAATAATGATTCAACATAATCATTTACAAGTGAAACACCAGTTTCGATTTTAATGTGATGTATCAAATGGTTTTGACCTTCTTTTTTTTTCGCCTAGGGGCAATTTATGGCGAAATTTGTTGCAAATGAAGCATCAAGTTGATTTTTGCGATTTGAGCGATCTTTCCTTCTTCTCAGAAATCAACATTTTTTCTTTCTCTGGAAATGCTTAGATCCATGCTTGGGTTTTTCCACCTAATACCTTTTGAAATGTTTTTTTTCTTTTTGGAAGATTTTCCAAAAAAACCGTCACACTTTTTTTTGGAATACTTAATCTTCAAATTCTGATGCGAATAAGCTCTGTCAAATTCTCGATTGTCTTTAAGGTAAGTTTTCATCATTTGGTGCCTCAAACACAACTTATCAAGGCACAAAAGAATCTCTTGTTGTATTTTTCCTAAGAGAATATCCACAATTCTCCTTTACTTGTTGAGAAATGATTTCTCAACTTGCCGAGATAGTTCTCTAGGAGTAGATGCTAGAAAAACCTATTTCAAGTTTGCATCAGCTACAAGGTCATAGAAGAGTTTGAGCATTCCCCAATAATATTTATCAAGATGCTTTTTCTGGAGAGAACAATATTTTCTTTTAAAAAACTCTCTTCTCTTGAGCTCATTGTCGCAACCAAATTTTCGAGTGAATCACCTAGGGTTTGGTTAATGGATTACTAAGCCTAAACTTAGCTCGGGCTCTCCTAAGCCCATACCAATTCATGACTTAGGTTCAAGTTCTTAACATACAAATTATTTTTTCAGTTAGAAGTCTCCACTAATCTATTTTTTGGTGGGTCAATTAGAAACTCAAGTAAAGTAACGAGAGATTTGCTTTACTCCTACAAACTAGAGATTGTGAGTTCGGGGATTTGATTACGTTAGATTTCTCTAACGCCCCTTTCGGTACCTTTCTCTTTTTATTTTTTAAAAAAAATGTTTGGCAGGCAGCTTGAATTGATTTTACTTTCCTAACATGTGAGGTGACCATGCAGATGCCCAAACCAACAATTTAACACACAGATAATGTAGTGAATAAATTGCAGGACTTACCTCATGGCAACGAAAGCATCTGTGGTGTTAGATCAGAATTCACATCGACAATCCTAGATATGATTTCTACACGCAATTACTTTTTTTCATTTTCACTTATTTAATGAGAATCATGCAATGCATGCTACTAATCGAACATGAAATGATATAACATGGCAATATGACCTAAACTATATGACATGAGTAAAATATAATCATGCAGTCTATCCTAAAGAATGAAATTGACTTATTCTAAGGCAATTTTTTGGTATTTTCCATGAAATTCGAAATTAAGAAAAATGCAAAATTATCTAGCTAGATTAAGATACCATCCAACTTATATTAAGATGCAGACTAGGTTAAATCTTAATTTAAACTAGGATGTTATCCCTAACCTAAAATACAATCTATCTAGGAAAAAAATATCTAAACTTAAGAATTAAACATGCAATCTTATCCTAATATGCAATAACGTGCAATGAATGCCTTAATTCTAATTTTTTTTTCTTTTTTTTCCTTTTCTATGAAACTCGAAATTAAAATTGACACATAATTAAACATGCAATTAAAAAAAAAACTAACATCCTAAATGAATGCATTTTTTTTCAAAAATTCGAAATAGATAAATTTCCTATGCAAAATAACCCTAAAACAAGAAATATTCTAGCATGAACCTAATCTAACTCAAATTTTTTTGGATTTTTTCTTTTTACGAAAAACAATATCGACTTAAACGATACGACAGCACATCCAGCAAGATAAAATCGATATCCATAAATTAACAAATCATATCCCACGCATGGGATCGGATTGGCCAATTTTAAATAAAACCGTAAATCGAATATCGAGTGTGAGATTGGATTGGCAATTTTCCGTGCGATCGCAAGTTAGATTTCGGGCACGAAAATCAGACTGTCAATCATATGTACATTGTGAAATTAAAGATTAATCCCTATTTATAATACTACTCGAGATTATGGATGCAATAACATCATCTAAAGATTCATACGAGATAGCGATTTCATAAATTAGGCAATGAAGATCAATTTGATGAAAATTACTACCTAAATTGCAATATCGCTCGGATACCGTTTCCAAACTCAATTGCAGTGGTGATGGCTCCAAGCTGGGTGTGACACGACCACACGATGATCAATGGAGGCAAGGACATCGAGTTGTCTCGCAGTGGATCACGAGCAGCACATTGGCGTCACGACTTGGGCAGCAAGTCAAGAAAAGCAAGTGCTTTGACGTCGCCCAGGGAGGAGACAACGTCGATATTGGACAAGGTCCCGTGGCTACAGTGCAACTAGGAGAGGCTTTGAGTCGCGTTGGTTCCGGTGTCGCTAAAGATTGGCTGCTCAATTAGTAGCAACTTTGATCGAACTTTCCATAAAAATAACGCCAGAAGGTGAATGATAGCAGCTGGGAGACCTGCAGGGAAATAAAGTCAAAATTCGTGATATTGCAGGGCTAAATCAAGGCCAATTTGAAGATAAGTTTCCGAATCTAATCAGCAGCTAGGGAAATCCCGATGGTGGCCTGTGGTGGTAATCAATGGACCGCTGGTGAGGGCTGGGACAAGGGGTACTTCACGGTGCGAATGTGGAGCTCGCTGGCGTAGCTCAGGTAATGTTCCAATGTGGTGAAGTCGCTGTGATGGAATCGCCATCGGAGCTCACTGGGGGCACCGAAAATCTGGAACCGAATCTGCTTGGTGTCACTGGTGGGAGGCTTTGCTGTTCCGTCGGACTGTGGCAGGGAGCGTCGGGGAAGAGTTGGGTGACAGAATAGACTAGACTGGCGTCGGGTGGCTGCTGTGATGGTCACCAGAGTTCGTGGGAGGACCGGCGACAGACGTGATGGCGTGACGAGCAGCAGTTAGGTCGCGGGCTGGCGCGGCGGAGCAGGGGTGGAGACGGACAGCTGCAGGGCGGTGGTCGTGGGTCAGCAGCAGCCTCTGGCAAGGCGTGACGCAGCGGTCTCTTCTGGTCTCAGATTGCAACGGCAGCAAGGCAGACGGGGTCACGAGCAGCAGGCAGTGTGCGACGGCCTTGGGTTGCAGCTCCAGTGCAGCAGATCGGGCAGTGGTTGAGGAGGAGGCACGGCGGCGAGGCAGAGGCGTCCGGCGGTGTGGCAGCGTCGTGGCTGGGTCACAATAGCAGAAGCGGAGCCGGCCGGGGGAGAGCAGAAACGGGCGGAGAGAGTTGAGGAAGACGCTGAACGGTAAACGTCCAATCACCCCTCTTTTTTGTCGCTTGTGCTTTTTCCTTTCCCACCCAAAGAACCGAAGGCTTCTTTTTCTTTTTTTCTTTTCTTTTTTTATTCTCTTGACCTCAAAAGGAAAACCCTAAAAAAAGCTCTCTCTTTTTTTTTTGGACCTAGAACCGGAGAAAAGCCCCTCAATGTGGCCGTGTATTTATATTGTGTGGCCTTCTTAATTCTATAGCGTAGCAACCCTTTTATAGGTGAGTGGACTAGGGTTTTATTTTCTTCTTCAAATCAATATCCACAAAGATTTTTTCCCGAACACAATGTTTCTTTTTATTTTCCACATCTCTTCTAAATTTCCTTTGCAAAAAAGAACATTCTTCACTGATTTTTCAAAATTGCAATAGGATTTCTTCAAATTTGAAATCTCGCAAAGATGAGTCCGTAAAATCTCATCGAGAATACGGATTTGGGCCAATTTGCTCTTTTCGCGGGCTTAGCCTAACTCATCAAATTAAAGTTTTGAACCATCAAATCGAACCTATCCGTCGTCAATCCAATGCAAATAAATTAAAAATGCTCCTAAAACTATATGCTATGCAACTTAATTCTATATTTTTAGGGGTTAAAAATTAATCCATAATTTTTAAAGCAATAAATAAATAACTCGGTTGCCAAAATTTAGGTGTCAACAGCTGCCTCTCTTTAAATGTGAGTTTGTAGAGGTTGCCTTCAAAGACAAATTGAGACCTAAATTTTGATCCGACACATGCTGAATGATTTTTTTTGTTGAAAAATGAATCCCATTTTAAAATGCAATTTATATAATGCGTAGAAATGCCAATGTAAATGATAAAGGAATCTACCTGAAATAACTTACCTTCAAGGAGGGTAGAGTAACTCAAGATAGTTGGTGTTATATGTCCAGGACACATACCTTTCTACGATCCCCTAGAATAGTAACGAGGCTTTGTAAGAACATTACTTTCCTAGGACATGTACCTTTCTACGGTCGTCTAGTATGGCAATAAGATTTTGTAAGGAAATTGCTTTCTTAGAACTCGTACCTTTCTACCGTCGCCGAGTATGGCAGCAAGATTTTGTAAGGAAACTGCTTTCTTAGGACCCGTATCTTTTTACAGTTGCCCGATATGACAGTATTTGATTGTGTCTATGACCCATATCTTTCTACAGTCACCTAAATGAGGAAAGTGCTTTTCCAGGACCTATACATTTCTACAGTCGCCTATTAGAACAATAAATGTTGTCTATGACCCATACCTTTCTACGGTCGCCTAAATGGAGATTCACTTTCCATAACCTGTACCTTTCTACCGTCGCCTGAATAGGAAATTACTTTACAGGACCGTAACTTTCTACGATCGTCTGAATGAGGAAATTGCTTTTTCAAGACCCGTACCTTTCTACGGTCGCCTAAACAGATGTTTTGCTTGGCTAGGACTTGAAACCTTTCTTCAGTTGCCCAGCGTTGCAACATAGATCATCTGACTAGGACTCTAACCTTTCTTTGGTCGCCTTAATCAAATTGAATCTGGAGAAAAATCTCTAGGGGATAGCTCAATCGAGTGTTGATTAAAAGAAACTCCGGGCTATGAAAGCACGCCGGTTCGATAAAAGGGACTCTGGGCTACAAAAACATGCTAGGAACTCCGGGCTACGAAAGCACGCCGAGCTCATTAAAAGGGACATCGGGCTATGGAAGCACGTCGAGTCAATGAAAAGGACTCTAGGCTGCAAAAGCACTCCAAGTCAAGAACTCCGAACTACGGAAGCACGCCGGGTCTATTAAAAGGAAATTGGGCTAAGAAAGCACATCAAGTCAATGAAAAGGACTCTGGGCTACGAAAGCACGCTAGGTCAATATAAAGGAAATCCAAGCTGCGGAAGCATACCCATTCGATAAAAGGGACTCAAGGTTACGAAAGTATGCTAGGTCAATATAAAGGACACCGGGCTACGAAAGCACACTGGGTCAATGAAAATGGATTCGGGCTACGAAAGCACGCCGAATCTCAAGGCTTTAAGGAGCAACTTGAACATCAAGTATTACTTGATCTTCAAGGAAATATTACTTGTCAAACATGATTAGAGCAAAAACTGATATACATTCATTAAAGACGTAGACAATTTGAGCTACTCTAGAATGCATATTTCAAAGTTCAGTGGTGTCATGCCCCGATCCTCGGGCACGCACACATTCTTCTCTTGGTCGATTTTATAATGCGATATCCTAGGATTATGTATCGCCACCTCTTTCATTTATTAAGCACATGCAGAAGCAGTTATAAATCTCCAGACAATAAAACGATGGGATAGAAAAGCAGGGCCATATCTTTCATATTGAAACTTATAACCAAACTTTTATACAAAACACAAACCAGAGTACTTCACAACTTTTTACTCTCTCTATTCACATCAAAATGGAGATCTCAAAAGAAAATAAAATCTCAGTCCATCCGGGCCGTACTCAAGGCCCCTCTCGGTATTATCTTCTTCTTCCAAAAATCATTCTCCTCAGGTTTTGGTTTTACCTCCGAGTTCTCCTTCCCAGACTCCTCCTCAACTCCTCATCGGGGTCCTGAAATTTTTTCCCGAAACTGGGATGAGACTACGTCTCGGTGAGTTCTACCCCACTAAGGCCCAATTAGTAAACCATTATACATTAGGCTACCTAAACACGCACAGGGCAGATGACTTATCTTGGCCTCAGATCCCACCTGCAAGTCAGTACAATTCACAATAGGCACCCATTTACTCCAAACAAATCGAACCAATCGATTACGTGTCACACAAATCATTCTCCACTGAGGAGTATCTAAAAGCTAGGCCACGTGCATTCTCCAGGACGACATCCCAAGTCTCCGAGGCACGTGCCTCAAACCTTGGGCTCACGTGCATTCTCTAAGGCGACCTCTTCGCCAAGGTGGTACATCAAGTCACCGAGCCACGTGCCCTTTTAGATGCTATTTCCAAATACTGGACCCACGTGCATTCTCTAAGGCACTCAATTGCCAAGGTGACGCATCAAATCACCGAGCCACGTGTCATTTTTACGATGCCCGGGCCCATATGCCTTCTCTTAGGTGCTAACTCACCAAAGTAATGCATCAATTCACCGAGCCACATGCCCTTTTAGATGCCAAACTCTGTCATCGAGCCACGTGCATTCTCTAGGAGGACCTACCGAGTCTCCGAGCCACGTGCATTCTCTTAGGCCACCTCTTCGCCAGGATGACATTCAACCACCGAATTCACGTGCATTCTCCAGGTGATATTCCAATTCACTGAGCCCACGTGTTTGCTATCAAGTGATAACCACTACCCAACGATTTCTCAATCAAATAATTAACAATCCACTCAATATGAATAACTCCTAAAAATTCATAATTAAATAAATTCCATACAAATTACAGCTCAATTAAATAAACAGACTGCGTCACGACGATCAGCATGAGATTTTAGTCGTTGTCCATCAAATCTTAATTTCCAAAAAATAATTAATTAATTAATTAATTTCGAAAATTAATTAATAAATATTATAAAATTCAATTTAGCACAAACTAAAGCTCAATTAAATAAACGGATTTCACCACGGTCACTAGCATAAAATTCCGGTCGCGGGTCATCCCAGTTGAATTTTCGGAAAATAAATAATAATTTAATTTAATTTCGAAAATTAATATTTAAATACCAAAAATTCCACTTAGGCCTGAAAGCCTAATTGAAGCCCGATTAGGGTCGGGAAAAATCCCGGGCTACCCTCAATAAATAGTAGACCATGTCTACTTGCTAAATATACATTCAATTTGTCTAATTCGCATCACAATTGACTAATAAACACTAATCCATAAAAATCTAACCACATAAACCTAATTAATTAAAACTAAACCACCCTTAAGCATAATTAACCAACTAATCAGGGATTAGTGAGATTACCCACCGGAATCGCGCGCAAATCGGATCAATCCGATGGGGGCGACGCGAGGAACAACAAACTCCAAAGCAGGCCTCGAGTTCAAGGCCTGGAAATGGCCCAAAAGTGGGCCCGAACCAGCTGGAAACCCACTCCGTGGGTGGCTGGTTTGGCTGCAAAACAGGGGAAAACAGAGATGGTTAGGGGCGGAGAAGGGTCGGGAAGGCAAGTGGCAGTCCGGTGAGGTCGCACGATGGCTTCGGCGGCTTGCTCGGCAGCTCACGGTGGCTGGTCAGAGGCAGAAGTCGTGCGGGAGAGGGACGGCAAGCGCAGGCAGCGCACGGGCGGCGAACTGTGGACACGCGGCATGCGCGAGTGGTGCGGACGGCGGCCCGGCGACGTGCGGCAGCGACGGCGAGCTGCTTTGGTCTTCAACGCCGGTGGCTGCTGCCTCTGTTCTTCTTCAGCTTCTGGTTCGCACGAAGGAGAAGAAGAAAGAGGGGGGGTTCGGTCACGTGGGTTGGGGAGAAGAGAGAGAAGGAAGAGATAAGGGGGTTTTGACCGATAAAAAAAGAAAAAGAAAAAGAAGAGAGAGAGAAGCCAATTTGAATTTGGTAAGGGGTGTTCGGTGGGGGGTGGGATTCGCACGAGGGGGAGGGGAGAGGAGAGAGAAGAGAGAGAGAAAAAAAAAGAGAACAAGAGAGAAAAGGGAGGGAGAGAGAAAGAAGAGAGAGGGAGAGGGAAAAAAATAAAATAATACCCTCAATCTTATTTTATTTATTTTCTCTTTCCCTTTCTATTTTCTTTCGGTCTTCAATTTTTCCTCCAATAATCTCTTTATTGAAATTTTGGACTCGTCAATAATTTGAGGACGATGAGACAGGATCCTAAAAATAAATTGTGACACGTTCGAATATTCAATTCCCAAAATCAAATTAAATTTCATGGTTAGAATCAATCAAATGTGATTTTAGTCCAATTCAACCAATTGAGTAGCTTTTAGGGATTTTACTGCAGATACATCCCTTAACGGCTTCACCCAATAGGTTAGTTAACTCGTGAGTGATCAGCTTAGAGAAAAAGGACCATAAGCACGTCGACGAAATGCCCATTTCACTTTATCGAAAACATGGTCAAATTTCAGGATGTCATAACTCTTCCCCTCTTATAAAAATTTCATCATCGAAATTTAAACCATTACACTTTGTTCAAAAAGGCGGGGGTACAATTGTCTCATCGACTTTTCAGTCTCCCAAGTCGCTCCTTCGGTGCCGTGGTGTTGCCAAACCACTTTGACCAACGGAATGGTCTTTGTACGCAGAACTTGCTCTTTGCGATTGATAATCTGAACTGGGCTTTCCACGTATGACACACGGTCATCCACGTCCAATTCCTCGAAATTGAGCACGTGGGTCAGGTCAGGCTCGTACTTCCTTAACATTGACACATGAAAGATGTCATGCACTTGCGCCAATCTTGGTGGCAACGCTAGACGATATGTTAGGTTTCCGATTCATTCAAGAATCTCAAATGGACCTACGTACCTCGGAATCAACTTGCCTTTCTTACCAAAGCGCGAAGTTCCCCTCATTGGTGACACTTTCAGAAAAACGTGATCACCAACTTGGAATTCCAAAGACCTTCGACGGTTATCTGCATAACTTTTCTGCCTGCTCTGCGTGGTCTTTAATCTGTCTCTGGTTATTGTCACGACATCTACTGATTGCTGAACCAACTTTGGGCCCGTTATCTTCCTTTCTCCGACTTCATCCCAATACACTGGAGTTCTGCATGCTCTGCCATACAATGCTTTAAATGGAGCCATCTTGATGCTCTGCTGATAACTGTTGTTGTAGGCGAATTCCACTAGATGAAACTGATCTTCCCAGCTTCATTTGAAGTCTATTACACACGCTCTCAGCATGTCTTCAAGAGTCTGAATTGTCCTTTCAGACTGGCCATCCGTTCGAGGATAATACACCGTACTGTACTGAAGCTTTGTACCTAAAGCACTTTGCAAACTTTTCCAAAAAGCAGCAGTAAACCTTGGGTCTCTATCGGATGTTATCGTAATCGGCACTCCATGCATTCGAACCACTTGACGTATATACAGGTCTACGTGTCTATCCAGACTCCGGTCCTTTCGAACTGCAATGAAGTGAGTCGACTTTGTCAGCCTGTCGACTACTACCCAAATTGAATCATTCCCCCTCTGACTCCTTGGTAGTCCAGTCACGAAGTCCATTGTGATATACTCCCATTTCCATTCTGGGATTGCAAGAGGTTGCAGAAATCCTCCTAGCTTGCAATGCTTGGCTTTTACTTGCTGACAAGTCAAATACTTGGCCACATGTTTGGCGATGTCTGCCTTCATACCTGACCACCAGCAGTGTTGACGTTGATTCTGATACATTTTAGTGCTTCTGGGATGAATGCTGTAACTGCTACGATGTGCCTCAGATAAAATTTCTTCTCTAAGCTCAATATCGTCAGGTACAACCAAACGTCCTTGGAACCTTAGAGTCCTGTCATCAGAAACTTGAAAATCAGCCTTTCTTTTATTGGTATCCTCTTGAAGAATTCTTTGAATATCTGGATCTGTCGGTTGGAGTTCTTTGATTTTGACCTGGACATTTGGCTCAAATCTGAGGGTGGCCATAAGACTCGAGAGGTGGCCTACCTCAAATTTGAATTCCGAATCCCGAGCTCTCTCGATTAAATTCCACTCCTTAACCAAGATTTGTGTTATTGAAGACTTCCGACTCAATGCATCGGCGATCTTGTTCGCCTTTCCCGGGTGATATAAAATATCACAGTCATAATCCTTCAGTAATTCCATCCATCAGCATTGTCTCATGTTCAACTCCTTCTCAGAAAACAAATACTTGAGACTTTGATGATCCGTGAAGATCTAAAACTTTTCTCCACACAAGTAGTACCTCCAAATCTTTAATGCAAATATGATGGCTGCAAGTTCTAAGTCATGCATCAGATAATTCAATTCATGAGGTCTCAATTGCCGAGAAGCGTATGCAACAACTCTGCCATGTTGCATCAGCACGCAACCCAATCCCCTAAATGACGCATCACTATAGATCTCGAATCCTCCAGAATCAGATGGAATCGTCAGCACATGTGCGGTAGTTAGCTTTTCCTTTAGCTCTTGAAAATTACGCTCACACTTGTCTGTTCATACAAATTTCTCTTCTTTCTTCAAGAGCTTTGTCAGAGGCGACGCTATCGATGAGAACCCTTCCACAAACCGTTTGTAATAACCTACTAACCCCAAAAAACTTCTGATCTCTATCACTGTCGTCGGTCTCGGCCACTTGATCACGGCTTCTATCTTGCTCGGGTCGACGGAGATTCCTTCTTCGGAAATCACATGACCTAAGAACGCAACACGAGTCAACCAAAACTCGAATTTACTAAACTTAGCATACAACTGTTGAGTTCTTAAGGTCTGGAGTACTACTCTCAGATGATTCTCATGCTCTTCCTCACTTCTCAAATAGACCAAGATGTCATCTATGAACACGATCACAAACTGATCCATATATTCCTTGAACACTCTGTTCATCATATCCATGAATGCAGCTAGAGCATTCGTGAACCCGAACGGCATAACTGTAAACTCGTAATGACCATATCGGGTATGAAATGCTGACTTAGGAATATCCTCATTCCTAATTCTCAGCTGATGATATCCTGTCCTCAAGTCGACCTTCGAGAATATTGATGCTCCTTACGGTTGATCAAACAAGTCATCTATCCTCGGCAATGGATACTTGTTCTTGATCGTTACCTGATTGAGCTGTCGATAGTCGATGTACAAACGCAACAAACCATCTCTCTTCTTAACAAATAGAACTGGTGCTCCCCAAGGTGATGCACTAGGACGAATAAATCATTTATCCAGTAATTCTTGCATATGCACCTTCAGTTCATTCAACTTAGATAACGCCATTCGATAAGGTGCCTTTGAGATCGGTTCTGTCCCTAGTGCTAGCTCAATTACAAATTCAATCTCTCTTTCTGGCGGTAACCCTGGCAATTCTTTTGAAAAGACATCTAGAAACTCCTGTACCACTACAATATCTTCCATTTTCAGCTCCTTAACTGTCGTATCCACAACAGTTGCTAAATACCCTCGGCAACTCTCGTCTAACAAACGAGTTGCTTCTGACGACGAGATTAAGGAAATCGAAGGTCCTCCTCGATTCCCGACAAACTCAAAGCTCTTACCCCCTAATGAGTCAAACTGAATCGCCTTGCGATAGCAGTCCATTTTAGCTCGTTGATTGGTGAGCCAGTCCATGCCAATTATCAAATCAAAATCATACATGGCTAGGACTAACAAGTCAATTTTCCCCACTCGCTCACCAATCTCTAACTTGCACCTCGAACATCCCAAAGCAATAATGACTTTATCTTTCAAGGGTGTAGATATGCAAATTGCCGACTCCAACAATATAGGACTCAACCCTAGCATCTTAACATATTGCTCGGCAATGAAGGAATGGGTTGCTCCCGAATCAAACAAAGCACAAGTAGGTTGGTCATTGAGCGAGACCGTACCTGTGATCACGCCAGGCGCAACTTCTGCCTGACCTTGGGTAATCGCGTACACAGTGCCCTAAACTGGAGGTCTTTGCTGTCCTCCTTGCGGTGCATTTTGAGGGGCATACCCTCATATCTGTCTCATCAGTGATAGCGGCGGCAACTAAGGTTGTCCTCTTTGCTTCTTTGGACAAAGTCTGGCTATGTGGCCCTGTTGGCCACATTCAAAACATGCACCCGTCCTAGCTGGGCACGGTGCTGTCCCATGTCTTCTTTCGCACAAGCGACACGCATAATTTCTAATAGGTACTGGCCTATTAAATCCACTCTTCTTGCTGGGCAGACTTTGAAATTTATTTCCAAACATTGGCCTTTTTCCTTGGCGGATGTTGTCTCTGTGAGAGCTAAACCTCGATCTAGATGAGGCAGCTTTATCGTTCTGATCTTTCTCAATCTTCTAAGCTCTCCGATATATGTTGTTATAAGTCCTTAGATCTAGAAGGACTAAGGCTCTTCTCAAATCTTGCCTGAATCCATCTCTGAACCTCCTCGCTAGGGGTGAGCAGCGGTCTAGGGTTGACCCTAGACCGACCCTGGACCGGCCCAACCCTGTCGGTCCTGGTCCGGTTCCCAAGGGGACTGGGTCGGTCCTCGGTCCTAAAATTTCAGGACCAACACTGTGCGGGTTGGTCCTCGGTCCTAAGAGTTTTGGGTCGGTCCAACCCTGGACCAACCCTATATATTATATTATATTATGTATAATTCTTTTATATATTCAAACCTAAGTAAAGTGTCTGTTATATTATATTATATTGAAATGTTCTATCAATAATACTAATAGTAATTTCAATTTAAAACTTTTGTTGAGTATTAATTATATGTCGTTTGTTTTGTTTTTAGGTGTTTAGAAGTTTAAGTGAATTAACAAGATGTGAAGTTATATATTCATGATTTATATTAAGTATTTTGAACTTTTTATAGTTTAATTGTATTTTACTAATAAATTTCAGCTGCACTTTGCTTTTTAATTTGTGTCGAATGGTAGAAGTTTGTGAAGAGTAGAGTAGTATTGCGGTTTATACGGTGATTTGCTAGTCAAGTGGTGTGAAGCTCATTTTTGGTTGAGTGGACTCTACATGATCAAATGCAGGAAAACGCTTTTGCATATGATGTTATAAATATTAAAGATAGATGATTACAAAAACTTTCCATCTTGTCCCATATCTCGATGAGCGGTTAGCAAGTACGAAATTTCTATTGTGTCATCTTAAATTTGCTAAATATGTATTGGTATTTATAATTTAGTTGCATAATGTCGCATTGTCAATGGATGTGTAATTTGAATTTGTAGGTTTGCTTTTTTAGGGAGTATAAAAAATAAGGCGAAAAAAATTATCGATCGGTCCCGGGTTGACCCTGGAACCGGACCGAACCCATTGGGTGGGTCCGGTCCTTGGTCCCAGGCTCAATAGGGTCGGTCCTCGGTCCTAAAAATTGAGGACCGACACTGTACGGGTTGGTCCTAAGGTTAGGGGGTGGCCCGGACCAACCCGGACCATGCTCACCCCTACTCCTCGCTCGGTTCACAGGATTCTCAATTAACTCGGGGGCATATCGCGAAAGTTGAGCGAACTTTGCCTTATACTCATCAACAGATAGGAAACCCTGGCGAAGACGTTGAAATTTTGCCATTTTCACCTCTCTGGCAGTCTCAGAGAAAAAATTATCATTGAAGGCTTCGCGGAAAGTGTTCCAATCCTGAACAGCACCTTCTGGAAAGATTATTTCATGAGTTGTCATCCACCAAGTGTCTGCAACTCCATCTAGCTGGTAAGTTGCTAACATTACCTTCGTAGTCTCATTGCATATCAGCAGTGCAAACGCCTTCTCAAGCTTCTAAACCCATGAAGAAGCAGCTTCGGGGTCTCCAAACCCGGTGAACAATGGTGAATTTAGCCTTAGGAAATGCTCCACCAGCTTATAGATTGGTCTTACAGCGACCACTATGAGATAGCTAGTATAAGCACCTAGAGGGGGGGTGAATAGATGCACAAATAATTTATCAAGATACGGAAGCGATTCTAGACAAATGATAGAAAAGGGAGTTCTCTTTTGATTAACAAAATGAAGTACGATCAAAGTAAAGTAAAGAGTAGGGAAGAGAAAATTGAACACAAGGTTTATAGTGGTTCGGCTTATTCCAAGCCTATGTCCACTCTTCCGCACTGACAGCCCACCGACTGGATTTCACTATGAACAAAAGAGAAGTTACAGCATAGCTTTTCCTTGATTCCATAGTGTAGATGTTCTACCATACTTCCTCAAGGTTTCTCACAAATATAGACGCTCTTTTGTGTACAAGATTTCGCTCAAAGTAATTTGCTAAAACAACAAGGAGCTTCAGACTTTGGAATTCTTCTATCGTGCACTCCTCAAACAACTTAGAACGTCTTCCTTATATATTCCTTCATGCCATCATACCCGTTGGCACTTACCAAAGGAATTCCTCCAATCTACCCGTTGGACGGAATCAATTAAGAAGATCATTCGAGCTATTAAAGGAACATGTCGATAGCCCATCAATCTTGTTCTCCCATACAATCAGGATTTTGGTTTCCATAAGTAGAACCTTCCAAGAATATTTTGCCAATCACGGATCCTTAATCTTCGAATCAATCTCGATCAATCAAAGGATTCCGTTATGTCATATCCAGCCAAGAGATCTTCTCCAGTCGATAAGGTCATATCTTTAATGAAACATCCAGTTCTGGATAGCCTTTCTTCAACGGATTAGAGACTGTCAATGAGGATAGACTTTGAGTCTTGAGTCTAGCTATCTGGAGATCTTCAGACTTAAAATAACAGAGTCTACAAACCTTCAGACTAGACTGATGGAAATGTTTTGTCAACTTCAAAACACTTCAAGAAGATTTCTCCAACAATCTCCCAATTTTTGATGGTAATGAAACTTTTCTGCAGATTTGGACAACTTTGACCTGCAAAACATTTCTCAAACACGTATGCATATCTTATAGAGATAAATGACTAAATGAATAACACTAGAATCTGCAACCATAGCAAATAGGTTAGTCTAGTATGCGATATAGCCATCCATAAGATATCAATAGTAATTAATATAAGCAGTCAAGTCCAAGTCAAGTTCAGTTTTCATCCAGACACAAAAAATAAAGTCAAACAGAGTTAAGCATCAAAACAATCCAACAAACCACATGGTCCAACAAACCACACGATTAAAAGTCAAAGTTTCAAATCTTACATCTCTCCCCCTTTTTGTCAGCATTAAAAAGGTTGAGATGAAAATGGAATAAAGTTAAGATTGCTTGGGAATGCGAACAAGCTGGAAATCTCCCATAGACTGAACGATGCCTTCCAGCCTTTTCAAGTCTTCATTCAGTTGTGCAATCTCCTCATCCTTGGCATTGGCCTGAATTTGAACAGAGAGGGCTTGGATCTGATCATTCAATGAACCCGAAGAAACTTGACCTGCATTCTGCAAGTTTTGAACCTCGCATCCCAGAGCATAAATTTGACCACGCATCTCCAAGAGAATATCCATAATTCTGCGAAAATCTGCTGCATTATCAGTCTGAGTACTTGCTTTGGCACGATCTGATGGAGTAAATGCAGACGGTGGTAGATCAGCATAGTCACATAGATTTGGCGATGAAACATCATGACCTTCCTCAGGAAATTGAGAGGCATAAATGTCTTTTGGATCTGTTGTAGAGCGACTGATTCCCTCACTTGTAGCAGGATATGAGGATTTTCCTCTTTTCTCTTGATCTCCCCTTGTTTTTATGCCTTCAGGTGGAGAAGAGTGTCCCTCAGGTTCTCCTTCTTCTTGATCTCTTTTCTCTTCTTCTTCTTTCTCAACTCTTTCATTCTCAGCATCTCTTTCTTCTTCTCCCTTTTCCTCTGCTTCTTTCATCCTTTGTTCCGATTCTTTCTCTGGAACAGAACGACTCAGATTCTTCAAAGCCATTGCAGAAATGGTGATGTTTTCATCATCATCTTCATCTTCAACTATGAGAGCTCTTCTTTTAGTCCTTGAAGCAACCAAGGGCTCCTTTCCTTTCCTTTTTGATGAAGAAGAGGTTTGATGAGTTTTGACTGGAGTCTTCTCCTTGAATTTCTCCAACGCCTTGTTTAGTTCCTTCAAACGCATTTTGGTCACCATTTTCAGTCCTACCACCATATGATCACACGATCGAGCACAAAAAATTTACGGAGGCTGAATATTCAGATGTTTGAATAACTTCGTCACAAGACTTGGGTAAGGAAGTTGACATCTGTCCTTCATTATTGCTTTATACATGTGGAACATAACAGTGTGAGGAAGAGAAAATCTTTTCCCAGTGAGGATGGCATACATCAGCTTTGCCTCTGAACTTGAATCATCAGTCTTGGAAGTTGATTTCGGTCTGAGGCAATTGATCACAATCTTGTGAAGTAAGATGTTGAATGCACTCATCCTTAAGAAGGAAATCTTTTCCTCTGTTCTCCTGTCCTTAACAAGTTCCAATGTAGCACAAGCAATAGAAACTTTGATCAGTTGATATCTTCCTCTCTCAACCCCTAACACATTTGCCAGCATATCCATATCCACTACAAAGTCTTGATCTTTGACGCTGAAAAAGAATCTACTCGCATCCAAGAAAGTAAGATTTGAATAGAAATAAGCAGTTAATTCAGCATAGGCCTCTGTGGTGTCAGAGCAAAACTTTTCAAGTTGAAGATAACCGAACTTTTCCCTTAAGTTCACATTCACAGCATCCAGAAAATCAAAATCTACACTCCTAGGGTTTATCACCCCACGCTTCAGTAATTTTGAGTATAGATTCTTATGTTCCTTCGATCCGAACAACTCTCCCCTTTTTCCTCGATTTTCAACCGCAACACCTATTCTCTGTTGAAATTGGCTATACAATTTGTCATCATCATTTCCATCTACAGGATTAACTCCCCAATCACGAGGATCACTTGGGATATTCGCAAGGGTTTATTCTGCCACCCCTTTACGAGCAATTCCCAAACTTTCCATTTTTCGCAAAAAGATATATTCATTTCCATACCCTTTGTCCTTAAGAAAATCATCGACATAGTTCAAATGAGTACGAGTCCCTTTTAAAGCACGATACAGCTTATAAATAAAAGTGGGCTTTTGAACTCTTACAGGATCTGCGTCTTCGATAATTTCTTCCTCTTGATGATGATCAACGCCTTGAGGACTAGATGGAGGAGAATGTCGCTGCTGAGAATATTGTGGGCTCTGCTGCTGATTTGGAGACACTTCTTCTTCGGTAAGATCGAAGTGCGTAGGCCGCTCACTCATCCGCTGAGGTCCCCTGCGTGCAATTCTCGAAGACTTTCTTGAAGACGATATCTTTCTTAGTCTTTGAAAGATTCATTGCTCGACTTTCCCAAGAAAGATGACAACTTTTTCGAAGATTAAACAGGGGAAGAAAATAGGAATGGAAGATCGATACTTTCTAGGGTTTTTGAGAGTAAAGCGAGGATGAATCAACAGTGCATGATCGGTTAAAAAGAGAGGTATATGGATCGTCACAAAGGAAAATAAAAAAAAATACATTTTCAAAATAACTGCCTTTTCTACAAAAATAGCCATTTCAAAAAATAACTTCATTTTCGAAAACGAAACGTCACAATAGTCATGTCAATTAAATATAGCAATAATCAAACATAGTTGACGATCGTACCTTTTCAAGATGAGGTTCAAGAGAGAGAGAATAACTTACAGTCAAGGTGTTGTTTGTCTGAGTCTGAGAGTCTCTAGACTTTGATTTCCTTATACCTCAAAATGTTGAGTCTGGAATGGATGGTTTCAAATTGATTTTTCTCCAAAGGCTTTGTGAATATATCCGCCAGTTGGTTCTTTGAATCAACAAATTGAATTGAAACTTCTCAATTTTGAACATGATCTCTAATGAAGTGATGTCGAATCTCTATATGCTTTGCTCTTGAATGAAGAATTGAATTTTTGGTAAGATTGCACTGGTGTTGTCGCAATTAATCTCCGTGCATGAGTCTTCAATTCCAAAGTCTCTTAGCTGTTGTTTTATCCACAGGATTTGTAAACAACAACTTCCAAGAGCTACATACTCTGCTTCTGCTGTAGAGAGAGTTAATGTACTCTGCTTCCTTGAAAACCAAGACACTGTCCTGCCTCCAAGTAGTTGACAGGTACCCAAGGTGCTCTTTCTATCAACTCTGCATCCGGCAAGGTCTGCGTTTGAGTATCCGAGAAGAGTAAAGTCTCCCCTTTTTGGATACCAGAGACCAAAGCTTGAAGTTGATGAGATATATTTGATAATACACTTTGTAGCATTTAAATGAGATTCTTTAGGGTCTGCTTCAAAATCTGGCACAAATGCAAACACTAAACAAAATGTCAGGTCTAGAAGCAGTAAGATAAAGAAGTGAACCGATGATACTCCTGTATAACTTTTGGTCGACTCTCTTTCCTCCTTCATCTTTGTCTATCTTCAATGAAATTGACATTGGTATATCAACCTTTTTGCAATTGTCCAGTCCAAACTTTTTGACAAGATCATTTGCATACTTTCCTTGATGAATAAAAGTTCCTTCCTTCAATTGTTTTATTTGAAGACCGAGAAAGAAGGTTAACTCACCCATCATGCTCATTTCAAATTCATCATGCATAGTTCAGTTTGTCGTACCAAGCTCGAGGTGCTTGTTTTAAGCTATATAAGGCCTTTTTGAGTCTGAATATTGAGTCTGGTTTCCTTGGGTCTTCAAACCCAGGTGGTTGTTCCACATAAACTTCCTCATGGATGAATCCATTTAGGAAGACACTTTTGACATACATTTGGAATAACCTGAAATTCTTGTGACAAGCAAATGCAAGTAATAAATGAATTGTTTCTAACCTTGCTACCGGTGCGTAAGTCTAGTCATAGTCAATCCCTTCTTCTTGCGTGTATCCTTTGGCCACGAGTCGTGCCTTGTTTCTTATGACTTTTCCTTTCTCGTCCATTTTGTTTCTGAAAACCCATTTAGCTCCCACAATTGATTTACCTTTTGGTTTTGGAGTCAACTCCCAGACATCATTAATTCTGAATTGTCTGAGTTCTTCTTGCATAGCTTCAATCCAGCTCTCATCGGATAAAGCTTCTTCTATGCTTTTGGGTTCTATTTCAGAAATAATAGCCACAGCACTAGATTATCCGCGCCTTTTGGATCTTATGCGAATTCCTTCATTGATGTCACCAATAATAAGATCTTTGGGATGACTGGACTTATGTTTCCAGTTGCTAGTTAGTTTGTCAGATTGATGGTCACTTCCTTCACTTGAATCTTCAACAGTCACTTGTTGCTGGTCCTTCAAAGTCTGAGCTACTTCTTGAGATTTAGACTTTGTAGAGTCTGGAGTAGATTCAGTCTCTTCAAGATGAGTATGAATAGATTCATTATGTATAGAGTCTTGGACTTTGACATTCATTGATTCTTCCACAGTTTGAGTTTTCTTGTTGTAGACTCTGTATGCTTTGCTTGTGGTTGAATATCCAAGGAAGATGCCTTCATCTGACTTTTCCTCAAACTTACCAACTCGATCATTTGCATTTTTCAGTATGAAACATTTGCATCCGAATACATGAAAATATGAAACAATAGGCTTCTTATATTTGAATAGTTCATAGGGGTTTTTTCAAGAATAAGCCATAGAAAAACTCTATTGATAATATAACATGATGTTGAAACTGCTTCAGCCCAAAATCGTAAAGAGATATTGCTTTCAATTAAAAGAGTTTTAGCCATTTCTTGAAAAGATCTATTCTTCCTTTCCACAACTCCGTTCTACTTCGGAGAAGAAAACAAATGCTGAAAATCAGATTCATCACAAAATTTTGTAAAATCTTGATTTTCAAATTCACCTTCATGATCTGTTTTTATACTTGAAATAACATACCCCTTTTCATTTTGAACATTCTTAGCAAATTTTTCAAAGTAAGAGAAGGTTTCAGACTTACTTGCCAAGAAATATACCCAAGTAAACCGTGAATAATCATCCACAATTACTAGGCAATATTTCTTACCTCTAATGCTCTGCGTTCTTGTTGGTCTAAAGATCCATATGCAAGAGCTGCAATACACGGTTAGTGGAAACTTGATTTATTGGTTTAAAGGAATTTATTACCTGTTTTCCCAATATACATTGTGTACATAGATCAGTCTTTTGGTATGATAAATTGGGTAGATTACGAACAAGCTTCTTTGCTGAGATTTTGGCTATATGCTTCATGTTAATATGCCCAAGCTTTTTGTGCCATAAGCTCGCTTTGTCTTGGATTGAGATTAGACATTGCGATTCATCTGGTTTCACATCAAAGAGGTAGATATTTCCATCTCTTCGACCCATAAATGACTGAGTAGAGTCTTTACTGGTTCCTGAATAAATACCCTCTTGAAAGTAGATTCTGAAACCAGCATCACATAGCTAACTAACACTGAGCAAATTGTAGTTGAGCCCTTCAACTAAAGAAATATTGCTTATTGTGATATTCCCAATTTTTACAATTCCAAATCACACAATTTTTCCTTTGTTGTTTCCTCCAAATGAGACTTTTCCACCATTTACTTAAACAAGCTTTATGAAGCAATTTAAATCTCCTGTCATATATCTTAAGCATCCACTATCTAGATACCATTTTACCTTTTTCTTGATAGTGACCTGCATTTAAAAAGAGACTCAAATTTTCTTTGGTACCCATATTTTCTTGGGTCCTTTTGAGTTAGTATGATATGCGGTTTTTGCCCAAAATTTATTGACAGGTTTCCAAACCATAGGACATTATTTTTCAAAATGATCTGCACTATTGCACTTTGAACATCTGAGAGCATTGCGACCTACTAGTTTTACAAAGGTCATTTTAAAATGATTTTTGTAAGCATCTCTTGTGGGTCTTTGTTTGATTCTTTCTTTCACTTTAGGAAAATCAATTAAAGGAATGGTTTCAGCAGTCATTCCCAAACCAGATTTATTGAAATAAGGTCTTTGAACATAAAGTATTTTTTCCAATTTTTCAGATCCTAAAGAAAATCTTTTGGAAATATTTGAGATATCATTCTTCAAGAATGTATTTTCTTTTAAAAGATTATCTTCATTTTATTTAAGAGAAGAAACATTCTTGTCTAAGCATTTCACTTTTTCTTCCAAAACATTTTCTTGTTGTTTTAGAGCAGAATTTTCCTTTTTAAGTTTGGAAATTCTTTTAAGAGAAGTCTTAAGACTAAAACACAGTTCATTAATGTATTTTGAAACTTTAATAGGAATTTTGAAGTTACTAACCTCGAATTCACTTTTTGAATCTGAATCTATCTCGAAGTTTGATTCTGAATCCGATTGTGCCATTAGACATATGTTGGCATAATCATCATCATTATCTTCGCACTCTGTATCACTCTAGGTTTCTGCTTTGAGAGCCTTTCGATACTTTTCAATTTTTCCTTTCTTCTTCCTCAGAAGAGCACAGTTGGGTCTGATGTGTCCCTTTTTCTTATATTCAAAGCAGACTACATCTTTGTTAGATTCATCATCTTCAGCAGACTTGGTCTGTTGCTTTTGAAAACTTTGTTTCTTTGAATTGAATCTTCTTCATTTTCTGTTCAGCTTTCTGAATCTTCTTATCATGAGAGCAAGCTCTTCATCATCCATATCGTCTTCAGAATCTGTTACATCAGAATCATCATTAGATTTTAATGCAATAGATTTCTTATCTTTAGGATCTTCATCTTCGTATTGACCGAGAATAATGTTGATTCTAGTCTCTTTCACTCGATCGGTTCCTTCATAAGTGATGTATAATCTATCCCAGACTTCTTTGGCTATATCACAATAAGATATTCTGTTATATTCAGTAGGTGATAAAGCATAATAGAAAGAATAAATTGCTTTTGCATCAAGAGCTTATCTCTTGATTATCTATTCCTGAGTCATTTTGCTAGACTCTACAGTGTCTTTTCCTCTTTCTGAGACAAGTGTAGCTTTAGGAATGATTCCTTTTTCTACAGCGTCCCATTCCAGAGGATCCTTTGATCTTAGGAACACATTCATCTTGTTTTTCCATATGTTGTAGTCCTTTCCATCAAAGTAAGGCGGTCTGGTATTGCTTTGCCCTTCTACCAGCCCTGGAGCCAACATACTAGCCATGGATCTTTAACTCTGAAGTAAAACACTTCAAACAAAGTGAGTACACGAGCTTTGATACCAATTGAGATAGCTAGTATAAGCACCTAGAGGGGGGTGAATAGGTGCACAAATAATTTATCAAGATATGGAAGCGATTCTAGACAAACGATAGAGGGAGTTCTCTTTTGATTAACAAAATGAAGTACGATCAAGGTAAAGTAAAGAGTAGAGAAGAGAAAATTGAACACAAGGTTTATAGTGGTTCGGCTTATTCCAAGCCTATGTCCACTCTTCCGCACTGATAGCCCACCGGTTGGATTTCACTATGAACAAAATAGAAGTTACAGCACAGCTTTTCCTTGATTCCACAGCGTAGATGTTCTACCACACTTCCTCAAGGTTTCTCACAAATATAGACTCTCTTTTGTATACAAGATTTTGCTCAAAGTAATTTGCTAAAACAACAAGGAGCTTCAGACTTTGGAATTCTTCTATCGTGCACTCCTCAAATAACTTAGAACGTCTTCCTTATATATTCCTTTATGCCATCATACCCGTTGGCACTTACCAAAGGAATTCCTCCAATCTATCCGTTGGACGAAATCAATTAAGAAGATCATTCGAGCTATTAAAGGAACATGTCGATAGCCCATCAATCATGTTCGCCCATACAATCAGGATATTGGTTTCCATAAGTAGAATCTTCCAAGAATATTTTGCCAATCATCGGATCTTTAATCTTCGAATCAATCTCGATCAATCAAAGGATTCCGTTATGTCATATCCAACCAAAAGATCTTCTCTAGTCGATAAGGTCATATCCTTAATGAAACATCCAGTTCTTGATAGCCTTTCTTCAACGGATTAGAGACTGTCAATGAGGATAGACTTTGAGTCTTGAGTCTGGCTGTTCGGAGGTCTTCAAACTTAAAATAGCAGAGTCTGCAAACCTTCAGACTAAACTGATGGAAACGTTTTGTCAGCTTCAAAACACTTCAAGAAGATTTCTCCAACAATCTCCGGTGGATTTTCAACATTCATGGTGGCTAGAGCAACGGCAGGTGCGACTACAAGTGCGGCAGCAGGGGCAACTCTGATGGCAGCGGCAGCGATGGCAGTTGCAGCGGCCTGAGCAGCGGCTTCAACAGTAGCAGCTTGCTGATCCATTCTAGTACCCATCGCTTCCAGAACACGCAAGATCCCATCCACCCTGAGATCATTAGGAGCTGCTACCCTGGCATCTACAACAGGTGGAATCATTCCACTCGTGCTAGCCCATGCTGGCGCTCGACCATGTCCGCCTCGGGTTCCGACACAAGTCAGAGCTCTACCCCGAATAATGGTCCTACTGGTCCTCTTTGCAGGAGTTCTCAGCTCCTGATCGCTCATGGTGTAGCTTTACTCAACTAACACCTATTTTCAATTCAACACTGAATTAGAAACAGAGCTATCCAAACAACAAATAATTTTAGCACTCAGCTAACACAGACATGCACTAGCATGAATTTAAAGGCCTTTCCCACTAACTATCCCATGGTCATCGCTCCTTATCACTCCAATCTTGAACTTCGCTTTGATACCACAAAAAGGGGATGTCACGCCCCGATCCTCGGGCATGCACACATCCTTCTCTTTGTCGATTTTATAATGCGATATCACAGGACTATGTATCGCCGACCTTTTCATTTATTAAGCACATGCGGAAGCAATTATAAATCCCCAGACAATAAAACGATGGGATAGAAAAGCATGGCCATGCTTTTCATATTGAAACTTATAACCAAACTTTTATATAAAACACAAACCAGAGTACTTCACAACTTTTTACTCTATCTCTATTCACATCAAAATAGAGATCTCAAAAAAAGATAGAATCTCAGTCCATCCGAGCCGTACTTAAGGCCCCTCTCGGTATTATCTTCTTCTTCCAAAAATCCTTCTCCTCAGGTTTTACTTCCGAGTTCTCCTTCCTAGACTCCTCCTCCTCCTCAACTCCTCATCGGGGTCCTGAAATGTTTTCCCCAAACTAGGATGAGACTACATCTCAGCGAGTTCTACCCCACTAAGGCCCGATTAGTAAACCATTATACATTAGGCTGCCTAAACATGCACAGGGCAGAGGACTTACCTTGGCCTCAGATCTCACATGCAAGTCAGTACAATTCACAATAGGTACCCATTTACTCCAAACAAATCGAACCAGTCGATTACGTGTCACACAAATCATTCTTCACTAAGGAGTATCTAAAAGCTAGGCCACGTGCATTCTCCAGGACGACATCCCAAGTCTCCGAGCCATGTGCCTCGAACCTTGGGCTCACGTGCATTCTCTAAGGCGACCTCTTCGCCAAGGTGGTACATCAAGTCACCGAGCCACGTGCCATTTTAGATGCTATTTCCAAATAATGGACCCACGTGCATTCTCTAAGGCACTCAATTGCCAAGGTGACGCATCAGATCACCGAGCCACGTGTCCTTTTTACGATGCCCGGCCCACGTGCCTTCTCTTAGGTGCTAACTCACCAAAGTGATGCATCAATTCACCGAGCCACGTGCCCTTTTAGATGCCAAACTCTGTCATTGAGCCACGTGCATTCTCTAGGAGGACCTACCGAGTCTCGGAGCCACGTCCATTCTCTTAGGCCACCTCTTCGCTAGGATGACATATTCAACCACCGAATTCACGTGCATTCTCCAAGTGATATTCCAATTCACCGAGCCCACGTGTTTTCTATCATGTGATAACCACTATCCAACGATTTCTCAATCAAATAATTAACAATCAACTTAATATGAATAACTCCTAAAAATTCATAATTAAATAAATTCCATACAAATTTGCACTCAATTAAATAAACGGACCGCGTCACGACGATCAGCACAAGATTTCGGTCGTCTTCCATCAAAATCTTAATTTCCAAAAAATAATTAATTAATTAATTAATTTCGAAAATTAATTAATAAATATTATAAAATGCAATTTAGCACAAAATAAAGCTCAATTAAATAAACGGACTTCACCATGGTCACCAGCATAAAATTTCGATCTTGGTCATCCCAGTTGTTTTTCGAAAAATAAATAATTATTTAATTTAATTCCGAAAATTAATATTTAAATACAAAAATTCCACTTAGGCATGAAAGCCTAATTGAAGCCCAATTAGGGTCGGAAAATCCTGGGCTACCCTCAATAAATAGTAGACCATGTCTACTTGCTAAATATACATTCAATTTGTCTAATTCGCATCACAATTGACTAATAAACACTAATCCATAAAAATCTAACAACCTAAACCTAAACCTAATTAATTAAAACTAAACCACCCTTAAGCATAATTAACCAACTAATCAGGGATTAGTGAGATTACCCACTGGAATCGCGCGCAAATCGGATCAATCCAACGGGGGCGACGCGAGGAACAACAAACTCCAAAGTGGGCCTCGGGTTCGGGGCCCGGAAATGGCCCAAAAGCGAGCCCGAACTAGCTGGAAACCCACTCTATGGGTGGCTGGTTTGGCTGCGACACAGGGGAAAACAGAGATGGTTAGGGGCGGAGAAGGGTTGGAAAGGCAAGTGGCAGTTCGGTGAGGTTGCATGGTGGCTCCGACAGCTTGCTCGGCAACTCACAGTGGCTGGTCAGAGGCGGAAGTCGCACGGGAGAGGGACGGCAGACGCAGGCAGCACACAGGCGGCAAACGGTGGACGCGCAGCGTGCGCGGGCGATTTGGACGGCGGCTTGGTGACGTGCAGTGGTGACGGCGAGCTGCTTTGGTCTTCAACGCCGGTGGCTGCTACTTCTGTTCTTCTTCAGCTTCTGGTTCGCACGAAGGAGAAGAAGAAAGAGGGGGGGTTCGGTCACGTGGGTTGGGGAGAAGAGAGAGAAGGAAGAGATAAGGGGGGTTTTGACTAGGGGTGTGCAAAATACCTGGGAATCGCCCGGAACCGCCCGGAACCGGCGGTTCTTGAGGGAACCGGTCCGGTTCCCAGTTCCAATTGTTGAGAATCGGTGGGAACCGGTCCGGTTCTCGGTTCTGTGGGCGGAACCGCTCGCCCGCCCACCCGGACCGGATCGGTACCTATTTATAATAAAAAAAAATACTAAATGAAAGTGACGAAGCCCTAATTCGCGTCTCATCTCTTTCGATTTCTTCCTCATTCTTCGATTCTCTCTCTGTTTCTTCCTCATTCTCTTCTCTTCGTCTTCGATTCCTCGTTGAGCATCCACGCCGCCGCCCTTGCTCCTCCTCCGCCGCTGTCCGCTCCCTCGCGCCGGTCGCCACTTGCCACAACCGCTGCTCCTCCGCCTCTGCTATCCGCCCTCTCGTCGATGCTCAGTCCCTTCATCTTTGATTCCTCCCCGAGCGTCGACACCGCCGCTGTTGCTCCTCCACCGCTGCTGTCCACCCCCTCCACCGGTCACCACCCGCCACAGCTGCTACTCCTCCACCTTTGCTGTCCATCTCGACCGAGCCCCTTTTCCGTCACTCAACAAGGTACGAAGCCCTAATTTGCGAAGCTCTAATTTGCGTCTCATCTCTTTCGGTTTCTTCCTCAGTCTTTGATTCTCTCTTTGTTTCTTCCTCAGTCTCTTCTCTTCGTCTTCGATTCATTTCCGAGCATCCACGCCGCCGCGGCTGCTCCTCCTCCACCACTATCCGCCCCCTCGAGCCGGTCGCCACTCGCTGCTCCTCCGCCTCTGCTGTCTACCCCTTTGCTGATGTTCGCCCCCTCGCCGACACCCAGTCCCTTCGTCTTTGATTCCTCCCCGAGCGTCAACGCCGCCGCCATTGCTCCTCTGCCGCTGCTGTCCGCCCCCTCGCACTGGTCGCCACCCACCACAGGCGCTTCTCCTCCACCTCTGCTGTCCATCTCGATCGAGCCCCTTTTCCATCACTCAACAAGGTACGAAGCCCTAATTCGCGAAGCTCTAATTCGCGTCTCATCTCTTTCGGTTTCTTCCTCAGTCTTTGATTCCTCCCCGAGCATCCATGCCGCCGCCGCCGCTCCTCCTCCGCCGCTGTTCGCCCCCTCGCTCTGGTCACCACTCGCCACAACCGTTGCTCCTCCGCCTCTGCTGTCCACCCCCTTGTGAGGTGCCAATCTTGTTTCTTCCCTTGTGCTCATTGGTTCTAATCATGTAGTACTCACAAGATTGCACTTTTGGTTGTTGTTTATTTAACTTGTGTTGGCTTGAACACAGGGACATGGAGCTTGTGATTTCTTTCAATGGACAGATTCTTTGGTAGAAAATGTGGCCCCCAAAGATGTTGCAACTTCTGTTGTTGCACCTCCAGAAGTCATGGAAATTGAGTCGACAATGGCACATGTTGGTGAAGATTACAAGGTAGATCCATGAGTCATCTTGAGAGTATTTTCCCCCACCGCACTTAGTTTTTTATATCATTCACGTGTAGTTGACTGTTATTTAATGTTGAGCATTCATCTATTAATTATTGTTTTAGTTTTTGGAGATTGGAACTTGAAATTTTAGAGCTCAAAACTTGGGAACCGGACCGGACCGGTGGTCCGGGAAACCAAGATTGTTTCGCAACCGTTTTATGTTGAAAACTAAAATTTTTCGCGTCAATATCAGTTCCATGGATCCACCCGGGAATCGGACCGGACCGGCGGTCTGGTTCCCGGGTGGATCCATGCAACAAACGGGTGGATCCCAGTTCCAATTTTTGGAAACCGGTCCTTAGCGGGCGGTTCCCGGTTCTAGGTCGGGAACCGCCCGCCCGGACCATGCACACCCCTAGTTTTGACCGATCAAAAAAAAAAAAAAAAGAAGAGAGAGAGAGAAGCCAATTTGAATTTGGCAAGGGGTGTTCGGTGGGGGTGGGATTCGCACGAGGGGAGGGGAGACGAGAGAGAAGAGAGAGAGAGAGAAAAAAAGAAGAGAAAAAGAGAGAAAAGGGAGGGAGAGAGAAAGAAGAGAGAGGGAGAGGGAAAAAAATAAAATAATACCCTCAATCTTATTTTTTTTTTCTCTTTCCCTTTCTATTTTCTTTTGGTCTTCAATTTTTCCTCCGATAATTTCTTTATTGAAATTTCGGACTCGTCAATAATTTGACGGACAATGAGACAGGATCCTAAAAATGAATTGTGACACGCTCGAATATTCGATTCCCGAAACCAAATTAAATTTTATGGTTAGAATCAATCAAACGTGATTTTAGTCCAATCCAACCAATTGAGTAGCTTTTAGGGATTTTACTGCAAATACATCTCTTAACGGCTTCACTCAATAGGTTAGTTAACTCGTGAGTGATCATCTCAAAGAAAAAGGACCATAAGCACGTCGACGAAATGCCCATTTCACTTTATCGAAAACAATGTCGAATTTCAGGATGTCACAAGTGGGGTTTTCATTCATTTAATCAAGGTTTATGCATAATGACTTTACCAAATTTGCATCACCCCAAATTTCCACAGGAGAGAATTGTCATTCAAGACAATGGTATTGATTTCTTAAGAATATTAAATTAGAGACTTTCACTTAGAAATGACTTTTACTCACTCTCATTCAGAATGACTATTTTAGGAGAATCACTCCATCTCACTATCATCATACCAACAAGGGTCCAAGTATTCTCGCAAGCAGCACGACATTACCAATCTAAGAAGTCTTTAATAGGGACCGTAATGTGGGCTTTGTCAATAGCTTAACAAATGGACTATTTGAGTTAAGGCAATTAAAAGAACAATTCTGTAATCATCTTCGGGTTTAAAAGTTAAAAACCCTCCAAAATGAGAAATAAATAATCTTGCTCGCACTTCTTCAAGCGATGCTTATAAACATATGAACTCCTATGTTAATTCAAGTGCCCTAATCCAAAGAGACTTTGTAAATGATGTAACATAGGCTGGGTTCATGGGTTGAGAAACGAAAGAATCATTAGGCTCAAAATATGTACAAAGGGTGAGAGCTGATAATCATCTTGGCATTGCCACCAGTTTCCTTTTTCACCATCGGGGATTGTCTTCATCAAGCGCCCCATTGATTATAAAAACTCAGCATTTGAGTTCTTTGAGTATTGCTCCATTGGAGATACAATTTTTGCAATTGATAGTCATCTATCTTGACTATTTTTTTTTTTTTTTTGGTGAAAGACTATCTCTTTTTTCATCTATGAGCATCGGCCTTGTTTTTACCAGGCACCCCGCTTTTTCATGCCCCTAATTTTCATGCATTTTTTTTTCACTTCTTTTTTTATGGGCATTGGCCTTATTTTTACCAGGCACACTACTTTTCCATGCCCCTTAATTCTATTTTGATGTCAATTCTTGCGCACAATGCATGCATCAAGCAATTACACTTTGAATGACATTCGAACTTTTCAAGAGTCTTCATCTGCCTTTTGCCTTGCCCTAGTGTGAGGGATGATTACCAACTGGATTTAAAGAAATGAAATTGCAAGCTCAAGTAAGCTATGCAAAGGATATAAGTATGTAGGATAGAGAAAGAAATGATCTTTGTCATCCTAAGGCACTTAAATTACCACATGAATTCAATGTAATAACACGACTTGAAGATTGATATAAGTGAAAGCAAGAAAATTTCTTTCCATTTTCTTCACCTTATGATGCCATCTTACCTCTAATTTGCCCCGATGTGGGGTGGTTCTTGACAGGGGTAATTTGAAAAGAATCTCCACAAGTGTTATAAGGCTCAAAGGGGTTAAACAACGAATCATATATAGTGTTTGGGATAAAGAAATGAACGTTGAAGAAGTGGCTGGTACAATAGAAAAGGATTTGATAGCGCAAATTGAAAAAGAAGAGGAGGATGAAAGAGATACCAAGTCTACTTCTAAATCTGAGTCGATTAGAGGAACCGGTTTTGAAGGAAGCTGAATCTTGTCTTTTAAGACAGTTGATTAGGCTGTCTTTTTTTCCTGATTGCCCAAATCTCTCAGGAATGATTCCAATAGGTTGGATAACATCATTTGATCTGGCTTTGCTTTTTTGGAAGTCAAAGATTCTTCGGGAATCTTTTCTTTTCCCTTTTCTTTTCTTAGCCGGTTTAGTTATCTAAAACAGTTTTGCATTTTTACTACATCAGTTTTATCTCAAATGGTAGAGGTTTCTGCGAGAGTAGCAAAGATTAAAGTGTTCTGTGGTGGTAGAAGAGAATACTCAGTTCGTGATAAAGTTAGGAATGGATCAGAAGGTTTGAATTTCCCTTCTTCAAGAAATTGAATTTGTTTCTTGAGCTTCTCTATTTCCGCCTTTGGGCTTTCGAGATGTTGATATCCCAAATGTTGTCCACATTCCAAGGCATGAAGCCTTTCTAGAAATCTAAAAGCATTTTCTTGATGGTTTCATCTTATCTCTTAAAATCTCTTTGTACATCAATGATTTTAGAATTAAATATCTTAAAAGCATTGTTGTGTGCTAAAAGAGTCTTCGATTGCCAATTCAGAACAGCTTCAGCAATAAGAGTTCTTTTTTGCCTTCCATGTTCATCCATATCAGTTGATGAAAGTATTTTTGAAACATGATGATACCTTCCTTAAAAATTGATGAATTCTTCAAAGGGAAGGAAAGAAAGCCTAGAATTTTCTCGAACAAAAGGAGGAAAATCTGTCTTTTGAAACATAGCAATGGAAGAGCTAACTTTATTCTCCTGATTGGGCAATGTTTCATCTTAGACTTCAAGTGGGTATGAATGTTTTTTCGTCCACTTTAGGATTGGCTTATAGAATGGGGAAACAGTTTGTTTTTTGTGAGGAAGGGAAGAAGGTGTTGTAGGTTGAAAAGTTGATGGAACGGGAGGTGATAGTGTATATACTGGTGGTGAAGATGGACCATAAAAACCCTTGAATTGGAACTTTTCACTCTCTCCAAGGGTATCAGCAGAGGGGTCCCCATTCAAATACCTATGGTATTTACCATCCTTTAGTTTTCGGGTTTTCGCCTGGGCCTTATAGTCGAGTCTACTTCATCAAGAGAATTTGTACAATAAGAACACTAACAGAAAGGATCCCAAAAACAATGATCATATTGGTTTTTATAGTAATTGATAGGATTTCCATTACTCTATAAGTATTTAACAAGCTTCTTAGGATTTGGCTTAGAGATTTATTCTAAAATGCAAGGTTCAATCATAAATAGAGTTTGTAAGATGGAAATATTTTCTTCCTTTACTTTGCCAAATTTGATGGTGATGGTGCCATCTTTTATCCTAACAAATTCAGAAATTGAGGACTAGAAAGGCTTGTTATTCTGGTGCAGCTTTCCATAGTTGATAATCCAAGTCTCTAGAAGGAGTTTGGCCAACTTTTCTTTAGGAATTTACCTAGGGACATGGATGCATGATGCTTGGTCATTTTGCATGGAGATGAACAAGGCATCTTCTTTCCATTTGGGAAATTTAGATCAAGGGCTTGGTTTTGCACTTGATAGACCATCTGGTAGTGTAGTGTTGCTACAATAAAATCAGTTGTTTAAGGTGCTCTAGTGATCTGGATTTGAACCTTCAAAAAGGAAAGTAATTGAGGATCTGAAAGAGTAACATTGAAGTTTGGATATAGGGTTACAAAAACTGTCCCAACATTCAAAGTGGTTTGGACTGTGCCAATACAAATATGCTAGTATTCTAAGAGCCGAGTATCCAATACAACCATTCTGGCCACAAATGACAAACCTTTTCGATCATGAAAAATGTGGGCAAGACGGACAGCTCCATAGTGGATACGAGAATATCCCTACTCAATCCACTATTTAAGAAATTCTAAGGGAATTTGGAGAGTAACAAATACTCATTTTCAATGGCTGGAATGAGATGTTGATCGAACTTAGAGGACTATACGTATTCTTTCACTTCTTTGGGAATCTGGCAAATAATATGTCAAATAGAATGGATAGGAGAAAATGATGAGGCGGGCTTAGCAAAAGCAGAATATGGGTTCATAAGAAGAAGTTGAGTTTAAGAGATTTTGATGTCATCACAAAAGATAGTCAATATTAGAAGTGTTTGACACATGAAAATCTGAAGGAGAGGAGGAGGATGGGATTGAAGTAAAAGTAATTGGAACATCTAGGATCTCAGGATTAGACATGATATGGGGAAACTCTTCTCAGCACTAGATTCACCTTCTTCTCCAGCTTGGTAGGATCTTATGAGAAATGTAACTCAGCTAGTTAAAAATGTTACCATCCTAGCACCCTTGAGTGTCTTTATGCTCTGAACTAAGTCTCTTATTAGTTTTCTACTAAAAGGCTATCCCTAAAGGGCTTAAACAAGAGGTTTGCATACCTACAACAATTTACTCAATTTTCTCTGGTTCTAAGCATAGGTTCCCCCATTGGTATCAAAGCCATGGTTTCATTTGTAACTTGGTTCGTTTCATGCGCTTAGAAGATAAATCCAATGCTGAGAAGACTTTCCCTATATCATGTTTGATCTTGAGATCCTAGATACTCTGGTTACTTTAACTTCAACCCCATCCTCTTCCTCTCTTTCAGACTTTCGTGTGTCAAATGCTTTTAAGATTGACTATCTTTATGAGGTCTCTCTTAGTGATGACACTAAAATCTTTGAAACTCAACTTCCTCTTATGAACCCATATTATGCTTTTGCTAAGCCTGCCTCACTATCTGCTCCCATCCATTCTATTCAACATCTTATCCACCAGACTCCCAAAGAAGTGAAAGAGTACGTACTATCCTCCAAGTTTGATTAGCATTCCATTCCAACCACTAAAAAGAAGTATTTTGTTACTCTTTAAATATCCCTAGAATTTTACAAATAGTGGACCCAATAGGGATATCATCATATCCACTATGAAGCTATATATCTTGCTCTCACTTTCCATGGTCAAAAAGTCTTGTTAGTTGTGACCAGAATAGCCATAATTGGATACTCGGTTATTAAAATACCAACATGTTTGTATTGGCACAGTCCAAACCACTTTGAATGTCAAGACAATCTTTGTAACCCTATATCCAAACTTCAATGTTGTTCTTTCAGATCCTCAGATGCTTTTCTTTCAGCTCATAAGAGTACCCTAGACAGTTGATTCTATTGCGGCAACAAAGATGCCCTGTTCTCCATGCAAAATGACCAGGCATCCTCCATCCATGTCCCCAGGCAAATTCCTAAAGAGAAGTTGGCCAAATCCTTCCGGACACTTGGATGATCAATTATGAAAAAAAAATGCCTCATAATGTACATATTGATCTTTGCTGGTGCCTTTAATCTAGACAGAAAATCAACAAGTGCGTTCTTCTTTTCGGTAATGTGTTTGGTTTCAAAAGAATATTTCGAAAACCATTGAACCCACCGAAGCAGTTGAGAAATTGGAATTTGTTTTTATTTGAACTTGTTCATCTGGAGAAAAGATTTCATGTCCAATTCTACCGAGAAATGATAGCCAATAAGATGGAACTCGAACTTTTTTATTCCATTTTTTACCGCCAAAATTTTCTTGAAAGTGGAATAATAATACATTTCAACCTAGGAAAAATTTCCACTTTTATAAGCGCAGAGGTGTCACTTACCATCAATTTCTTCAAATAGTATGGCTATCCAATACTCATCACTAGCATCAATTTAGAGGATTCTCTTTCCTATGAATGGAATTTGCAACGAGGGAAGAGTCTGCATGGTTTTCTTAAGTTGTGAGATTGCTCTGATCTAAGATTTTCTCCGAGGTGGGGGATTCTTCTTCAATATTGATTGCAGTGGAATCAACAGTTTTGCAATGTTGGGACAAAATCTCTAAAGTAATTAATTATCTTAAGAAATTGTTGAACTTGCTTTATTGTGAAGTTTTCTTCTGGAAACTTCAACAATTCCTAAGTAATGCATGGCCTTGGATAATACATACCCTTATTGAGATGCACACAAAGATATTCCATCTTTCTTTAAGAAAGCAGGATCTTACATTTTTTTACAGTGTTTGCAAATGACTCGAGGAGTTGGCAGTGGGATTCTTCATTAGGATTGTAACGCAAGATGTCATCAATGTAAACTGCTACACTCGACAAAATTGACTGGAAAATTCAACACATGGCCTTTTGAAATAAGGATAGAGCTACTTTGAGGCCAAAAGGAAGGATATTACATTGAAAATGCTAGTTTGGAATACAGAACCCTGTCTTTATGATGAATGCTCAACTACCAAAATCTAACTTTGAGATTAAATGTGGAATAGATGTGGGCTTTGGATAATCCAGTAAAAAATGAATTTCTTGAGGATAAAGGGAACTTGTCATCTTGGAGGAAAAGATTGAGGGGCTAGTAATTTATCATTAATTGCATTTTGCCTCTATTCTACTCAGCTCATTTGTTAATATAAAAAACTTCACAAGCCCATTGAGAATTTGAGATTTCAATAAGGCCTTGTTACAGTAGCTCTGAGCTTTCCTTCTAAGCAAAAGCAAGATGTTCCGGATTCATTTCCATTTAACTCGCCTTAGTGGGATTTATATCTTCATTTTTGTTGAAAGGGAGACGAACAAAAAACTTTGGATTTTTCCACAAATGATAAGGACATTTTTTTATAGAATTCGGAATAGGGAATAGGATTCTAAACAGGATTCTAACAACTTTTACATGATCGGATCTAACAAACTTATTTGAATAAAAAAAAGCCTTTGAATATTGACAAATTGAGAGAATTTGTCTCTATACTTAATGATTTTCCAGGAATGATTCGAAGTTGAAGAATTTGAGTCATGACGTCCCAACCAATGATTAGATCTGTCACAACCTAACCTCCAGTGCACCACTTAGGATTTGACTAATAAATTACTAAGCCTAGACTTAAATCGGACTCTCTCAAGCCCATACTAATTCGCGACTTAGGTTCAAATTTTTAGCATACAAATGAATTTTATTCAAGAGTCGCCACTAATCAATTTATGGTAGGTTGATTAGACACCTAAATAAAATAACGAGAGAATTTTTTTTTTTTTGGTAACTCAGGGAACCCCCGTATGCCGGCAGTCCAGCGAGGTAAAACCTGGAGTAGGTAGAGTCACAACCACCCTTGCCTGCCAGATAAGTCATGGGTTCCTTTCCAACAAGACAAACGACGCAAGGAGTCGAACATTGGACCTCTCACGAAAGGAACAAGTGCTCAACCAACTACGCCGCCACCACGGATGGTATAACAAGAGAATTATTTTACTCTTACAAACCAGAGAATTTAGGTACGGGGACTTTATTATACTAAATTTCTTTAATGCCCTTTCAGTAACATTCTTTTCGTGAAAAATGTTTATCAAGCAGCTTGAATTCATTTTATTACTCCCTAACATGTAAGGTGACCATGCATGTGCGCAATCCATCTATAAAACACCCAATAAAATGATGAATAAATTGCATGACTTACCTACGGCAACTAAGGCTTCTGCAATGTTAGCTCAAAATTTACATCAATAGCCATATATATGATTTCTAATTAACACGTAATTTCACTCAAAATTTTTCTTTTAGGTTTTCTCTTATTTAAATAAAACTTAATCTAATGCCTAACTTAAATGACATGTAATATGCAACCTATCATGCAAACTATATGTCACACATCATTAATTATTTAACATGATCTAATGACAAGAAAATATTAAATGCAACTATCCTAATATGTCATGCACTCAAATGATCCTAAACATGCAATGACTAGATGACATACAAGAAATGACCTAATTCTAGGTGACATGATATATGTCTTCTTTTCCTTTTTTTATAAAATTCGAAATTAAAATTGCCTAATAATTAAACATGCAATAAAAAGAAAATCTAGCATCCTAAACTAATGTTTTTGGGTTTTTTTTTTTATTTCAAAATTTCGAAATAAATAAAATACATAATCTAAATATGCAAACTATCATAAAACAAGCAATATTCTATCATGAACCTAATCCAATATAATTTTTGGGTTTTTACGGAAGCAAATTCAATCGAGCAAAGGCATAAAAACAAGGTAGCAAATCATCTAGTATGCTTAATTTTAGAAATGAATTGATGAATCATATCTCGCGTATGAGTACGGATTTGCCAATTTTTAACGAAATCGTGAATCATATTTCGGACATGAGATTAAATCGACGATTTTTCCGTGCAATTGCAAGTTATATTTTGGGCATGAGATCGGATTAATAATCGTGTGCACGTTATGAAATTAGGGGATAGTCCCGCTAATTTATAAAGCTTTTTTGGAAACTTTTGATAAGATGCATCATTCAAAAATTTGAATTTAATCGCAATATCAATGAATAAAGTAAGGAAATTATCAAATTAAATTCGGATAA
Source organism: Eucalyptus polyanthemos subsp. polyanthemos (assembly GCA_017140185.1). Classification (NCBI taxonomy): domain Eukaryota; kingdom Viridiplantae; phylum Streptophyta; class Magnoliopsida; order Myrtales; family Myrtaceae; genus Eucalyptus; species Eucalyptus polyanthemos. The sequence goes on along the minus strand of CM029464.1, from coordinate 41,663,004 downwards.
TATCTTTAATTATTTCGAATTTGGACTCGTCGGAAGATGGCACCGATGATGGCTTATGGTGATGCTCGACACGGTGGTTCGATTGGGTGTGTCCTCGGCTACAGGGGACGCGAGAAGACTAAATTGCTGGAGGAGTTTATCGTGCTTATCGGCCTTGGACCACGGTGAACACTAGAAAACCTTTTTATTCTAAAGGACAGCACCTGCACCCACCGAATACACTTACACCTAATCACCACGTTAGACTTTTTACCACTTGTAGTCTTCTTGTTCATGAATGATCCAAGTGCACTCCTCTAGTAATTTTTTCACCACTTCGTTCATGAATCACACTTGCACGCCAAAAAGAAATTTATTTTTCTTTCTTCTATTTTAACAATAAACTCCAGTGGACACAACGTGCGAGAATCTTTGCCGTAGCTACACGCAATCGGAACTTGTCCTAGCGATTGATCAGGTGAACGCGGAGGATCTCAGTCTCCAACGACATGAAGGAACTGCTGGGTCAAGCGAGACAGTGATGTCGATAGTGTCGATGGGGCTCGCCAAGGTGGAGCCACGGCAAGGGTGGAGTTAGTTGTGACTTGGTGATGCTCTCCAACGGGCACTGCCTAGGGGGTGCCCAACGGTTCACGACCAAGGATGGTTCACGGGTTGCTGGCTTGCCGTGGATGGAGTCCCGCGAGGAGTTGCTGATGGCAGCGGTGTCTTGACTTAGCTCACTGGTGGACTCAAGGATGAACGGCAAAGAGGCTGTTTGCCAATATGGCTCGACTCAAGAATCGGCAAGTGAATCTCACTTGACAACCTGCAAAACAGAAACTCGATGTTGCTAGGTCAATGGCTGCTGGTGGTGGCACTTGTGGCAAGGATCGTCGTCTGAAGGTTCACGGCTTGGCTGGTATAGGGACTTCTCGGCAACAGTTGGTCATCGGCAGGAAGCAGTGGCACTGGGATTACGGAGTTGGAGGAACCCGTGGACTGGGAGTCATGGTGTAGGGGATGGACTCGACTATGCACCTCTTTTTTCTCTAATCTCAACCTAATTCTTTCACTTGTTGCCAATAAGAGAGTCCCTTCTCTTGTTTCTATATTTCATGGCCATGCATTCTCCATTGCGTGGCCCCTTCGTTCTTGCGCGAGAGCTCTTCCTTTTAAATGCAAGACTACGTGGGATCCCCAAGAAGAGAAGGTGATCTACTTTCCTACTGTTGATGCATTGAAATATATTCCTTTAATTTTTTTTTTCTTTTTAGAACTTGCACCTTTAACCATTGTCGCGACCTATTCCTCGGGGAAGAGAATAAGTTTAGGGGTATTGCCTAAAAGATGAGCCTATAGCCCATAATTAGGTGCGGGCTCTCCCAGGCCCATACCTCACGTGACGTTGGGGTATTTTTAAGAATTTTGCAAAAAAAAGTCGCCACTAGCCTATTGAGGTCGGCTAAAAATCAAGTGAGGCATGAGGTACACCTCATTTCCTACGCAATTAGAGAATATAGGATCAAGGACTTAATTACATTATTTAACCAATTAGTGCCATTTCAATACCTAATCTTGTTCGTTTTAAAAAAAGATGTTTTTGTCAGGCAATCTAGATTGATTTTATACCTATCCACTAACATGTGAAATTATCCTATGGGTGCACAATCATTAAAATAACAATTAGCAGCTAAAGAAAAGCGATTAAATAAATTACATGAAATAGGAAAAAGTTAACATCAAAGAAAAGATAAATGCTAATCCTAACAAAGACTAAAGGGAAGCCAAATTCAACATACCAAAATTGCACAATCAAGGGCATTTGTCCCTAAGGACAATTGAAACCCTAAGGTAAAACCCTAAAGGCCTAGTCAAATTTGGGCATAATTCCAAATTAAAAGACTTCCTATTTTTAGGAGAAAACTACTTCAAAGATTAATTTTAACCATTTCAAGGAAAAAAAATTTGGATTTTTTTTTTTAAAATCGAATTTTCCTTAAAAAACTGGATTTTTTTTTGCAATTTTTTAATTTTAAAAAGAAATTCTATTAAAAAAAGGTCGAATTTTTTTTAATGTTTTCCGAGTTTTTGAACTTTTGAATTTTTTCGAAATTTTTTACTTATTAAATTTTTTGAATTTTTAATAGTTAATATTATTATAATCAAGAAAACGAGTTCGGATCGAGTAAACCCCATCCGGCCCGCTAATCCAATCTAAGCCCAAGTCCGACTCATGTCAAATAAAAAAAAAGATTTTTCCAATTTAGTTTTTTTTAAATATATTTTTTTCTTTCTTTTTGGAGAAAATGTCACAAATGATCCATAAATTTCTACTTAATGTGCAATATCGTCCATGAACTTTCAATTGGCTCAATTTGGTCCCTGAACTATCGATAATTGTTCGATTTAGTCCTTTCGTTAAAATTAATTATTTTTCATTCTTCTTTTCTTCTTCTTCTTCTCTCTTCCCTCCGCTAGCCATGGCGGACCTGGCGGAGGGAGCTGGCGTCCGGCAAGGGTCGCCCTCGCCTGCGTCCGGCGAGGGGTGCCATCGTCCAACGCCGGCAAGGGCGGCCCTCACCTGACACAAACGAGAACGGCCCTCGCCCGACACCGATGAGGGCCATCCTTGTTTGCGTCGAGCGAGGGCAGCCCCTATCGGTGTCAAGCGAGGGGTGCCCTTGCCCGATGCTGGCGAGGACCGCCCTCGCTTGTGTCCGACGAGGACTGCCTTCGCCTGACGCTAACGAGGGTGACCCTAGCTAGCCCAGGCAAGGGCGACCCTCGCCGGACGCTGGCTTCCCTCCGCCATGGCTGATGAAGGGAAGAAAGAAGAAGAAAAAAAGAAAAACAAAAAAAAAATGAAAAAGACCAAAATGTCCAATTCTATTAACTTTAACTAATGGAATGACGAAACTTGTCAATTTTCAACTAGTCAGGGACTAGATCGGACATTTATCGATAGTTCATGGACCAAATTGAGCCAATCGAAAGTTTAGGGCGATATTACACATTAAGTAAAAGTTTAGGAACCATTTGTGACATTTTCCCAAAGCCAACTTTTGCTCTCTTTCCTATTTCTTCCTCTCTTTTTTTCTTTTTTCTTTTTACTCTCTTTTCCTTTTATTTTTCTTTTGCCTTTTGGTCTTCTTCTCCCTCATGAATCCCCTCTGCACGCCTGAAGTTTTCTCTTCCCCAAAACATGGCCTCATCGAAACTCAGCCAAACAACAACGCAGCCCGGAACAACCGACGACCCTTCCACCGCCGAACTTCCGCCGGCCACTAGTTGGCCAAAGATCATCACCGTTGTCGATTGAGCATACCCTCCTCGGCCAAACACCAAACAAACAACAGCAACGATGGGAACGTAGCGAACGACCGCATGGCCGATGCCCAAGGTCACCCAACACCACTGAGACATCACAATAAAGCGCAACGTGCCCGGACAACTTGATTTCAGCCGAAGACGAAGCCACGGAGACTAGATCTCGTAGTGGCATTCTATCGAACAAGTGCAATACACTAGAGGAACGAGAGATTCCGGCTCGACCAAGACTCAAATCCAGACCAGGACTCTTGACAAGCAAACCAGGACACACAGCAACTCAATGGGGAACCGACGGGGTTAGAGCTCGCGTGAGCTGGACGATTGCGAGATCCAACCCGACGTGCCCAAAACAGGGTCCGAAAAGGGGAAATAAAGGGGCTTACCGGTTCGGCTTAAGGACGTCAACCGGAGGAGATCGTCAAACAGAGTTCACGCGCGACTAAGGCTCCCTCTCTCTCTCTTGAACATTTCTCTTGCTCAAATCTCTCTCGGTCTCACCTTCCAGCCCCTTCTCATCGCTCCCGCACGACCTCGTCCTTAGGCAGCTCCCCCCGTCGGTCCAGTCCCCGCGCTCAAAGTGTGCTAGCGAGAACGTCCTCAGGACGTGGTGCAACCGCCGATGCCGCCACATCCGCCGAAGGCACCAAAGGGAGCGGCGGCACTTGGAACCTCGCGAGAGCCAGAGCGAGGCTGGGGTTGTGGATGTGGTCGGCGTAGTGTGGTGGAGTGTGGCTAAGTCGCTAGATTAGGCTCTCTTGTTCTCGGCCCTCTAAACTCTTTACTCCCCTATCTCTCCTCCTGCTAGCTCTCCATCCTCGGTCCCCTCTCTGCCTGCTCTCTCTGTGGTTTCTGCTTTTTGCCCCGGGCAGCTCCTTTCTGCTTCGCTGGTTTCTCACGCGGAAGACGGCTAAAGGAGGAAGAAAGGTAGGGGCGTGGGCCGGGCCAAAGGGAGGAAGAGGCTAGGCCATGCGAGGGGAAAGAGAAAAGGAAGGCTGGGCTGCGCGATGAGGGAAAGAAAAAATGGGGGGGGGGGGGCAAGGCCAGATCCGGCCCAACCCGACCCCTAAAGCCCTTTTTTTTTTTAAATAATTTTTTATTTTTTTAAATAAATTATATGTGCTTGAAAATATAAATTAGGTGTCAACGACCATGCAAATATATTTATTTTCCTTTTGGGCCCAAGTCACGTGCCTTTCTTTTCCTTGGAATCCTTCTGCAGCTTTCATTTCCTTTCTTTCCTGCAAACATGAGAATCGGCCACCGCAAATACTCAGGATTATTGCTCATATTGAAATATTTTGCCGATTTCCTGTGTCTCTCTCCTAATTTTTTTTTTTTTTGATTGACTAGATTTCACCTCTGCATACAAGATCATTTTTTAATTGCTCCATATTTCATCCGAAACTTCCCCGCCAAGAAATATATCACTTAGTGTATATATTGCATGAATATATGAAAGATCCATCGACTATTGGAAGAATAATATAAATCTTTTTTGAAATATATCAATTTTCCAATTTTCCATTCCTTTTGAATTGATTCTTGGCTATCAGAGAATAATGGACTTGGGCCAATTTCCTCTCTCCAATGGCTTAGTCAAACTCATCCGTCACCATCCAATGCAATGTAATAATAATAAAAGAAAAATGCTCTTAAAATTATATGTTATGCAATTCAATTTTAATATTTTTTAAAAAAATTAAAAATATATCCCTAATTTTTAATGCAGTAAACAACTAATTGGGTTGCCAAAATTTAAGAATTTTTTGGGGAGACTAGATCCAAAGATTTTAGCAGTTATAGAGTATTGAGGGAAAAATTGAATAGTTACTGGTATAGTTCGATCATTCATAAAAAAGTATCTTCTGAGGCAAAATTGAAATATCAAACACATGAAGTTTAGTATTCTTCAATAATAACCTTTATGTCTAGAATTGAAGAACTTGCACTAGTATCTATAAGAGTAATGACTGTGATTGGTTTGACAAACTTTAATGTAAGGATTTTTACAGGATAATGAGGACAATTGAATTAACTAGAAAATATATTGGGGCCTTGTTCTAAAGAGGTGAGGATATATGGAAAAGATATTTAAAATTTGAGTCGCTAGTTTCACTAGGAGTTTAATAACAATGGATAATACAAATAGTTTGCTCAGATGGGTCCTCATCGATGGAAAATAATGATTAAATATTATTATTTTCAAGTGAAACACCGGTTTCAATTTCAATATGATGTATCAAATGGTTCTAACATTTTTTCGCCCAGGGGCAATTTTTGGCAAAATGCCCCTTTTTTTTTCAAATGAAGTATCAAATTGATTTCTTGAGATTTGAGTTATCTTTCCTTCTTCATAGAAATCGCCATTTTCTTTTTCTTAAAAAATGCTTAGATCCATGCTAAAATTTTCCCACCCAATCTTTTGAAATGCTTTTTCTTTCTAGAAGATTTTCCACAAGAACTTCACAATCTTTTTTGGAACACTTAATCTTCAAATTCTAATGTGAACAAGTTCCATCAAGTTCTCAATTGTCTTTATCGTTTAGTGCCTTAAACACAAATCATCAAGGCACAAATAGATCTCTTGTTGTATTTCCCCTAAGGGAATATCTACAACTCTCTTTTACTTGTTGAGATAGTTCTTTAAGAATAGAGGCTAGAAAAACATGTTTCAAGTTTGCATCAACTCCAAGATCATAGAAGAGTTTGAGCGTTTCCCGATAATGTTTATCGATATGCTTTTTCTAGAGAGAACAATATTTTCTTTCAAAAAACTCTCTTTTTTTAAGCTCATGAAAGTTGACAGGTTTGCCAATGAAAAATGGTAGAGGAGAGCAATAGCATGGCCGAAGTCTGCTAAGAGCAAAAATTGCACTTGATCTTGCTCCGTCACTGATTGCCACGAATGTTTGAGACTTCATGTGAATCTCGTGACAAATCCAAAAATGACAGCATACTTGTCATGATTTGTGAGAGCTCAAGCGTTTAGCCAAATATGAAAATTTTCAAATATTTCTAACCATTTGAAATAAGGAATGTCATCAATAGTAAAAAATGGTTTAAAGGGGAAAGTTAGATTTTGGGATAGATTATTTGATTGAATAACCTCTCGTTCATAAGGGTTTGAATCCATCTCCTGATCCGATAGATTATTTGATTGAATAACCTCTCGTTCAGAAGGGTTTGAATCCATCTCCTGATCCGATGGATCGGCCATAAATATTAAAGAAGTGGCTAGTACAATAAGAAAGGATTCAATAGCGCAGATCGAAAAAGAAGAAGAGGATGAAAGAGATACCGAGTCTGTTTGTGAATCTAAATCGATCGAAAGAAATGGTTCTGGAGGAGGATAAATTTGGTCTTCTAAGACAGTAAGATGAAGCTGTTTTTCTTTTTGATCGCCTAAATTTCTTAAGAATGAATCCAACGGGTTGAATAACATCATTTGGTCAGGCTTCTCTTTTATAGAAGTTGAAGATTCTTCGAGAATCTTTTCTTTCCCCTTTTCTTTCCTTAGCCAATCGAATTCTCTAAGGCGGTTTCACATTTCTATTACATTAGCCTTATCTTGTCTAGTAGAGGTTTCCGCGAGAGTAGCAAAGATTGAAGTACTCTGTGGTGGTGGAAGAGAATATTCAGTTCGTGGCAAAATTGGGAATGGATCAGAAAGTTTGAATTTCCCTTCTTCAAGTAGTTAATTTTGCCTCTTGAGCTTCTCTATTTTCGCCTTTGGGCTTTTGAGATGATGATATCCTAAATGCTGTCCAGATTCCAAGGCGAGAAACCTTTTCTGGAAATTTAAAAGTATTTTCTTGGTGGTTTCAATATATCTCTAAGGATCTCTTTGTATATCAACAATTTTGGAATAAAATGTCTTAAAAGCATTGTTATGTGCTAAAAGAGTTTGTAATTGCCAATTCTAGACAGCTTCATCAACAAAAGTTCTTTTTTGCCTTCTATGTTCGTCCACCTTAGTTGGTGTAGGTATTTTTTGAACATGACAATATCTTCCTTGTGGATCAAAGAATTCTTCAGAGGCAGGAAAAGAAAGCCTAGAACTTTCTCAAACAAGAGGAGAAAAATCCGTCCGAAGAACAACGGCACCTCTGTCGCCAAAACAAGGGCCAAATTAAGATCTTAATTGTTTGATAGGCAATTTACGGTCACTAGCAATCATCTTCATTCTCAAATGGAGATGGAAATCGCTAAAATTGGCCAGCGTTTATGTCAGTAATTTCCGACCAAAATTAATCGAATTGATTCAATTAACAAAATGTGAAAGGAATAATGGTTCACTTGGCCCAATTATTGTTTATGATTAAATAGGCAATAGGTTAAAGACTCTTTGGACAATTTTCCATGTAAGATTCCAATGCCCAAATAAGCGTAACATAAAATGGGAAGGGGATTGTTCGCTAGGAAGAATAATTGCATGAACATTCCACTTATGATTATTCAGAACATGAGAAAGCTAATTAAGGAGTTCACATTAGCCACAGAATATAACAAATCTCGCAATTTACAATTTAGTTAAGCATCCGAGAATCATTTTGTAGGAGGCAAAACATGCAAACCCAAGATCTCCATAACTAGAACAAGAGTATAGATGAATGGGTAGAAAGATTAACACACCTATTTTGGAATCTATCGTTCTTGAAGTGGAAGCGGAAAGTGATGATTCACGCGCAAGTCCTACTCATCTATTGCCTTCCATATCACTAGCTCAATGAGACGATCCTCTCACCTTTTTAGCGTTAGGTTAACGCTCTTTATATAAGGATACTTGTGAGAATTATGGTTAGAGAATAGACTTTAGCACTATTTATAGAGTTTCCAATTAGACCATTTCATTACGAGCCAAGCTCAACTTAGCCCACACTAGACAATCCCATATTAAATCAATTAAGAAATCTTCTATCTCACCTTAAACCAATCCCGTAAAACAATAAATTACAATATCAATTAATATAGCCCACATTCGGAAAACTCTTACATTCTCACACCTTTGGCTATATGAATTAAAATTGTATTGTATGTGCGCATATTGGTTTAGAAATAATTCTTAATAGTCAATCCTATCACATAAAGTCTCAAAAACCAAACCATGACGGTAACTGCATGTATACACACAGAGACTTCCACGGTCACGAGTGCTTTCAATTTTATTAATATGGATTTAATATGATAATGTGACAAATAGATAACATCTCTCATAGAAAGATCTTATTTGTTAGTTACCATTCTCTTACCTTAAGCGTTACAAAAAACTTGTGCCACTAGAGAATATTTTTATGGTTCCAATGAACCCACATATGCATTGTTCTTACAATTAACATTTATTTATATATAACAAGACATATGCACAAGGTTAATAACCGGATACCCCTAGCCTTCACTTAAGGTTTATTCAACATATAATAATTCATTCAAAAAATATTTATTGAATGCAAAAATTGACATATATATCAAAGTGTTACTAAATTGTAACAAAAATAGATGTAAACTTTATTCAATGAAAAATAAAACGCAACTCCCACTAAATAACAATATTCCAAGATACTCATAGGCCCATGCTAATGACATGTCGCTCAAACACACACGGGCGTAGACTTTTAGTTAGTAGATCTGCAACTATATCATCTGTAGGAATATGGTCTACTGCAATATCACCATTATGCACTGATTCCTTTATAGTCAAAAACTTGACCTCCATGTGTTTAGACCTCTTGAGATTTTTGTTGTTATTAATAAATAACACTATAGAGTTATTGTCACAATGTAGTTATATGGGCCTATCCATAAAATCAAAAACCGTTAACTCCCTAATGAGGTTCCGAAACCAAATAGCCTGAGTAACGGCTAAAAAACATGCTACAAATTCCACTTGCATAGTAGAAGAAGTTATAGATTTCTATTTCTCGTTTTTCCATGATACCGCACCTCATGCAAACATAAATATGTATCTTGTCATTGACTTCTTGTTTTCTTGATAGCCAGCAAAATCTGCGTCCGAATACCCTACTAGTTGCAAATCTAGAACATGTCTATAAATCAGCATATAATCTCATGTCATCTTTAAGTACCTTAAAATATTCTTGGCAGCAACCCAGTGATCGCGTCCTAGATTTGACTAAATTCTGCCTAGAAGTCCTGTGGCAAATGCAATATTTGGTCTAGTGCAAACTTGAGCATACATGATACTTCCAAGCGCACTAACATAAGGTACATTCTTCATTTGAGCTTTCTCAAAATATGAATTAAGATATTGTGAAAGACTCAATTTATCACCCTTAATAACATGAGCGTTTCCTAGCTTGTAATGCTGCATATTAAATCTTTCTAAAATTCGATCAATATATACCCTCTGAGACAAACTTAATGAATAGCGATAATGATCCCTATGGACCTCAATGCCAAGAACAAAATATGCCTCACCAAGGTCTTTCATGTCAAAAATTTTCGATAGCATTCACTTTATCTCATGCAGTAAACCAATGTCACTACTTGCAAGCAATATATCATCTACATAAAGTATGAGAAAAATATATTCCATCTGGATAAGAATTCCAAAAGTCCTACAACTTGTCACAAAAATGCATTTCAATCCTAAAACTTGCAAAAAGTGCATTTAAGTCCTAAAACTTGTCAAATTGTTTTAAATGAGTCCTAAGATCGACGCCGTTAGCATTTTCCGTTAAAAATGCTGACGTGGCATTTTAAATACTTTTTTCTTTTTCCAGGTTAATTTTTTAATTAATTTTTATCCATTTTTTTAAATTAGATTTAAAAAAACATAAAATTAAATTTATTCTTATCTTATTTTCAACAAAAACTGAAAAGAAAAGTTAAAAATTTTATTTTTAAATTTTTTTTAAAATAAATTTAAAAAATAATGTTAACTTTTTAAATATGTTTTTTAATAAATATTTTAACTAACAAATTATTTTTAATTAAAAAAAATTTAATAAATATTTTTAACTTTTTTTAAAGTTTTTGGTGAAAATAAGATAAAATGAATAAATTTGATTTTTTTAGTTTTTAAATCTAATTTTTAAAAAAAATAATTTAAAAAATTCACGTAAAAAATAAAATATTATTTAAAATGCCACGTCAGCATTTTTAACGGAAAATGCTAATAGGGTTGATTTTAGAACTCGTTTGAAACAATTTGACAAGTTTTAGGACTAAAATGCATTTTCGTGACAAGTTGTAGGACTTATGGAACACTTATCCCTATTTCCTCCCACTGACCTTGGTGTATATACACTGATTTACTTTATTTTCAATAAATCCAAATGAAGTGACAACACTATGAAATTTGAAATACCGCTGTCTAGAAGCTTGCTTAAGGCCATAAATAAAAATTGTTAATCTACATACAAGCTTACCTGAGTCATCTGCCTCAAAACCTTCAAGCTATACCATATAAAACTCTTCATTAAGGTCTCCAATTAAAAAAGCAGTTTTAACATCCATCTGATGTAACTCCATATCAAAATGAGCTACTAATGTCAATCACTCTAAAATAATCTTTAGAATAAACTGGAGAAAATGTTACTTCATAATCTATTCGTTCTCTTTGAGTAAAACCCTTAGCTACTAGCCTAACTTTAAACTTTTCAATCTTTCCTTTGGAATCCATTTTAGTTTTATATACCCATTTGCAGCCGATAAGCTTATAACCTTCAGGCAATTCAACAAGCTCCCAAATATCATTGTGTTTCATAGATTGCATCTCATCTTTCATTACATTTAGCCACAAATCTGATTGAGGACATGAGATGGCATCCGTATAAGTTACCGGATCAATAACACAGCCAATATTATAATCATGCTCTTCTAGGGTGACATTATAGTCTTGTTATATAGCTAAACGTCTTTCCCTAGTAGATCTTCTGAGTGGAGCTACTTCAACCTCATTATGAATCTAAGGGGCTTGAGGAATTTCATTAGGAACTATCTCAATAATAGAATCTTAAGCTGCAACAAGCTCAATTTAAGGTGCTGGAAACTCCATATCATCTGCATAGGATGAGACAGGAATCCAATAATCCCCACCATACTTTCATCTTCAATAGTTTATGAGCAACTACCATTTTCAGTTATATCAAATTCTAGAAATTTCGCAGTTTAAGATTCCACAATTCTTGTACCTCCATTAGGATTATAAAATCAATACACCTATGCCAATTTAACAATCTTTATAACTTTTCTCAACTGTTTCTCCACTTTAGTCCAAAAAATCTTAAATTTGTCAAGAGATTCGGACTTTTCTTTAATCAAGTATAAATATCTATATCGGGAATAGTCGTCAATAAATGTAATGAAATAAAAATTTCTACACAAAGTAGCCGTGTATGGTCTACTAATATCAGTGTGAATAAACTTAAACAAGTCAGAACTTCATATGGCGGATTTCTTTTTTATCTTAGTCATCGTACCTCTACAATAGTCTACGCAGGTCTCTATATCACTTTTAAGAGTGGGCAAGATGTCAGCCTTTATAAGCCTTTCTACTCTTTTATTTAAAGATGTGACCAAGACGTTTATGTCACAATGCATAAGATTGTTCCTTAGATAGAGGCATTTTGGAAACAACTTTTTCAATTGAATAAGCAACGTACATGTCGTTGGGACATAAACTCAATCAATATAACCCACTGGATAAATTACAACACCCAATCTTATTTGAATTATAAAACATGAAAATAGTATTGCTTTTTATTTCAAAAGAATATCCACACATGTCCAAACAAGATACAAAAACTAAATTTTGCATGAAAGAATGTACATAAAAAGTGTTTCTCAACATCATTTTAAAACCAAAATCTAAAATTAAAATAACATCTCCCACGAACTCGGTGTCAACTCCAATGCTGTTTCAAACAATGAACTTTGATTCATCCTGATTTGGCATTCTTTGGTTTATAAACTCTTGTATGGTAAACGCAACATGATTAGTTGCACAACTATCTAGCTACCAAGAATTGGTCAAGATTTCAGATAGATTGGATTCATAAACAAATGCCAAAAAATCATTACATTTAGGCTTACCCTTGATTCTCTTGGAGAACCAAGCCTTATACTTATTGTAGCGTTTCTTTATGTGTTATCTCTCCCTACAAAAGTAGCAAATAATATCATCATTCTTGAAGAATGCTTTCTTAGGACCTAAACTGTTAAAAAGACTGGCATCTTCATAATTTCCTTTATTGTTGAAAGGACCAGCAGCTTCAGAATTGCTTTTATGAGTATAATTTTTCAGCTTCTCACCCTTAGCACCACTAAAACTAGAAGCATAAAGGGCAATGTGTCATTTATCTTTCTTCAATTTTTCTTCCTCTGCCACCACCCTTGTAATCAAGTTGTTAATTTATCAGGTTTCATCTTGGGAATTATAATTAGTTTTGATAATCCAAAAATCAAGATGAAGAGTATTTAGTGCTTGATGCACAATGCAAGCAGTGGGAATAACAACATTGAGAACCTAAAACTTTGTCTGCAAATCTACCATTCTCAGAATATAATCTCTAACTCCACTAGAACCATCATACTTCATATTAAATTATGTTTGCAAGTGTGTCCCTATATCGGCATTAAACGAGACACGATTTCTAACCACCAAGGCTTCCATCATTTGCCTAGCAATGCAGTCCGCAGGCAAACCACTTTTTAAGTGTTCCTGAATGGAACACTTCATGAATAGTAAACAAATTCTATTGCTCTTTACCCAAGTAACAAAATGTGCTTTCTGAGCTTCTGTACTCTCAATAATAAGATCCGCTAGCCGATCAGCAATAAGAGCCATATGAATATTTGCCATCTCCGTATCAAATAGAAAATTCGAACCAGCAAGAATCTCAATTGTGACAGAGTTACCATTTATAGAAAATGTAACTGAAAGACAAACAATATATATAATTAACATCATGTAAGTACTGTGTAACTTGATATATAAGTACACATCCAGAAAGTTACATATAAAGGTAGAATACGTGACATGTAGTTGTACGCTTCCTACATTATAGTAGTTATAAAAATATATTCCAATTTTCGTGAATTCATCACCTTTAGGCATATGATTCACTAGGATCAGTCACTCCTCTATCACACCATCATGCATCCCTCATGAACTAATACATAATTACCTCCTTTGGGAGTATAACTACACATTAGATCAGGAGACATCTCAATCATTATACGAGACCAAAATTTCTCAAACTCAATCAAGTGTGCCGCTTTAGCAATCACAACTCAATGGAATCCTTAAAATTATCTTATACTAGGGATATAAACTTTACTTCTCACATTCACCATATACATGTGATTTTAACTTTAATGATATAGGACATTACTAAAATCACATATCATGCTAATTACACTGCTTTATTCAATTAAACTTTATTATATATTATTAATTAATAACACTTGTATTTCTAAAATCACAGAAAAATATAAGAAAAGTACGCAAAAATACAGTAAAAATACAAATATTTAGGGTTTTGTATGTATTTTCACATCCATAAAATTATCAAATATGTAAAATAAATACACAACAACATAGGAAGTACTCATACGAACCTGCAACCACCAACCACACCCATCGGAGCTCCCACGTGCCCGCACGTGCCGCCTGAGTGCGCAGCTTCTGGAGCTCATGCGCGAGCGTAAAGTTTGGTCAAAACCGGTACAATCGGTAATGGTCCGACCAGTTCCCGGCTCGACCGTCTGATCCAACCGCCCGATCTGACCGATTGACCAATCCAGTCAACAGTTAACGGATTTGAGTTGGGTCAACGTGTTGAGTTGGGTCCTTAGGTCGAGTTGGATTAGCCACGTATCGAGTCGGGTTAGGCCCGAGTCATTGACGTCATCGTGACATTAGCACCTTGCGTGCGTCGCATGTGCAAGCTGCACCCCCCACGTGGGAGCGCATGAGGGCATGTGACCACGTGTGGGGTGCATCTTCGACGCCCTGGTGGCACGTGGTTGTGTGTGGTCGCACGTAGGGGCACATGGGGCCTTCCCCGACAACGTGTTGCCCATGGATCTGCTCGTCTCGACAAGTCCAGTCCGAATTTATAATTTAATTTGATTTTTATTGAATGAAAAATCACTAAAATCTCAAAATTAGGACAAAAATTCTATACATTCGAATTCTAGGGTTATGGTTGCTCTAATACCAAATGTAGGAGGCAAAACGTGCAAACCCAATATCTCCATAACCATAACAAGAGCGTAAATAAATAAATAGAAAGATTAACGCATTTGTTTTGGAATCCATCGTTCTTAAAGCGGAAACGAAAAGTGATTATCCACGCGTAAGTTCTTCTTCTCTATTGCCCTTCGTATGACTAGCTCAATGAGACGGCCCCCTCACCTTTTTAGCGCTAGATTAACGCTTCTTATATGAGAATACTTGTGAGAATTAGAATTAGACGAGAGACTTGAGCACTTTTTATAGAATTTCTAGCCAGGCCCTTTCATTATGAATCAAGCTCAACTCGGCCCACACTAACCAATCACATATTATATTAATTAAGAAACATTTTATCTCACCTTAAACCAACCCCGTAAAACGGTAAATTATAATATCAATTAATGTAACCAACATATAAAAAACTCTTACACAATTCAACATCCAAGTTCTCCATGTTGATTTCAGTTGTACCCCTCAGACGCGACAGGTCATCAACGTTTTCTGTAAGATATTTCTGCAAGCCGCCCTAGTACTTCCCCATTAGAAGCGTGAGCTCTCAGCATTTTACGTTGGGTTCATGCAATCAAATGCCTGCACATGTAATAATAATTTACTATTGGCATTCTATAATCAATTGAACATTCAAGCTCCTTCTATTTTGGGAAAAATAAATAATATGAATAATATTTTCTAAAATGATCATTTCTATCATTTAAAATATTAGTCAATGAAAAATATTTTTATTATTAGTATAATTTTTAAGTTATTATTTTTCACAAAATAAACAGAACATAAAAAATCTTCTTTTTCTGCGTAAATGGTGCGCAAACAAATCAAATGTATACTGCGTTTGCGCGTCCCACATGCTGGTCATGATTGAAATCATGCAAGGATGAAGGACATTACTTCAAGACTAATGACAGGCGATATACTCGGAAGGCCTTCTAATCTTAATTTTATTTGCCGGCATGACAAGGAAAAACATTATGTTTAAGCATCCCATGGACTTCCAATATCTTCCTCAAGCTTCCTTGAATTTACGTAAACAGAAAACAAGATCGTCCGGCGACCCTCTCTTTTCCGTTGAATGAAAAAAAAAATGTTTAAAGATAATGCCTAAAGCTGGGCCATGTGCGACATTGGTTTTCATTTTAAAGTTCGATTTAGTCTAAAGGATTTTACATGAGATGGAAGTTGCCAATAACTTACTGAGGTCAGCTAAAAATAGAGCGAGACACAAACAAGTCATAAGAGTTTGGCTCACTTTCTATGCAACCAAATAATAACTAAGTTCGAAGAATTGATTACATTAATACTCCAACTAACACCATTTCAGTATCTCTAACTTATTAGGATTGTTCATCTAAATGATCAAACATTTTTACCAATTATGAGTCTTAAAGATCTTGGTGTCTTTGTTTTCATGCAATGTTCTTTAAGAGTTTATTATGATCTTAGGCTTGTACTAAACCATTCTAAAAGAGAAAAGAACTATCACTAAACACCAAATTATTGAAAGAATTAAAGTACGAATAAAAATTAACATGCAATAAATAACCCGATATGAATCGGGCAAAAAATATAGCATGGTCTTAGTATCAAGCTTCGGGACAGTAACACCCGTGAGTTACAACCAAATCGAATCCAACTCCTCATCCAAAAGCTCAATCTACCTAAACTAAATTATAACAAAGGTAGCCTCTAAAACCCCTAAACTAGTACTAAAATAAAATAGTCTAATCAAAACCTTCTCCCAAGCTAATTTCTGATTTTTAAAATTTCAAAGTTTTTTCTAGATTTTTTAATTTAAAATTTTTATTTTTATTTTTCCAAAAAGGGGAATCGGGCAGGGCCCTGAGACCCGATCCAGGTATGGGCTACACACCCTCTTACGAATCTGGGCTAATGGGTACAAATCAGGCTTTTATATTCAGGACACGAATGATAACCATTCTGGCCAGAAATTGATTGTTGGAATAGAAATAGATTTTTCTTTTTCTATTTCTAGATGAGTTTCTAAGCAAAAATACCCGTTTGATAACGACACAAAATTTCTACTTTAAAAATAGAAATTCGTTTGATAACAATACAAGGCGGCTGGCGACCAGCGACCGGCGGACAGTGGTCGGTGGTGACCAATGAACGACCATTCGTAGCAAGGATAAACCATGAGAAGAATTTTTATTTCTCATTTTTGTTCTTGAAATAAAAAAGTTGAAAATTTTTACTTCGATTTCTACTCCAAACCTATTTCTAGAACAAACATCTAATTTAGAAATAGAAAAATGAAATAATTTTATCAAACGGATTTCTATTACGTAAAACAAGTCTAGAATAAAAAAAAATTGTTTTGGAATAGAAATTCTAGTTTATCATGCACCCCCTCAACCTTTCCTCCAATTCTAACCATTTTAAGCCTAATTTAGAATATACCTACGCTTACCCCCTTAACCATGGTAAACTACTCTAGCCTCCCTCCTCTGCTTACTACACCAAGTCCATCTATAAGTCTAATTTCTATTATAGATCGATTAAACCCTAAGCCCACGCTAATCCCAATTAAATATTATATTTTTACCCATATTTCAGCTTTTCTTATATCTATTATTTTCCAATTTTTTAAAAACTTTCCACGAGCAAGAGCTGTTCAAGCTCTCTGTTCTCCTTGTAATTCAAGAAAAAAATCCCCATTAGAGCACTATATTTCCAGAACCTCAAAAGTATTAACCTAGAATCCACATATCAAGAACTTAAACTGTAGACCAATCAGTACTTCACCTTCAGCTACATCAGTCCCTCATCGGACCGACACTGCCGTCCGTCGAAACAGCCCGTACCTCCGATTCCAAAGTCTTCGAAATACAGAGTTTGTGTGGGAGCACCTAAAACATGATGGATGGATTCCGCTTGAACGTGTATATAAGCATTAGCTCCTGCTCTATTGGCCTCCGATCATTCCTCCTAATAGGCAAGCATTCGCAGAGACATCACAAGGGCATGCACGACCCTGGGTTTAATCAGATACAATTTGAAGGATGACATAATGCTGGACGTGAAGAATAAAAAGGCTTTTTCCGCAGAGACTAGGAGATTGGGTCTAGCCGGAAAAAGATTCTCTTTGAAAATAAGTTTTGTCCCATCTGCTAAAGCTTGAAGAATGGAATTGAAGAAATTCTGAATTTTGCCGAGGTAGAAAAATTACGCGAATCCATTGAGGTATGGTATGCTACAAGTGAATATTTGCAACAAGAAATGATTTTGGCCTCGGGAACAACCGAATAGAGAGAGAACCTGGCTCAACGATTAAAGAAATGTTTCTATCTTATGACATATACTGATACGCACTCGGAACCAACCGAAATTGGAGGCGAATCTCTATAATAGTAATGACTTATCCACTAAAATTCAGGTGTCCACATACTGTCAAACAGGAAATACCAACGAGAAGTAGGAAATTTTTTTAAAAGAAATTCCAAACAGGAAATACTTATGAAATCTGGGTAACATGTTTCAGTAGGAAAGTGATCGCTTACCTGCTTGACGTCTTAGTTAGGAAATATGGATCATCTCAGCGTCTGACTTGTCTGCGTATGCACTGCTGCTTGCATGGAACCACGATCCTCATAAACTCGCCTTCAAGATAATTTTGGTATCGTTTTGGATGACTTGTATCCAGAAAATTTCATCGTCCAATCAAATGGCTTTTTCTCAGTTTGAGGCAACTTGTCCACAACCATATCAGACTGATCAACTTGTACACGAAGTCCAACTCTTTTAAGGTCTCGAGGCAACATGAGTTCAATAACCTGTCGATGCTTTTCCAAAAATTGCGATTCGACTAATTTTTGCAATTTCAAGCATATAATATCTTCATACGCTTTAGTTTTTGAAAGGTCCCGCCTCTCTAAGGAAGTGCACCCAAAGATATGCAAGTCTTCCAAGATCCCCCAGCCAATGAAGACCCTCCAGATCTAAAAGGTTCAGCCTTTCAATGTATTAAGGAATATGCCGGTTTCTAATGGACAAAAAGGGTTCGTCTAACTCTACAGGAGGGTTCCCCTGGATAGTGAAGCTTAAATCTTTCAATCTGTCAAGACCTCTAATTTCATGTATACCTTCGCAATTCTGAGCATATAATACCCTTAGATGATTTAATTCTGAAAGGTCCAGTTCTTCTACAGAATCACAGCGAATGATGTTTAACCTTTCCAATGATACTTTGGAACCTTTCGGCAGGGTCAAGGACTGCAATTTTTGACATCCCCAAACTTCAAGCTCTACTAGTTTTGAGGGAAGCCACGGGATGCATTCGAGAGATCTACAATGATAAAGTCGCAGTTGCTTTAGTTGGCTCAAGTGAGAAAATGAAGGCAATGTGTCTTTCTGACAGGTGACACTGACAACTATTAACTTGGAAGGAAGCTTCGGCAGTGATTGAAGCCCCATGCAACCAAGCAAATCAAGGCGTTGGAGAGAAGAAAGACTAGAGATGCTTGAAACATCTCTCAGTGTTATGCACCATGAAGCATCTAACTCCCGAAGCTTTTGCAACTTTCTAATAGCATAGGGTAGCCTTTCTATATTAGACTTCCTAATATTCAGAATTCCCAAATTCTGCAAATCTCCTATGGATTCAGGTAATTCCTTAATGATTGTTCGGGTTAGCACCAGTTTAGTCAATGATTTCAACTTACCAATTGAGTTGGGGATTAGTCTCAATTTGCTGCAGCTTCGTAATGACAAGTGCAGCAACTTCACGAGGGACTCGATGCTGTCTGGAACACCATCCAGAGATTGACCCAAATGTTTGCATTCCTTCGCGCCAAGTATCTCCAGTTTCTTCGAAGGATCAACAAATGAAGGAATTTCTCGTATTTGAGTTTGATCCAGAAAAAGTTCCTTCAGTCCTTTTAACTTCCCCACTTCCACTGGTAGCGCCTCGAGGCATAAACATCCGCTCAAGTCAAGGAAAACGAGGTTCTTCAAGTTTCCAATAGAAGGGTCGATATTCTCCAGCTTGTCACAATTTTTGAGGATTAGAATCTCTAAGTTTTCAAAAGCTGAGAGAAAGAAAGTGCCTTTTAAAGAATGACAACCTGTAAGGTTGAGGACTTTTAGCTTACCTGCCAACTGCATGAAAGAAAATGTCATGGGGTTAGCTAGAAGTGCCTATTAATCAAAAGAAGAGGGAAAAACAATACTCTTCCATCTTTACCATGATTGCACTCCATCCTTCCCAGTACTCAGAAATCATGCTTCTTGATAAATCGAGTATGGCTAATTCCTTTACACCAAAATCCTTTGCCTTCAGATTTTGAGGACATCTCTCCCATCGAAGCCATCTTAATTTGGAAAATAATTTATTGAAATCTCCCACAAAATTTGCATCACTCACGTGAAGGAACCGTAAGTTCAGTAGGTTTTTAAATTGTTCATTTGTGTAAATCTGACTTCCTTGATCAGTTATTTTGTAAGAGCTGTATAAGTCCACCGTTTCCTTCAAGTTGCCTTTGTCAAGAGAAAGCGCTCGGATATTTTCAGTTCCCTACAAGTAATAGACTGGAAGTTATAAATTTGCATATAAAACAACCAGGTGAAACTAATATGACTTTGCTCTCATATTGCCCGAAAAAATAGTGCATACATTACTTTTATGCAAAAAAATAAAATAAAAAATGATGTATTCTTTCTGCTACTGATGTATGTATACTAATATAAACGCGCGGGCGATGAATGTCTGAAATCCAATTTCATACATAATCCATAAAATTCATAATCACATAACTATCAAGACAGCTAAATTATCAAGGCGTAGATTCAGAGTTCAGAGGGGGCCCTTTTTCTAGAGAAGCCTCCTCTAGTACAGTAGTGCAGATGTATTGCCACAGTTCTCAGTTGAAGTTTTAGAGTTAAGACCTTTTAAATAAGACTTGATTTCATTTATCTATAGGAGACTATTAAACAACATTTGACAAATAATAAATTCACAACAAAGTGAGCCTTTGAGCAAAGTATGGACGAGTTGCAATAAAAACAATTTCAATTTCAATTTCTGAATACTTATAGGTTTAATTTTAAATTTGAAAAAAAATTATAACAGGAAAAGAACGAAATGAAGTATATGTGTGGAATCCACTGAAGGTAATTTCATCTAGATGTTAAAATCGGAGAGGATTTAGCTAGATAGTAGGGTGTGGATATAGCCCCACCCAAGCTATCATGAAATGAATCAAATCTTTTATTCACGGGAGATACAATCACACAACACAAGGCTCACAAATAGGGATGATTGATTCACGGTACAGTCCAATCCCAGTTTCTGGGAGGGAGGACCAGACCGGCCAGTCCTAGAACCGGTCAATTTGCTGATAATTAATGAAGAAAGCACATGTAGTCAAGTAGTATCTTGTTCTCTCATTGCAGATGAGTTCTCTCGAGCATAGACAGCAAAGGCATGCTGTTACTGTAAGACAACCGCTTTGCTAAAAAATTTGGAGAGGACCTCCACAATCAGTTTGCATTCAATCCAAACATTTGGAGAGGACCAATATTCTACCGTTATTTCCGGTAACAACGCATGTGTCCAGGCTAATTGGTGGAGAGGCAAAAGGGAATAGAACCTAAGACCATTTCGTCTTGATAAGGGATGTCTGTCAACCCGTAGACCAAAACATTTTGTCTACATGCACAACAGTAGAGCAATATCATGACATTAGCCTGGTTTGTTTCGTCCAGTCCAGTCCGGTCAGTTTGGTCCCCACCCTAAAACCGGGAACGGACCACCGCCATGGGAACTGCCCAAAATTAGTCGGTCTTGTCCAGTCCGAGCAGTTCCTGATTTTGGCGAATCTCGTTGCACACCTCTAACTACGAATTATAAGTGAGAGAATTAAGAACGGCTAAAGCCATACTTTTCCATTTTAGCTTACCTGAATCAGGTTTTTTGTTTTTATCAATTCAGGTAATAGAGTAGTCCATGTTTTATTATTCGTGACTCAAATTTTAAAAATTCTACATTCGCCATCAAATTCGACTCAAATTGAGGTGGATTTCCCTTGCAAAGACAGGGAATGGGTGGATTGCTGGGCTACGGGGCGGCACTGGATTGCTATTAGCTTTACCAGTGCCATTAGATTGGCTCGCTAATATATTCTTCAAAACTAAATGCTTCACATATTTAGTCAATTTAATGTATATAAATTGGCTCCTACCATTTAATAAGCCTAGTAATTAGTAAATACTAATTACCTATTGATTTTATCATCTTGTTTCGCATATTTTTGTTTGTTTGATTCGATGATTTGTATCTTAGATGAATATATAAAGCCAAGCCCATAATATCGAGAGATTTTTAATATTTTTAAAATATAAATAAATATAAGTAGCTCAATATAGATAGTGAAAAATTTTATATGCTCCAACTCTAATTTACTCTTGTATAGATCAATTAGTGGTTCACAACTTTCAAGTGATATGAAATTGCATAAACTAGTTGCCCATGAGCTATGTCAGTGAAAAACACGTAATTTAATTAGTACTTCCATAGCCGGACTTTTCTTATCTTATCTCCAATTAGTTTCTTAATTTACCCATCATTAAAAAATATAGGATTCCTTATTCTGCTTATTTCATGTCCATGATTTAAGCATTTTAGAAAACACATATATCGCGTATATTCGTAAGGGCCTTTAAACTATATTTCTACTCGTTCTATTAACATATTTTATTTTAAAACTAATTGAAAAAATTAACAACAATATTTTGTCCCCATGTCGAGCAGTGCCCCGTGACGTGAGGATTGGGACTGCTCGCTCCTCACTAGGCACAAGGCAACGATGGGGGCAAAGCTCTACTTCTATCCCCACTTTTAATGGTCATGACATGGTAATCTTTAACACTCGGGCTAAGGTGGAGGGATTAGGAGAGATTAGAGTGGAAGAGAATTAAAAATCCTTTCCTCATTAGGTAGGAGATATTAAGTTCTAGGGATTTAAATGGAAGAGATTCGGCGTGATTCAAATCCCAAATTTGCTCACTTTTTATTATCTCTTCAAATGACTCCAGGATTAAGAAAAATGTCCAAATATATTTCTCTCTTCCTTTTATACCCCTCATTTTGGGTTTAAGAAAAAGGAAAAAGAACCTTCTCTGATGAGGAAAAGTAGTTATAACAACATAATTATAGTATTTTCTGTTCTCTTTCTTCTTCAACCAAACAGGAAATGACCCAATTCCCTTCATTTCCTCTCTTTTAGAGAATCCAAACGATAACAAAATCAAAACATTTCCTCTTTTTTTTCTTCTCCTCAGGTTATTGTCAGAATCCCTACTCCATCCAGACTGAATGTAAAGGCTAAAATTTGATGAGAAAGTGAAACCCTTACTAATTAGAACCAATAACCTTCTAGTTCTTAATCATTTCAATGATATAAGATAAGCGCAATAATTATCGAAGAGCTTTTTAGCTACAATCAACATGAATTTAAGGATTCCCATCGTTTAAAACAAGAGAACAGAGGCTAGGGGAGGAAACGAAAGATGTGTTATTACCGTATTTCTCCCTAGCACTTTCAAGGCTTCCTCATATTCCCACAATCTACTGCCTTTGTCAAGCTCGTTGCCACAACCTTCAAGAACAATCTTCCTACCAAGCTCTCTCAATTCTTCGTGCATTCTAAGCTCATGATTATCTCCAATTTTTATCAATGACATAAATCTTAATTCTTCAATTCCCAGCACCAAATTAGAGTTACCGACATCCCACATGTGAGAGGCAACTCTTGCATCACTCCCAACTAAAAAACAAGCAATATCCAAAAATATCCTATTTTGTTCAGGCTCTAATGCGTCATAAACTATCTTCAAAATCTCTTGCACTTCCATTTGAGGCAACTTTTGCTCTTCTTGCAACTTTTGGAACTCTTGACACTGTTGCAACTCTATTAACTTTTGCAAATCTTGCAACTCTTGTAAGTGTTGCAACTCTTGCCCCTTTTGCAACTCTTGCCACTCCTGCAACTCTTGCCACTCTTGCCACTCCTCCCGCTCTTGCCACTCTTGCAACTCTTGCAACTCTTGCAACTTTTGCAACTCTTGCAATTGTTGCGACTTTATCAGTTTTTCCAACTCTTCCAACTCTTGCCGCACTTTCGACTTTCGCAATTCTTGCAAATTTTGTAAGTCTTGCAACTTTCCTCTGGTATCTTCCCATGACTCTTCACTTTTTCCATACAAATATGAACCTACAACCTCGAGAATTAAAGGAAGCCTTCGTATAGCAGATACCACATCATGAGAGAGAGTCAAAAATTTACTAGAGGGAGAGTCCCTCCAAAATGCATGTTTAGTAAAGAGGATCTTAGCTTCTTCTTCATCCATCTCTTTATGCTCATGGGCGTAGTCCACTTTACCCCAATCAAGAACACTCTTTTTTCTTGTGGTAATAATGATCCTACTTCCTAGAGCAAACCACTTTCGCTTTCCAGTTAAAGCCTCTAACTCATGATTATCATCCACATCATCAAGAAAAATGAGGACTTTCTTATTTTTAAACCCGATTGAGATGACACTTCCTATCTCCTCATCATGCTCTTTTTCTTCTTTCTGTATATCCCGGATTAATTGCTCCTGCAAATACTTAATACCATTGCACTTACACGATTCCCTAACGTCGGCGATGAAGCTACAATATTCAAAACGGTTAGAAAGTTTGTTGTAGATAACTTTAGCAAGTGTTGTCTTACCAACGCCACCCTTTCCATAGATTCCTACATATAGGGTAGAACCATATCGATCATCTAAAAATTTCATAATATCTTCCACAGGTTTTTCAATCCCGACCAGGTTCTCAGGGATAACCATATCAAGCGCTTTCTTCAACTCTATCAAAACTTTTCGCATGACCAATTTGACCGATTCTCCTTCATTCCTATCAAATAAAACAAGATTTCAAATACACGGAAACATTAATTTGATATTTAGTCCTAACACTTTCAATTGTGTCAATTTAGTCCTAAATCTTTTGAAAATTTGTCAATTCACTCCTAAACCTGTTATTTAGATAATTGGCGGAATAATTATATTGGCAAATCATCAAAAGATTTTAAAACTAACTTGACAAATTTTCAAAAAGGTTTATGACTAAACTGATAGAATTAAAAATTTTAAGATTAAATTGACCACTATATAATAATTTTATGATTTTTTGGATAATTTTTTCCTAAAATAAGACATATCACAGGTACAAACATATAACGTTTATACTCATAACTACCTTTTCTATAAGCAATAACTCACTAAAACGAGAAGCTTAACAAGTTTCCGTGAATCAGATGAAGTACCGGTCAGCGATTAAATCCCATCTTTTTAAGGAACAGACTTCTGTGAGCGCCCGCTTCCAATCCTCCGGAACCTTTGGGCCACAACCATCTATTTTACATAGGAGGTCTGCGGGTTTTACTCTGTAGAACATGGGCAAGACTACATGCCCCGAGCTATCATTCTTGCACTCCATTATCTGAACCAGTTCATCGCGGCATCGTCCGATAGAAGCGCACTTCGGAGACAGAATCGGGATCAAAATCTTGCTGTTCTTGATGGCTTGGACAAGATCCGGCCCGATCTTCTTGTCTTCGCGGAACACGCAGATTCCGGCAGCGACCAGGCCCTTGTAGAGAAGATCGGAGAAGTTCTTCGGAGCATCTTCTTCACAAAAACCCAAGAACACGTCGTAATTAATAACTTTCTTGTTGTGGAGATGCTTGAACGCGATCGCAGATAGCAGCAACGGGGCGGCGATCGCGGCGGCGAAAGGATGGAAAAAAGCGAGAGCAGGCATCTCTTTCTTGGCCCTCAATTTCTCCTTCAAGTCGGAGTCCGAAAGGATTTCGAAATGCCTTTTCACGAAAAGTATTTGAAACGCCTTTTTGTGGCCCAAGAGGAGGAAGTCATATATGTCTTTCCCTTATATTTTTTTTCTTTTGCGCACACATCGACGAGCATTCAATGTTGAAAAGGAAATAATATCTTCATTATATTGGATACATTAACTGTCCATAATCACTTTTACTATAAAATATTACATATTGTACACTAATTGTTTAAAAGAAAGTTTCCGTAAATCTTCATCTGCCCCCGCATCATTATAAATCTTATTAGCAAAAACGTAGGTAGTCAAAATTCTAGTGTCAAAAGAGTACTGGCCATTTGCGTGTAATTTTCCTTAATTTTGAGGGAACCAATCAAACATTCTTTCGAATTAGAAATTATTATTATGCGATCTGACGAATAATAACCATAGCTTTGCTTAATAATTAAGTAAGCAGTAATTTTAAATTATCTGAAGCACAATCATGCTAGGTCATCAGTATATCTAGGCTACTTGTATAAGCCAATCTTTTTAATAATCCAAAATTTCAGTTATTTTCTTAATAAGAAAATTAAATAGCGCCTTCTTTTCTTTTTTGGCATTTTTCTGATGATGTTGAACATCTTTAATATAAAACAGTTAAATTTGCAGATCAAGTATGACCATTCAAATTTAATATATCGACGAAACCGCGTTTAATGTGCCAACCCAGTATAAATTAAATGGACTAGTGTTAGACTAAGAAGCAGTAAGCACGCGCTGGCTCACCACCGGGAGGAAATACGCAAATCTAATTAAAAGAATGCCTGGAGATGGCCGAGTGAATTTACACTTATCACCTGTTCTTAATCAAACATATGTGCCAACTTCCTTGGACAAAGGGTGAGATGGGCAATTTATCAGCCTGACCGGTCATCACCAACCAATTAAGCTTGCTTCCAGTGAAACAAGAAAATAAATAAGTAAAGACTCACTAACCTCTCTTTTGGATTTACTAGATGGTAGATGAAATGAAATGAAATGTAATCAAGCGCCCCCCCCCCCCCCTCCCCCCAAAAAAAAAAATCTGATGCCATAAAAAATTCCAAATATATACTAATGTAATAAATATACCCTAAATGGAACTATAATAGAAGGTATATGTATCAAACATATACAAATTTATATTTTTTTTGTAACACAAAAAATTGAAATATTTATATCACAATAGGCAAGTATAAAGGTTTTAGTGACACAAAAAAAAAATAGATGTATTTATATTACAGTATGCATAATTTAGGATTTTTTTATGCTATTTGCCCTTTATTTATTGAAAAAAAATTCAAATAATACTTACTCTTCTTTTTATGATTTTTCAGTCAAGCTACTAATAGAATTTATTAAATATGATATGACAAGGAAAATCAGTAAATTACAAATTATAAGATTTCTTTAGTAGTGAAATAAGTATTCCTGAGGTGCATATTATTAAAATTTTAGTTTCCATAAACATAATCAGGTCTTGTTTATCCTAGTGAATGAATAAATTGAACGGATAAAGTGGGCAGTTTCTTCGAATCCTACTACATGGTCCCTTAAGACAAAGGAAGAGAAGTAGGACTCGAATCATATAAACCTAAAAGTCTTTTCTCATATTTCCAAAACCGCCCAATTTGCATATTTATATTTGTGTAGATATGTTTTAATGTGTTTGACTAGGTGTTGACAATACATCACAGAACTGGTCCACCAACTCACTTTCTGGATTTACTTGAGGGTAGGTGAAATTCAAATGAAATGTAACCCAACGAAATGAAATTGTACTTCGACTTTACCCAAAAAACAAAAAACATAGCGTCAATGTGTTGCTGATACCCCTTTTTATATTGCCGGTTGAACATGCGAGCCAGTGAATGACTTGGACTAATTAACGCATTTTTTTTTATTGAAATTGCATACTTACGCTGGTGTTTATTGATTCACTAGTCATTCATTGACCGACAGCTGTAACCACTACCAACCTTTCCATAATACCGATTATAGCCTTCTCCTTTTTCAAAATAATAAACTTTCATTGTCTGAATATCTCAACGAAAGGTCATGTGGGCAACTGGGCATCATTAACAAAATATTCTATGTAATCCGACAATTGATATGTTTCTGTCAATGACTTATGCACGTTAGCAGCAGCAGCTTGGGAGCATTGGCCGTTCCTCTTTCTTTTCTACTTTTCTATATGGAGAAAAGGCAAGTCAAGTCAAGTCTGCTGGATCCCAAATTTTCCATCAAAGCACCTGCATAGGAGGCTGGGAACATGCGAATCATTAGCAATTTAGCACCGGCGCAAGTGGCAATCCCACATGGAAGGCCGAGTGGGAAATCCCAGTAGGAACATGGGAGCATTTGTTCGCTAGTTTTCTCTTCTATTTTTTTTTTTTTTCAATTAAGAATTACTATCCTGAAAAACTCCAAACTAATACACATGTAACAAATTTATCATAAGCTATTTTTTTAACCATGAAAAATCCCAAATTGGTACACATGTGATAAATTTACCTGATCGATCGTAAAAAAACCATAAATTGATATATTTATGACAAAAAAATTATGACAGCCCTCTCGCTAAATTGGATTAATACCACAAAAAAAATCACAAAAATTGTAAACTGTAACAAACGGAGCATAAAATATCAAATTGGTATACCAGTCAACTGTCACGTGTCATTTAACTTAATAATTTGATAATAAAATTTAATGAAAACTAATAGAGGGTAAATTTGTTAGAAGTGTACCAGTTTGGAGTAAATTTGTCAAAAGTATACTAGTTTAGGATTTTTTATAGTCAAAAAAATTGTTTGAGGTAAATTTGTCACAAATGTACCAGTTTGGGATTTTTCAGAGTAGTAACCCTTTAACTAATAGAACATGCAGGTCAAGTCAACTCAAGAATCACATGCATACATTAAGTGATCATCACCGGTAACGCAAACTTATTTTAGGATCAAATCAGAAAGATAGAATTGCTTACGAAAATGGATTATGATATAAAAAGGATATGGAGGTAAAATTGAACAAATTATATAAGTACCAAAACAATATATCATATGCTAATATTACCCAGTTATTTTCAAGTTATATTCTTTCTATATATCTATCTGTTTGACAATAAAAACACTAACCTCTTTAATTGTCAACTAACAGAAAAGTTAAATCATACAAATCCTCTGTAGGTAAAATTACGTTTGCTTTCCTTAATAGTAGTATCAACAAAAAAATATTCAATTGAACTTACATTCACTTAATCTAAAGCACACCATAATTTCGACATCATAAAGATCATATTCATACTTTACACACACTTAATCAAAATCGTAAAGTGAATTTGACAACAAAAGATTTATTTATATATCTTATGGACTTTTACTAGATCTACTGTTGATGTAAGAAATAATTAACACGCTCACCGTTGGATTAGTGTCACACTGGCGATGTTCTTCTAAATAATCACATCTTAATTTCCAATGCCCTTTTCTACTGATAAGGTGTCTTATTTCTTGTTTAGCAAGTTGCTTAATATAAATAAAAGAAGAGATTGAATCGATCGAATAAGAATCTAATTTATTCAAAACAAAAGTGAACATAATTGTTTCTTCATATGTATTTATTTTTTAATTTTAATTTTCTCGTATTTATAAGCTCATTTATCCAAGGAAATAAATTGAACTGAGAAATAATAAAATTATTCAGTATGCAAAAAAATTTGGTGATAGGACAAGCTAAATACGTATATCATTGGGTATAACCGATTATCCATCATCATTCGCTTGAGCAATCAATATACCAATTTAACAACTTCATAAATTTCTACTTTTAATAACGCTCACTAAAGTTAATTAATATGGTCCAATTAATTGAAAAATATTAAAGTGATGTAATCATATTTTAAATATAAATTCTTTATAGTCATTTTGTCTTATAATTTCAAATGTGCTTATTGTAAAACAATGACAAGATTAAAGCATCGGCTTTAAAATTAAATAAAAAATAATTTTAAGTTAAAAATATTTAGATTCATACTCTATCCATTTTATTTTTTTATTTTTATTTGGATTAGAGTTAATTTTGGCCTTAGATTATTTTATTCAATGAATTTATTTTATTGAGAATAAATAAAATAAATTAATGTATTTGATACAATGTCAGTTTAAAAATGGAAGCTCAAAAATGAAATCATTATGAGATTTTGTAAAATCATTATCAATTGTTCAAAAAAGCTTATGCTGTTAGATGATGATGTAATTTAATTTTTAAATAGTCTAATACCCCACTTCAATAAACTGGACTTTGATCCTATATACTTTTTATATTTATATGTTCTCCCTCCACCTATAGATTTATACTTTTGAGTTGAACTTTCTAACTATCATCAAAACCTTTTTCATGAGAAGTTTTGATGTAGTACTACAAAACAATGATAAACCATTATAAATTATGAAAGATGAATGAGTAGACTGCGTATTTTGAGAATGTAGTACTTTGGTTTTTCCACAAGTCATGTTATTTTGTATTTTTCACTTAATGGCCCTCAAACAAAAATCACATACATTAGGTATGGTATGAAAAAAATACATGGATCAAATGTGTTGTACATGAATATAGCATCTATTTCTTGGTTTTTTGGGGATCTTTGGTTGAAAATTTATAGATGCCATTCACAAAATCAAATGGTACTTCAATGACAAAATTAAATTCAACAAGGTCCTTTATTAAAGGTAGATTTGTCAAAATAAATAGGTCATAGATGTTATGAAATACATGAATAAAAAAATTCATGAATGAATATTCATTATATTAATCTTATCTAATGTACTTATTATGGTACATTTGTATGGTACATTTGTATCATACATTCTAAGTACATCTCCTTATACAATGAACGTTCATCTCCCCTATCCAATACATGTATCATTCAATACATTATTATTAATGATAAGTACATTCTTGTTCACCTAATTTAGTTTTGATGTACAATAGAACACAATCACAACAGAAACATAATAGCGAGATACTATAAATAAAACTCTCTCCTCTGACTTTCTTTACTATATCTGATGTTTACTTGCTTTCTCTTCTCAATCTCTTATCTATTATATATTTGCAACGCAATATTTTACAACACGTTATTACCACGAAGATCTACCGACTGAGTAAGTAAGTTTTGCAAGATGAGTATTCTTTTTATTAATCAACTTATACTTCATCTTCTTCTATCAATTCTTCATTTTTATTTTTCTTGGCCCAAAGCCAAATTTCAAATCTAAAAGTATTCTTCTGCTCTTAAAATGACAGTAGATATTTGCAAATCTTTTTAATTAATAAGGATTTATTTTTGCAAGAATTATGGCAAATATTGAAAAGCCCAAATTCGACATCCTGGAAGTGAGTAAAAAGAATTATCTATCATAGTGTCTTGACATGGAAATGCATCTCCAAGGGTAAAGTCTCGCTAATGCAACTACAGATGATGAAATCTTAAATGAAAATGATAAAGCAAATGCGCTAATTTTTATTCTTCGTCATTTGCATGAGAGCTTGCAGACTCAACATTTATCTGTTCGAGATCCTCAGATCCTGTGGAGGAGGTTGAAGGATAGGTATGATCATAGCAAAACTGTTATCCTCCCTCAAGTACAATATGACCGGCAAAATCTCAAATATTAGGATTTTAAATCAATGTCTGATTATAATTCTATTTTATTTGATATTATTTCTCTACTTGAATTATGCGGTATCAAACTCGCTGATGCGGAATTGCTATAGAAAACTTTCTCCACCTTCCATGCTTCGAATATTATATTGCAACAGCAATACCGGCAATGTCAGTTTGCTACATATTCTAAATTAATTTATGTGCTTCTTACTACTAAGCAAACT
This sequence comes from Eucalyptus polyanthemos subsp. polyanthemos, assembly GCA_017140185.1. Taxonomy (NCBI): domain Eukaryota; kingdom Viridiplantae; phylum Streptophyta; class Magnoliopsida; order Myrtales; family Myrtaceae; genus Eucalyptus; species Eucalyptus polyanthemos. The sequence continues at coordinate 41,631,712 of CM029464.1, read as the reverse complement.
AATGAATTACTGCTCAAAAATCATGATCTTAGACTTGCTAGCTCAAAAGCATTACCTAAAGCACATGCTAATTTTGAGAAAAATACTGGCTATTTTAAGGACTATAAGCGTAGGCAAGAACATAATCTTAGAAGAAATGGCAGGAAATTTAACCACCCTATGAAATCAAACTTTGGCCTGAATCATGGCAAAGAAAAGAATCCAAAAAAGATGATTAATGAAAGTATTTGTCATCTCTGTGGCATGAATAAGCACTGGTCACGTTACTTGTCATATGCCAAGGCACTTTGTTGATCTATACCATGCATCTTTAAAAAAATACGGGCAAGCGTGATGAATCTCATGCCATTGAAATCAATCCTACTGCTATAACCACTATTGAGGCCAACAATATTTCTATTAGTGAGACTCCTCTTGCTCCTGAAGTAGCAAATGCAAGGACCTCTGATTACTTTGATGAGGCATCAGATTGGTGGATGATTATTTGAATTTCGAATTTTATGATTATAATAATTTCTTTTTAGTTGTTTCGCTTTAAATGTATTACTTTTTATTGTTCTTTTATGAACCTTATATAATATTTATTTGACTCTATGACTAAGATACAAAATTGATTAGCCCCAGAAGTGGCTATATGCCTCAATTAAGGGGGAGATATTATGAACTATCCATTGCAGCATTGATATGTAGCGAGTTCACAAGATGCAAGATTAATTAGTTTCAGCAGTGACTATATATGCATTGCACTCTTTTTTCTTTTTGTTCGGTTTTTTCCCACAAGGGTTTTCCGATTTAAAGTTTTTAACGATGCAATTAATGCATCCATAAAACGAATAGATCATAACATTTGTGCTCTGCACTCTTTTTCCCTTTTGTCCGATTTTTGTCCAACTGGGTTTTTCCGACTTTAGGTTTTTAATAAGGTAGTATCATTCGATACACATTCGTAATGAATACAATGAATATTCAAGGGGGAGTGTTATGAAATACATGAATAAATCAAATACATAAATGAATATTCATTATATTCATCTTATCTAATGTAATTATTATGGTGCATTTGTATCATATATTCCAAGTACATCTCTCTATACAATGAACATTCATCTCCCCTATCCAATACATGTATCATTCAATACATTGTTATTAATGATAAGTACATTCTTATTCTCCTATAAATAGGAGTTTAGTTTTGATGTACAATAGAATACAATCACAACATAAACATAACAATGAGATACTGGAAATAAAACTCTCTCCTCTAGCTTTCTCTACCATATTTGATGTTCACTTGCTTTCTCTTTTCAATCTCTTCTCTATTATATATTTGCAACGCAATATTTTACAACAATAGACCCATTTTTTAACCCATATTTGATGTGATAGTTGTTGTATGGGTTAGTTTATTTAGTAAATTGGCAGTGAATGGGTTTCAATAATAAAGCCCATAAGAATATGAGTGTTAAATGGGTCCATAATTTATTTAAAACCAATCCACCTCATTGACTCTCTCTTCACTCTTTCTCAATTTAGTCGATCTCATGCTCGCTCACTTCATGCTTTTACTTCAATTTAGATATAAGTTTTCCATATTGAGTTAAATATGATTATGTTTTAGCAACATGAGTCAAGTTTGGTATGAGTCACTAAGGCTCTGTTTGGTAAATTCTATTTCTATTCCCCGGAATAACTAATTTTGTTCTATTGTTCCGAGGAACGAAAAAATAATAGAAACTTGTTGGGTAAAACTTCTGTTCCTAGGAATAAAAAATGGCCAAGTCCGATGCTGGCGACCGGCCAAACAAGGGCCGGCAACCTCGCCGAGTGTCATTGTCGATCCCTAGGGACGCCAAGCCTCGCCAAAAGGCCGATTGCTGGGCTTGGCCATGGCCGACGCAGGTGACCAGCCAGACGAGGGCCAACAACCTCGCCGAGTGTCGTTGTCGACCCCTAGGGACGCTGAGCCTCACCAAGCCTCGCCAAGCCAGGGCAAGGTTGACCTCGCACCACCTAGGTGAGGCCAAGCCTCGCTGGTGGCTAGGTGACTCACTGTGGCCAGGCTAGCCTCCGGCAAGCTCGTCGGACCTCGCCCAGCCGGTTGTCGGCCACGGTGGCCGACGACTAGCCAAAGAGAAAAAGAAAAAGGAAAATAAAAAAGGAAAAAATAAGAAAATATAATAAAAGAATAAAAAATTAAAAATTTTAAAAAAAAATTAAAAAAAAAATCTAAGAATCCTACCAAACGTATTTCTATCCCGAGAATAGAAATTTAGGGAAGTTACCAAACATGTTATTTTGTTAAGAAATTGTTCCTAATAATAAAATCAGAAAAAATCATTTCTCATCAAAAATTGTTTCTTGAAACAAAATGATTACCAAATGGTCCCTAAATTTATCCAAAAAAGGTTAAGTTGAACCATTTTCGACTTCATACTTGAAAATAAGTCAAAACCGGCTAAACAAGATGACCTAAGTCGAACCATTTTCGACCTCATCCAACCCACCCATTTAACAGGTTTACTTAAAGGGGACAAAGCATATCATTACAAATGAATGTGGAGAGGCCTATGGTGAAAAATGAAATTTTGACAATTTTTTTTTCTAATAATTGCTATTTTGTTTATTCAAAAAAGTTTCTTAATCATTTATCCTATTTTTTTATATTGCTACTTCAAGAAAAATTATGATTTTTGTTAGTGCATTCTTCCTTTTTTTTTTATTTTTCGAACAAGGCATTCTTCCTTATTTTCACAAGGTGTTTGTGTGGGAAAATTGGAATGGCAAAAAAATGGAAAGGTTCGCATAAATATGAGGACACATTTTCTACTATTCTGATGTTTCTCTATAGACACTCATATCACCGAGCCACGTGTGGACACGCCATCCAACACTAGCATGAGTTTTGGGTGCAGTTAGGAGTGGCCTTTGGAAAGCACTTTGGACACCAAAAGCCCCTTGAGCCAAATATTAAGTGTTTGGAAAAAAAATTTGGAATCCCTATTAGACCAAAGTTGGCCTTCTGAAGGGCGAAAGCCCAAGGCAAGTCTAGGGCTGCCTTGGGCTTTTGGCATTTTCAAAAGGCCAGATCTAGGGTTTTAATATAAAAATTTTGTTCCAAAACTATCCTCTCTCAATTTTTGTTTTTTCCCTTTTTGCTCTTATGATTCACTGTTCATCTTCTTCTTTGTTGAGTCACAAGACATGGTTGCATGTGGTTGTGATAGGTCAATGACGGGCTAGAGAGAGGCCAGGGAAGTCGTAGTGACCTTTGACAACTGTCACTGACCAATTGCACGACCTTGGCGAGTCTTGGCAACCCCCCACAAGTTGCATTGCTGCAACTTAGATCTGGGTTGCGCAACCTCCATGAAGAGCCACCTGAGGTCACGCGACTTTTAGTGACCCAAATCTAAGTCACCGAGGTCTCACGAAGGTCGCAACCACCAAATCGCGCCCTCGCCGGGAGACACTCGACCTTAGGCAACCCTTGCTAGTGATCTTCAAGGGCCGCCTGAGGTCTTGCAATCTCATATGTCAATTGCCGACAACAAATTTCAATCGCCAAAAGCCGCCTATCCTCACCGGCCAGCTTTTTATTTTTCACTTGACGAATTTTTTTCTTTTTTTTTTTTCTTTTTAATCACAAAAGTTATTTATAAATATAATCTCTTCAAATATTATTTTACTCAAAAGTACTTCATAATAGACTTTCATATTACAATTTAATGAACATAATTTGCATTTTGGAAAACTCCTTTAAACTTAAAATCATTTGCATTTTCTAAAAATCTTTTCCTAAAAGTCCAACCAAACATACCTTAAAATGGGTTTATCAAATGACAAGCCAAGTCCCAACAATAATGGGCTGAGGTTCTCTATCTCCTTCAATGTTTTCCTTTGGTGCCTCATTCATATACCATTAGCCAATGCGAAAAATGATAATTATGAAAATTATGAGAAAATTATCAAAACAATCTTGTTAACACTTAAATTTTTGCATAATTTTTAGGTTAATTTTTACCAATATAAAATTAACATGACATATAGTTTAGGAATATTTATGTTATTTTTGTTTTGTTTTATTTTATTTTAGATCGCTGGTGGGGGAAAGATTTTTCACATATTCCCTTCAGGTTTTTTACATATTCAAGTAATATACACTGAGGGATGTATTTTGAGCAGAAAGAAAGTTCTTTGGATGGGAATATCACATGGGGTGCAATGATATATTCAGTGGTATTTTGCACGAACGAAATTGGAAACGAAATATGCAACAAGGATTTAAATTTTTCCCTATAAAAGGTGTGGTGGGGTACGGAAAAAGGTGAATTTTTTAGTGAAATTTTGAAAGAAGGAGAGTGAGGTAGAAAGTGTACGGCGTCGAGCCAAAAAAAAAAGGGAGAAACCCTAGGCGACTGTTCATCTCCCTCGGGGGGTGTCCCTGCCGGCGCCAGGGCCGCGTGCCCGCACCGTCGCCGTCTCGCCCACCACCGCAACCGCGACCCAGCCACGCCTTCGCAGCCGCCGACCGCTGCACCCGCGACGCCGGACCGCCACTCCGAGGTTCCCCCCGCGAGCTCGCGTCGAGCCCCCGCCCCCTGCCGTCGCGATCCAGCCTCGACGCCGGCAGATCTGAGATCTCCTGCATCAGCGGCGACCCAAGCGCCCCTGCTCCGCCTCCGCCGTCGCCGATCTGCAGCACCAGAAGTCTCGGCGCTCCTGCTCGCCTCCGTCCGACGTCGCGTCGCTGTCCCTGCCGCGATCCGACGCCACCAGAGCCCGCACCGCCGCTGCTCGCCTCCGCCATCGATCGACACCGTCACCCGGAGTCCTCTGCTTCGACAACCCAGATCTGCTCTGTCCCTGCCACCGCCTCGCCTCACCGGACACCGAGCGACACCCCTGTCCAGCCTAACCTGTGACCAGCTGCTCCAGCCGCCCTAGCGCCGCCGCTGCCCAAGTGCTGCTGCTGCTACAGCCCGTGCTGACTCGCGACGCCGCTCCCCTTCCCGACGCTAGATCCGGCGACCTGCTGTGCCTTCGCCGGCGACGATCCCCCTCGCCGGAGCCCCGAACCGGCGGTCAAGATTTCTTTTTTTATTAAAAAAAAATTGAATTAGGTATTTTTGCTTTATTTTATTAGGCAAGTTTATGTTATTTTATTTTTTATTATCATCTTTTTATATCTTGTTTTCTTTGTTTGAAATACTTTTCTATGCATAATTGGAAATCACAATATAAGGTTTTAGATGAAATAATTAATCAAGAGATAATAAAATTGATATTTTGATCAATTTATCGATTTTACTAGCAAAATATTATCTTTTGAACTGAACAATATGTTATATTTTTTATGATTTTGAGAAGCTTGTCTTTTTTTAATTGCTTTATTTATCTTGAAATATGTTTGAGTTAGAATATCACATGCTTTAAAGTTATCTTGCATGTTTAGGTAAGAACTTTATTATTTTGAATTTTTCAAAATAGAAAATGCCAAAAACATAAATTTAGGATGTTAGATTTTCATTTCACTGAATTAAGTTGCATGTTAATTATTTGCTAATTTTGATTTCAATTTTGATTAAAAAAAGAACAAAAATAAATATAAAAAAATTATTAAAAAAAAAGAAGAAAAAATTAGAATAAGGGCATCCTTTATACGTCATTGCATATTAGGATAGTTTAATTCTAGATGATATTTTATAAGTTTAGATGAATTGCATCTTAAGTTAGAGATTGCTAAGTTAAGATAATATCTTGGTTTAAATTAGTGTTTAGCCTAACCTAATCCTTAATATAAGTTAGATAGAATCTTAATTTAGTTAGATAATTTTTACATTTTTCTAATTTCGAATTTCATGAAAAATACAAAAAAAAAAAAGTCTTAGCATAAATTAGTTTCAATCTTTAGAATAGGTTGAATGCTTTTTAAGAAAATAGAAAATTTATGTGCATGTCATATAGAATTAGGTTCATGAAATTCATGTTACTTAGTGATTGTGGTAACCATAAATTGCATGTCATTAGGTTAAATTGCATTGCATTGCATGACTCTCATTAATTAAGTGAAAACAAAAAAAAAATTGCGTATTAATTACAAATCATATCTAGGGTTGATGTGAATTCTGATCTAATGACACAGATACTTTCGTTATTAAGAAGTAAGTTCCGTAATTTATTTATTGTTTTATTGGATGTTAAATTGGTGGATTGCGCACCCGCATGATCACCTCACATGTTAGGAAAATAGATTTAAAATTAATCAAAAGCTACCTGCAAAAACATCTCTGAAACTTCCTTACCAAAAAAAAAAGAACATCTTTGAAAATTAAAAAAAAAAAATTGTAGCGAAAGGATATTAAAGAAATCTAGTGTAACCAAGTCCCCGTACCCTTAGCCTCTGGTTCATATGAGTAAAATAATTCTCCAATTATTTTACGTAGGTGTTTAATCGACCTACCAAAAATTAATTAGTGGCGACTCCTAGATAATAATCATTTGCATGTTAAGAGGTTTGAACTTAAGTCGCGAATTGATATGGGCTTGGGAGAATCCAAGTTAAGTTTAGATTTAACAATCCATTAGCCAAACCCTATGTGGTTCACCCCCGAAATTTTGATCGCGATAATCTTAAACCTATTGTAATTTTTTTAATTCAATCCAAAACCTTTTTTTATTTTTTATTTTTATTTTTTATTTTTTTGCCAATTCAATCATAAGCATTTTGCATTTACATCAATTCAATATATCCAACCAATTTTAGCCGACGAACACCGATGTAAACATTAGCTGACACGGACAAGTCAATTTTTTAATATATGTATATTTTTTATTTTCTCTTTTCTTCGTCCAATTGCCCAACCAACCTCATTGGCCACTAGGGTGGCAAGGGCAAGCTCACCCAATGCCGTGACAGCGAGGGCGAGCTCAACCTCGCCCAATGACGGCGAGGCTAGCCCTTGCCCTTTCCCTCATAGTGTTGGCCAAGATCATGCCCAGCCAAATTTGGGCAGCCAAAATTAATCGAATGAATTAAATTGGTATAAATGTAAAAAATTTATTACTTGAATAACCAAAAAAAAAAAAGTTTAAGACTGAATTGAAAAAATTGCAATAGATTTAGGACTAGGTTAATACCCCGAAAAATCTCAAACCGGTACACTTGTGACAAATTTACCCCAAACTATTTTTTGACCATGAAAAACCCCAACCTGGTATACCCGTGACAAATTTATCCCGACCGACTATAAAAAACCTTAAACTGGTACATTTATGACAAATTTACCCAAAACTAATTTATTTAATTGCAAAAACCCCAAAATAGTAAATTTGTGACAAATATACCCTATGCTAAATTGGATTAATACCACCAAAAAAATGACAAAAATTGTAAACGGTGACAAATGGAGCGTAAAATCCTAAATTGGTATACCGGTCAATTGTCACGTGTCATTTAACTTAATAATTTGAGAATAAAATTTAACGAAAACTAACATAGGGTAAATTTGTCACAAGTGTACCAGTTTTGGGTAAATTTATCAAATATATACCAGTTTGGGGTTTTTGGTGGTCAAAAAAATAATTTAAGGTAAATTTGTCACAAGTGTACCAGTTTAGGGTTTTTGAGGGTATTAATCCTTAGGACTATTTTGATAATTTTCCTTGAAATTTATCAGTAAGTATCAATGACAATAGAGACTCATTCAAGTTGTCAATCAAAATGCGAAGCAAATGGTAAACCTACCTCAAACACTTAACTCTTAGGTGAGAAGATAATAACAGAGATAATGCTCAGGGCCATGCTAAGGTTGCAAGTTATGGCCTTTTTCTAGTAGCCTCATAGTAGACCGAAGAATATCTAGTGTAATCTCAAGGTGGTTGCACAAAAGCCAACTGGAATTTGTGAATTGAAGTGCTAAAGCTCGATGTGCCTAAGCAAGGATATCAGGGATCTTTACTAGCCTCACTTATCCTAGGAGGAGTAAACGTGCCAAGTGTGGGAGACTCCACCACCTAAAAGTCACGAAAAATAAGAAAAAATAAGAAAAATTTAAACACTCCACCAACATGGAACAGTGAGTGACCCAACCGACCTCAGACGCTGTGTCGTGGATAAACCATGTTTAGACACTCACGAAGAATTATGACACTATTCTAGGTAGTGAATAAATTGATAAAATGACTCTGAAATGAAAACTTGAGTCGCGATTGGTTGTAGAAAAAAGTGCCAGAAATAAGCACTTCTTTGAAAAGGGACAAGCATCATCCTCGCAATCCCGCCACTTCCTCGAGGTTGCCTTGAGAAGCTTGCTATGATTAAGCTGGCAAATTAGTCCGATGAGAGAATTAATTATATCCTTGATGAAACTTCACTATTTTTTTGTCAATAACATGTCACAAAATTATTCAATTATCCGAAGCTTCATCTATCAAAGCATACACATGACGTCGACGGTATGTCACATTCTCTTCTGACCATATATTAAGAAGAAAATGAACAATCATACCATAAATCTCAAAATTGTGTGCGGAAGCAATCGAGTCTTCAATTTTTTAATATTTAGGAAGAAGTTTATGACCCGATGGGGGACTAAGGTCCCACTTCAAACATATATTCTTGAGGTACAGAGCTGCAGCCCGATGGCACATCTATTTGCTTCACATTTAGTGGAACTAAAATCAAGCAGAGCAAAAGAAGAAACTTTCTGCTGAATATCTTCAATAATCTTCATATCCTCCAATTACTTCTGCTTGCTGAGTTCAGGACTTCTCACACACTGTCTTCGAGTCTATTTTGGCACAAATCTTATCCCACCCTTAGTCTTTTGCAAACAACACACCGTTGGCCTTTGCTTTTGCTTCTGCCTCCTCAGGACTAAGACCTGAACTCTCTTTCCAATCCCATAAACAAGAATCCGCTCCTGGTCTCGTGCTATTATGCTAACCGCAGCTTCATGAGATTCTGCAAAGATTGAGCCATCATCATTGATCTTAGTGACACCATCTGCTGGCGTTCAAAATTTGATCACGTCTTAATTCATTCCCCTTCTTTACTTCCATCTGGTTAGCAGTAGCAAACTCTTCCATAGCTTGCTGAAGGTTGCAAATCAGCGCTTCATGATCAGGTAATTTCCCTATAAAAACTGCAACATCTCTACCTTTCCAATTTCCATAGATACCAGCAGATTATAGCCACTTTCCTCACCAGATCGTTCTTTCCCCGCTTTGATGGGCATTGACTAATTCAACAAGCCACTGATCAAAGGTGGAAATCTCCTCACTCTTAATTCCAATTCCTAGCAGCCAAAGCATACATGCACCTCTACGCCGTTGACGGTTAAGGATCAAATGCTCAGTGGATTCATTTTCATGATAAAAAACACATTCGGGGTAAACTTATGCTCTTCTTTTAAAATAAATATGCAGCAGTGGCCCCTATATTAGAACATGGCTTCAAAGAAAGTGCATCATCTTCAGGGGACATTCTGCAGTCCATACTAAATGCCATACTTTGTTGTCGGTAATGAGGGTTCTCGAAGATCATGGCATAGGCATTTGCCTCTTCTTCTTCTGCGTAAAATGGTAGGCCAATCTGACTGCGAAACTGCCATCCTTGTTCCATCGCCAAATTAAGTAATCTTCATCTTTTCTCCAGTAACATAGTAACTAAGTAGCATGGCTTGCTCTTCCTGGGATAGAGTCTTTAGCAGGATGAATGTGCCAGCTTCTGGAATCTGTATTGAAGAGTTTCTACTTTCAGCTCCCTATCAATCTAGCTCAGCTCTATTGGGTCCAGTTGTTAGGGAAAATCTCTGTAGTGTTTTCAGCATGACAAACCATTTTAAGAATACTAACATTTGCAATTGAGTTTGCAAAAGATATTGCCTCTACAAACACAGATTTGTAAAAACATGGTGTTAGCAACAGGACATATAAGAGTGTTGAACAACCTTTGCTCTAGAAAAGGTGAACAAACCTTATAAATGGTGAACGAGTTATTGGATGAGGAACGTGTCAATGTTCGCAAGAACCTTGTGGATTGGGAACAAACTAGAAAACTCGTGATTGTCAAAAGGGTTTAAATAACTTATAGAAAGTGAACAAACTAGAGGACATGACAATATAAAAGCTCGGATGGACCTTGCTGATGGCATTGAAAAGTTTAGATGGACCAAGAAGAAGATGAACGGTCTACAAATCATAAGGACGTCAATATGCTCATAGCTACCTACATGTAGAAGGAGAACAAGCTCGGGTATGTGTAAGCTTCAAAGGATCAGAAAGTGTTCTCGCTTCGGACGTAGTAGTAGTTATACTGTGAGCCTCTACAATCCCAGAGGGAAGACCGAACTCTTTATCAATTTGATTTATATTCACATTGGTGTTCTATAGCTGGTCTCAAGCGTTGGAATACACAAAAAAGGGACTTGAGAAGATCAGAACAGTTTCTTATATATAGACAGGCTGCTGCATCTTCTCATCAGCCTCAACCTAAATCGGAGAAAATCTCGAGTAAACTCAAGGTGGTTGCACAAAAGCCAACTGGATTCTAAAACTGAAGTGCTAAAAGCTTGATGTGCCTAACCAAAGATATCAGCGATCTTATCAATGCAAGTGTTGCAGTGTGTTACACTGAGGCGATTCGAACTTTAAATCAGAATGAGAGCAACCAGATTACACACTGGGTTCGCACCTCCACACAAAGTGCATGGAATGAGTGAGCGGTAGAGTGAAATTACGTGAACCTATGTGCGAAGAAAAGTAGAGAGCATACGAAGAATTTGAAGTGTGTTGGAATTTTAATTGCAAAAAAGGAAATTGAAGTACTATTAAAAATTGCACGTTAGGTTATAAAACCAGTGCTTTGGTTGGTCTTTTAACCGGCCTAAAACCGATTTATAACTACTTGTCACGGTTCTGGTAGGTAGCTGACTCAAAGACCTTGCAACCCGTGTACTATTCTCGATCATGAGATCATGAGTAGTACTCCGCTCTACTTAAGCGTGCAACGCACCAATTCTTAAGGGCAAACAATGGTTTGTAAGCATGAAAGAAAGCGAGTCGTCCGAATGTTCCTCATTTGTATTGATCATCGATCCGTTGCAAGTAATGTGCAACAAGCGACTATTGGAACAGGAGAATTTGAGTGGGTAACCCCCTTACGACCTCTACAAGCATTACCTATCTTGCCGGAATAAAGGTTACTAATGCTGGAGGTTACACCGCCTAAAAATCATGAAGGGTGAGAAAAATATGAAAAATGGGGGGAAAATAGCCTCAGCCTCCACGGACCAGTGAGTGACCCGAGCGATCATAAAAGACGTGCGCTATAGAAATCCGGATCAAGGCACTCGCAAGGACTTGCGAGACCCTACTCTAAGTAGTAAATAAATTGGTAAATGATTCTGAAATGAAAATTAAAGTGGCAATTAATAGAGCTTAGGAGAGCTGGCGCAAGAAATAAGCCCCTCCTTGAAAAGGAATAAGCATCACCATGCAGTCCACCAACTTCCTCCAGACTGGCTCGAGAAGTTTGCTATAATCAAGTTGATTAATTAGTCCAACAAGGGAAATAATTATTTTCTTGATGAAAAGTCACTGTTTTTATCAATAATTTGTCACAAGATTACTCAAAAACCGTTCTAAGCTTCATCCGTAAAAGCATACACATAACGTCAACGGTAAAGCAAATTCTTCTACGACTAGTAAGAAGAAATGGGGAAAATCATACTGCAAATTTCAAATTTTATGTACGAAATAGAATTAAATTCTAAATTTTCTAATCAATTGAATCAAGTCCTACACCTTTATTAACTAGTGTAATCGGGCTTGGTTCAAATAAGTCTTAAGCATTTATTAGAATAGCCATTAAATCCTAAATTTAAATTGAAAATTGCAATTTAAGGATGACATGTAAGCAATATTGAGCCACGTGTAGGCAATTCTAGGCATTGTCTTTTTTTTTTTTTTTTTGGTGACTGAGGAATTGCTGGAGACACCTTACGGGGTCACACCACCCTCCGATGCCCGATGGCACTATTGGACGTCATTGCAAACAACTATTTAGACGTAAATCTCGAGGGAGACTGGCCCAGCAACCTACTGTCGAGGCCCTCCACTTCAATCGCTAGAAATGAGAGGATTCGAACTCTCGACCGCAATGTTGCAGGGGAGTGTGAATACCACCTGCACTGTCCACGGGTGGGTATTGTTTATCATGTGAATGAGGAAAAAAACGTAAAAAAGTTTGAAACAAAAGAAGAATGTGGGTGGAGGACAGAAATCAAGAAGGGTTTGTCAAAGAAGAAAACAAAATACGGAAGGTAGACACCATGGGAGACGTAGAGAGCTCCCCGAAGACGAAAGAGCTCGTCAACCCTTCCGGTCCAGCTTTTGGACGGGGCAAATGGTTTTTTTTTTTTTTTTTTTTTTTTGGTCGGAAAAGGAAACTTCATATATTCAAATTATAGTACCAGAGCAGTCCGTGGCTAGGGCGTCAAAATAGAGTAGATCCAAAAACGTATGGGGGAGGGGACATAGCCCAGTTCAGTGGTAAGGTGCCACTCCTATGGGCCTTGGCGGCCCAATCGGCAACAAAATTTGCTTCACGCTTACAGTGTTGAACGCGTAAGTTAGGGAAACAGGTGAGCTTGGCCGCTGCTTCTGCAAACAAAGCTCTCGCCTCCCATGGTGTCAACTGGGGATTGTGCACAGCTTCCACCAGTACAAGACAGTCAGATTCGATCACAAAGGGATCATGAGCTTAGGAGCCATGAATTTCTTGATATTCCAAGAGCAATCAGAAATTGTATCAAAAACAAAAGACAATACTGAAACTCCAAATTCCGCCTTTATCCTTCGAAGGATTTAAGTACAAATGGTTGGGAGTTCTCATTTCTCACATTGAATCTGATGATCTCCAATGCTAGACTTTCTGTGTAATCCGTGCTCCGCGCAGGACTTAAGCATATTATGCACTAACTTCACCACGACTCTCTAATGAGACTGGAGAAGATGAACGTGGTGTGATTATTCAGAACCTTTTTCCCTTTCTAATTTATTCAAACATCTTACTGTTATTCATGATTTTCAACCGCCAATTACAGAAATAGATAAATGAAGTGAATTTACATACTTCGTTGTGGCAAACAGTATGGGCCGGATGTCCACGAGAATTGCCCTAGAAACTTCATCACAGAGACTGGGCCTTCAATCTTATTGGATCAATTCGCAAATTGAGCTTCCAAACCAAGTTGGTCAACGATGTTTTTGGTCCTTGGTGTGGATAGTTGTCTATTTCAGGTAGGTAATAAATCAGAGAACGAGAATGATGTTTTTCCCCTGTGCATACTCGTGTGTAATTGTACTTATATACAAGCGAAAGGGGCAGTTGTTGGACAATCCAATATGCCTAAAGAAGGCATTAAAACTTAGACGACAATTTTTTAGAATTTCTAATCAGTTGTCTAACTGAGTTTTCCGATGCTCGTACATGCTCACTTCATACGTTGTCCGCTACAGAGTTCTCTAAGAGCCTCTTCCATTGTCATGATGAAATCTTGCTTTTAAAATGGGGGAAGAAAAACTGATCAGCTTCATTATATCTAATCGGGAGCTTTAGAAAATCGAACATCGATATCATTGGTATTGCCTTAGTATTTTCTACGTCTTACATGGATTCGCTCCTTTCATTTTTTTTCTATGCTAAGCTAACCAGAGAAGCCTCCTGACATTAAGGGAAATTGATAAAGATGGAGTTGAATCAAGAATGATGCCAAAAAAGGAGCGAGTCAACTTTTGGAGTAAGCAAAGAAATCGGCTGACACTCTTGACTCTTCCAAGGCAACCCAAAAGGGACAATTGGACTTATAGGAAGAAGAACCTTGCCAAGGACTCTTCCATGAGGGTCTAGAACACAAGAGGTGACCCCAAAATAGAATAAGACCAAAAAGAAAAAAAAGAAAAACCCACATCTCACTTTCACTAAACTTTAATACTATCGAACCCTCCAAACCCAAAAAACTCGAAAAGGGAAAAGGGAAGAGAGAAAGAGGCTTGCGGTACAAGTGAAGGGTCGATAGCGAAAGAAGAGGAGCCAAGGTCTTATTTTTGAAGGGTGGAGAGTAAATGTTTGGGATTGGTGGGGGGGTGGGGATCCTTGTGAAGCAAGAGATAAAGGTTTGACAATGACAAGGCAACAAGAGTTAAAAAAAACTATTGTGATGTCTGCATGATTGGACTGCAAGGGAATGTGAAAAAGGCGTCCTGGACACGCCCCGGGTGATGATCTAAGAGCTCACCCTTCGTCGAAGCAAAAAACCCACGTCTTGTATTTATTTTTCCCTTTGCTCTCTCTCCCTTTCTCTCTATCCCACCTCTTTTCTCTATACGCTTGGAGTCTCATGTTTTCTTCTTCCCACACATGAGCCACGCCCCTCACTGTTCCTCCTCATGGGGTGGCTTCAGTCCCTCCTCTCTCCGTTGAAGAAGCTGTGGTTACGTCTCCACTCGCCTCCGAACAAGAGTACGTTCTCATCGCAGGCTGCCAGCTAAATTCATGTTTCTTATCTTGTACATCTCTGTAGCCATTGCCATTGATTGGCTAAGATGGCAGTCGAATTCCATCGCGTTTTTCAGTCTTTTCAATTGTGTCCAGTTGCTTCGATTCTCTAGTTTCCATGCTCTGTACTTTCACATTGTTTAGACTCTCTCTCTCTCTCTCTGTGAACATAAATTGACAGCATTGCTCTGTAACAGGAAGAGGGATATACATTCTGTACGAGGATGTCAAATCATGCCCGTGTGAGGACGTTCATGTGCTGTGGTCGATTCTGGTGGAGGCGAACGCGCCATCCTTGCCGTCCCCCGCCAAACAATGAAGGCTCCAGGCCACAGGGGGTTCTTCTACTTCTCAGGATACGCTAGAAACCCCCGGTCATGTACATAGTAATATATTATAATGTCGTCTTCGACTCTACACCTTCTATAGTTTTGCCCCATCTTTCTTCCGTCCTCTGTTTTCGATTCTTCAAGCTTGAGATTGTTGACTTATGTTAACTTAAATTTCAAGAATCCCATGAGGGGTACTTCTTCTTCTTCATGAGCTTGAGGGAAAGCTTCATGATCATTTTGAGTAAGTGAGAGCTTGAAAGGCACTAAGCAGTAGGATATGAGAGGTAGTTGGATGGAGAGTATATATTTTGGCTTCTTATTGTTGGCTTGTCGGTTTCAACCGTTGAGGTGGCAGTTAGTTCCCCACCTTTCATCTTGTTTACGAAACTCCCTGAAGTTGACTTCCAAGGAAGCTACAAAAATGGATGGGACACCACACGAGATTTTCACGTCCTGCCCTTTAACAAAATGATTATCGCCTTGAAATGATCTTCCACGAGTCATCGTGGTTTTTTTACAACTAATATCGAGCAAGGAGCAAAGTAAAGCCTGCAAAGACTTCCGAGATATTAGAAGGTCATGACGTGCATTGTATTGCAATATATGGAAATCGCCCAAAAGAAATCTCGCTTGAGTCTCCCATCAAGCTTCACAGCGGAGATTAGAGCCAGGAGAGAAACGGGCAAATGATGGAAAAGCACAAGATATATCCAGAGAAGAAAGTTCTGTTTCCGTAAGAGTAATAGAGATAGTAGCTGACTAGATGAAACTCCATTCACAGACCCAAAAGGGGTTAATCCATCATGCGATCAATCTGAGATAACCATGAAACAGCAATTTGAAAAGAGAGGAAGAAAGATGAAAATAAGAAAGAAAATACTTGTCAGTTTATGTTGGTTCACTTTGTATGGCTGCATGTAGGCTTCCCCCATCAAACGTAGAACAGTTTAAGAAGCATTTACGCATACTCATTGTATGCGTAAGGTGATGGAGGCCTTTCTTTCAACATCTTTCGAGCAGGTATATCGCACAAGCTTTTCTAATTATCGGCACTAAGCACGTGCGTGTAAGTTAGGTACAGGCTAGCATTTCGACATCACTATAAATCATTTGATTGCCAAAAATGTTCTAGGCCTACAGCAACTCAACACATAAGACAACACTCGAGTAGATGAAAAGCTCTATAAAGTCATTTTTTAATGATTATATAACTACATCAACAGAAACTAGTAATTCCAAAGGAAAGATAAAAAAATCGACCGACTAGATTTTCAGTTTTTCTCAAATTTTGAATGCAGCATCTTTTCCATTTGAACAAACGTGAAATGCTTCCACAGATACAAGCCACATGGCACATACGCGACATCTTTGAAAGATTTCTCCTCCTTGCTAACTATTTTACGAATAAGGAGGAAGATCTGATTAGGCTAATACAGAACGGAAGGAAAACAAGTTCACAATAGCACAGTCCCAACGTGACCATAAGTGAACCTTAACTACAGAGAACAGGCTAATGAATTTAAACAGGGCAACATTAAGATCAATCCTGCACATAAATTGCATTGGGAAGATGCCATTATTTTCAGTAGTCAAATGTGAACATACCCCGTTCATATTAACTGGGAAAATTGAAATCTCCTACAATTCTTACTTGACATTGACACCATTTACCAAAGTTTAAGATTCCCAGGCAAAGAGGTGGCACAAGACATGGCTTAAAAAATGAATGACCTTGACAATAACTTGAGTTTGAAGCATATAATCTCCACATACAGAAGCAATCCTGCATAAATGATCAAATTTCATGTTAAAAAGAGACTATAGAAAATAGCAAACAGTTGTTTTCTCAACCGTTAGAGCGAACTGTTAGATTGACACGGTATATATATATTTCAAGTGTTCAATCTTAAGTTTCATTGAACATCTTCACCTCAGCCAAAATATATAAATGGAATGTCTATTTGGTCATGGAGGAAAGTGGGCCCAAGAATTAAAGTTTTTTTTTTTTTTCCTGGGTGTTTTGACCCTGCGTTTTCAAAAGGAAAAGGTTGATTTTCACTAGAGTGAAGAAGGAAAAAAAAAAACTATCCACAATATGAGATCGATACCTCCACCATTGACATAATCATTTAGATGGTAACTGAAAGCACCGAACCAAGTACACTAATTTTAGGGGGTTTGCGGGTGATTACGTGATGGTAAGATATTTTACTACATTATGAAGAAGGAAAAGGTTGATTTTCACTAGAGTGAAGAAGGAAAACAAAAATTATCCACAATATGAGATCGATACCTTCACTACTGATATAATCATTTAGATGGTAACTGAAAGCACCGAACCAAGTACACTAATTTTAGGGGTTTGCGGGTGATTACGTGATGGTAAGATATTTTACTACATTATGAGTTTTTTTGTTATAAATATGATGAGATATTTTGACATATCTCAGTTAATCGATATTAGGTTACATAAATTTGTACAAGATTACTTACTAGTCTTCTTGCGAGACACTACAGAGTTTTACAGCTATTTCTATGCAGATTTTTAAATTTCAAGGATTAAATGCTGCTTAAGATATTATGATAATTCCCAATGCTGTTACATTAAACATTAATGCTTCCGCAGACTACCACAATGTTTGGATCAAGTTGGATCTTTGTACTAGTTAGCCTTCCCAAGCCTCTCCATCCAAAGCAACATTATGCCCAAAATCACCCTATTACTTCCCAAGGGCAGAGTCATGCAGGTGTGCTTCTCGTTTGAGAACTGATTCTCAAGAAACAGGTCTCCTCATCATTTAAATTTCTGACAATTTTCCCTGTTGCAAACAGTTGGGTAAGGACCACAGTTTCCAGCCTAATCATTCTCTAATTTAGTCTCCATATTTTCTGAAATTCCACTTGGTCCTGGAATCATAGAAGCTATGCTATATGAGCGAGCACAAGAACTCCTATATCCATGTTGTATTTATGTATGTATGCCCATGAATATCCAAACATTCACGTCCTCTATCTGCTTCGGAGTAAGGTCTAACAACAAATGCAATAAGTCCAGAACCTTCATCACTCTTCTAATCAAACCAAATTTGTGCACAAAGCAATTTTTGTACTGATAGCATTTATTATTGAGATTCAAATAGCCTATCCTGTTGAGGGCCAAAATGACAGACACAAAAGAAATAAAAGTGCTTCAGCTATTTGTTTATACAAATATGCGTTCTCTATATACTTTTTGTATCGACAGTGGATCAGTGCACAGGCAGCAGATGATTAGAAATCAGGACAATGTTTTCCTTCTACATCATAAGTATGGGCTAAATGTTCTCTTGCTAATTCTGGTGAGTGATTCACAATTGAAAATTGCAAGTCCACAAAATAAGAACAATTATTACAAGAATTATAAGTTCTGACATCAAAAAGAAAAACAGCTAAGTTTTGTGAACCTAAATGGTCGAAGTTCAAGCGAGCATAAATCTTAAGTCAAATATGTCCACAAAGGAAGTGCATTCATGAATTTTTTCCTTCTCTAAGTCTGACAGTGCTAAAACCTGGCGGAACGTTGTTCGCATTACAACTTCAAATTACAACTCTTAAAATGTTTTAAATGAGTGTCCAGAACTGTTTGGAATTAATACGACAGATATTCACAAACTTTGTATAAGAATCGTTGTCATGATGATTTCCCTTCCACATTTCATCAAGCCACAAATTGAAAAGCTTCCACCTTTGACCAAAAATCCTGTTACTACATAAGAGAACTCTTTGACAAAAGAAGACAGTTTAATACAGATATACTGAGAAATCAGTTTGTCCTCACTACTTTTTTCTTTTTCTCTGCTTTTAACTTTTCAATGTTCTTTAAAATTATTTACGGTCATTTACATTATCAAAACTTAGATAATATAAAGTACTAAAGAAATTATTCACTGGAACCAAGCAAGGTAAATTCATCAAGCTAAAAAAAAGGATAGAAGAAATGAGAATGCTTGGGAACCATCTCCATCCATGCCTTATTCCTTCTAATACGATGCCATAGATGCACTTCATGGAAAATATGATCATCAAAATAAATAAATAAAATTCTTAATAGACTTCATAACAAATGGAAAGGTACAAACCTCAACTCATACGTATTAGTCACAAAAGGCATCTAACAGCGTTAGGAAGCCAGTGAAGCGCATTAAGCCACATTTGGCAGCCAATCCTCAAAAAAAGCCTCACATTCCACATTTGCTGGCGAAAGAGCACCAAGGGGTGTAACAGTGATCTGGCCAAATCATGCATTAGTTATGTCCTATGATCAATGAATATGATCCATTAGATAGAGCAGACTACATACAAATCCTTCCTTCAGAAATCGATGATCTGTACAATCATCATCAACTTGGGCTCTTCTTACCTAAAAATTTCAAACAGAAACATTATTGATTTAAGTCCTACAAAATCAATAAACTTCAAGTGTAAGAAGACTTTAGAAAGCATCCTTAGAGCATAAGGTAGATTTTATTTGGAAAAACACTATTTTCAACCAACCCAAAACATTTTTAATTTTAGACAAACAAAACCAACAAACTTAAAGTGTAAGAATACTTCAGAAAGCATCTTTATAATAAAAGGTAGATTTTATTTGAAAAAAAATTCTTTTCAACTGATACATAACAAAACCATAAGATGACAAACACAACAGAATTCATGCAAGTGTTATTTGTTTTCAGAGCCTGATATCAAAATTAAGATGTGATAATTTATCAGAGATTCTGGTAGAATGGTAAATTTTAAGTCATTATTAAAGGAAAAACCACACATATTCACAAGTTTCCCGGTTCAGAACATTGAACCAATCAAAAAAGCATTATATACGGCTAATACAAAAGTACAAGGAATCAAATTTAAGATTCTTACTTCTTTCTTAAATAGAAGATGTTCCTGAGACATAGTTGATGCATCTGCTTCTGCAGACACCGATGAATCCATATCCATTGTCATTGTCGATAACATCTTCCCTCCATGCATGTCCGAGGTCACTGGTGTCCATCCCATCTGGATTATACTTCTACCCTGCTTAGTGAGCTTATAGCCCTTTTATGGGTACATGAAATGGAGAATGTTACCACCTTAAGATGCTAACCAGGCAATGACTGTTATATTTATCCAAAGGATAAATTAAAGAGAGACAAAAGCTCTAGAGAGCAGAACAAGACACATCCAAACGGCTAAGGCATTTCATGTTTCCCCATTTATGCAGCAGTCGCTTTACCTTATGATTTGCAACATCTGTTGGTAGATCTATATTCAAGAAACAATTTCTGGGATAACTGCTCTTCTTGATCTCAGACAAAATCGAACCAATAATAGGTAAGCAAGCCTCAGCAGCAAGTGTGAAGTCTTGCACGCTGCTTATACCTCCAACCCTGGATTTCCAATACAAAATATTACTATGCAAGAGAAATGAGGATTTTTGCCAAAGGATGAATAGGAACTAAATGAGAGATGGCCTTGATATAAACAATTAGTGCAACAGTATGCCCACCAATCATATGATAATGAAATAGAGGGCACCCCATGGAAGAACGCCTCACGAGCACCAGCAACTGTGCCAGAATAAACACTGCAATATCATGCAGCCAAAATCATAAGAAACAGCAAGAACTTTAATGGATATAATGGACACCTATTGACTGCCAGGCATCATTCTATTTGATAGTTCTTGTTTAGACAAATGCATTATTTTCAATTTTTCAAATCCTAATTCAAGACAACAAAATACTTATACAATTATTTGAGAGGCTAAGCCGCCAAGCAAAGTAAAATAATCACAACATTTCTTCTTCAACTCAACCAATGACCACATATATTGACCTTAAACATGGCTGAAGGATGAAAAACCTAAGTTTTTCTAATTAAAACTGTGCAATAATTTAATACAGAAAACTGCACTCTGCTTCCTATTATGCACAGAATCAGATACTTATAGCATCCTGTCTTTTCAGAAACTTCAAGTTGCATATTGTGAGTTTTTACATTGGATACAACTCGTCATGCTCTTTCTATTACTTAGTAGAAAAAGTTGCACTGATCTGTAATAATATATCAGACAACTGTCTTACACAGGTATTTAAGTAACGGTCATGATATGAATGCCTTGTTTAGTGGCTTTGACATGCAATTCATCTTTCGATGATAGTAAAGTTTTTTACCATTTCTTCCCAATCTTAAAATTAAGCAGTGATCTAATTCCCAAGAATTTTTCGTTTTCCTTTTGCAACTTTTTTGTTATTTTATACAACTACAAAGGTCCATGAGACTCTGCTTGATTGTTATCTTCCTAACTTAGGGATGAATGATAAGCTGGAGCAAGATGAGTAACTCAGAAGAGAATATCTAGAAAAAAATTGCAACGAGTAAAGAAATTGGAAGACAGAGAAGGCAAAATTCCACTAACATGTGATATCCACAGTTGCTACCCATGTTTATACCACTGATCACCTGCCAGAGATAAGAGGAATGCATGAAACAGACAAAATCAAGTTGTGCAACACAGAAAGAACAACAACGGGGCTCAGTCAAACAAAGAGCAAATGCAACTTCCTCATGACGCAAAAACACTTCAACACAGATAGTATAAATGACAGAACGGTAAGGGGCTCTGTGTGTGGTGCTCGTTGCCATATCATTAGTGCTTCTCACCCCAAATTCAGTCTGTTCATACAACAGAATGACTGAATCTGCAATTCAGAATCTCAAAATTTGTGACAAACTCTCTTGACAGGAGGCAAAGCATTTCTTTCAGAAAAAGTTGATGGACAGAAAAACTAGCCAAACTAAATTTTGTCCTATAATTTGCTCATGCTCATTGATGCAGTCATGACTATCCAGTAAAGACTGAAAAGTACCAGATCAGCGACCGAGGGGAAAAGTGCCTTAGAGATTCCCAATGAAGCAGAATCTGCTGGTGTACCTGCAAAATGCGAAGCCATTACTAGGAGAACATAGAATCCACCATAGGGCCTCTCCAACCTTGTTGGGAGTGTTTGTTGAAGATTAAAGGCTATTGAGTAGTTATCTTTAAGGCTGAAAAAAATTCTAAACAAGAGGTTCAGCAGGAAGAACATCATATAATATCGTCTGAACTATGTAAATTGCAAAAGTGCTAGTTTATTCACAAATAAAATGTCTTACCTCGAGATAAAAACAATACATATATATGAAGTTAAGAAAAATAAAAGTATGCCAGACTTGCCATGCAACATCAGCAATTCATCTAGGTGCTAAACCCAGAAGCATAACTCTCCATCCTTTATAAGAAACGAATAAACTAGCACTTTTGCAATATATAGTAAAAATTTACTGCTTATGTACTGAGACACAAAGCTTCCTACAAGCTTCAAAGATCAACTACACCAATTAGTAATAGTTAATTTAGAAAAGTAGGAATAAGGTTCAAGTCCTCCAATTTGGAAAGAATAGTACCCTTCAGAAATCAAACTCTCTTTCTCCTTCTAAACTAATTATCCTCACTTTCTACAAATATACGTTCTCTGCCAGGACTATGTACGTGAACATCATTTTTCTTCCTTTTTATTACAATGTTACGTATCTAGGCCTCTCACGGCAAATTGCCTCTTCCATGTACACGTACATCGCCTAAAAAGCCGCAAGCATCTCAAATCTAAAGTAAGATAAGGCACAGAAACAAACAAAGGAACAATCTTAATCTTGTAATAACATATTGCGAACCAAAAATGATCACGAAATAGGATCAAACAGGAAGTATAAACAAACCTGCGACTGCATATGCAGTTGCTCCTTCGATGTTCACTTGCTTAGCCGCAAGAGGGCGACGCCACGTGATACTATGGCTAACAGCCGATTTTTCCCTGTCGCTTACACAAATCAGAACGAGGAATAGAAAAGCAGCGACAAAAATCGACAGCTCTAGGAGTGATAGAACGGGAATTCCAGCATCACATCAAAATCATCAAATTCCAGAACAACTAACACGGCGATCTCAACAACGTTCATCGAATAACACCGAGAAGCGAGCACGGAGATGAATTCCACATGAGCACAGCACGCTATAACACCAGCCGCAGAGCCTACTCAATCAAACACCGCACCAACATTGCCGCGAAACAGAATTTTCGATCGTCAGCTCGCGACTCGTCCTATCAGAAGGCAAAACTCAAGCCTCCACGAAGACGATCGAGCTCTACCGCGCTGACGTAGGCAAGCATGCGACGGCGAAAAATAGAATGAGAAATTGAGCGAACGACGTACGAATCAGGAGCGCAGACTTGGACGTTGTAGCGGCCGGAGGAGACGAGGACGCGGACGAGGGACCGCAGGCCGGGGGCGTCGATGCCGTCGTCGTTGGTGACCATGACGGTCGGCCGGTCGGCGGCGATCGCGCCGGGGACGTCCATTTTCGCCGCCGCCGTCGTCGTCGTCGTCCTCTTCTTCGCGCTCGAATGAGTAAAGCAAGCGGAAGACGTGACGGGGTAGAATTCCGTTTGCTCTGCTCTTCGTCCGTGGTGGTTTGATTGGCGGCGTTTTGTGAAGGACTGCCATAACGGAAAGAACGACGGGTCGTACGGTGGTGCGTTCGGTTCGGGTCGGGGCGGGCCCCATTGTAGGGTGGCGGGGGGGGGGGGGGACCGCGTAAAGCGACTGGTCGAGCAGTGCGTATTCGGATTCGGCGTTGCCTCTTGTAGGGAATGGGAATTTCGTTTCCGCAACCTTCACTTTAATATGCCGCCAATATGTTATATTTTGCCAAGAAGAATAATACAAATAGCCTATGAATTTTAATCCAATATACAATGTGATCTATCTGCTTTTAATTTGTTTAATATGGTGTTTGAATTTTATCTCAATGTGCAATAGCTCCTAAACTTCTCATTCATTTAATATTGTTTCTAGGCTTTTGATAAATATTCAATTTAGTCTTGGATTATGTAAAAATATTCAATATTATCCCTCAACTTGAATTAATGAAAGAATAACATTGAAAATTAAACTAAATTGAATATGTACAAAAAGTTTAGGGACCATATTGTACATTAGGATGAAGTTCAGTGATCATATTAAATAAATTAAAATTTTAACTATTATATCGCACATTAGGGGTGTGCAAAAGAATTGGGACCCACCCGGATCACCCGGAATCGGACCGGAACCATCCAGAACCGGTGGTTCTTAAAGAAACCTGTCTAATTCTCAATTCCAATTTATAAGAACCGGTGAATAACGGTCCAGTTCTCGGTTCCATAAGCAGATCCGTCCACCCAAATCGGACTGATTATATTATAATAATACATTAATTTTTAATATTAAAAAATTCGAAATTTGTAAATCTAAAATTTAGGGTTCCAATCACCATCTTGTCTCAATTCATTACTCTTCTACTCCATCTCATCTCTCTTAGTTCAAAATCTCCCCGAACTCCCTCTTTCTCTCCAATTCACCTTCGGATCTACTC
Organism: Eucalyptus polyanthemos subsp. polyanthemos; assembly: GCA_017140185.1. Classification (NCBI taxonomy): domain Eukaryota; kingdom Viridiplantae; phylum Streptophyta; class Magnoliopsida; order Myrtales; family Myrtaceae; genus Eucalyptus; species Eucalyptus polyanthemos. Next base: position 41,607,342 of record CM029464.1, on the reverse strand, counting down.
ATCTCCCTTCGAGTCCTAGTCCAAATTCGACGATATAGTGAGTTGATTCTCTTTTCCCCCCTCGAACTTGAACTCTCTCTCCATGTTGTCGCCATCCTTATCGCCACCTCCGCATTCACCGTCACTATTGTCCTCTTCGTTGTTAGGCTCATCCTGCTTCTACCTCCCCTCTCCCTTCTCCCCCTCCTCAAGCCTCCCCTCATCATCCTCATTTTTGGGGACAAGGGCAAACTCCACATCTAAGAATGGCTCCTCATCCCCATTGTCCTCCTCATTGTCAGTCTCAAGAGAGGAGCGGGAAACAACGGAGTCAGTGGTGAAGATGGTGGCGGTGGTTGGGACGGAAGCGGCGCGAGGGTCTCGACCACTGCCACCGCGGCGCTAGTACTTGAAGAGAATAAAGCTATCATGGTCGAAAGAGCCAGAATAAATAGATGTGGGGAGGGCGAAAAGGAGAAGGCACAGAGGTTGGATCAATTCTATGGATCCACTCGGGAACCAGACCGGACCGGCGGTCTAGTTCCCTAGTGGATCCATGCAACTAGTGGGTGGTTTTCGATTCCAATTTTTTGGAACCGGTTCTTAGCGGGCGATTCCCGGTTCTAGGTTGGGAACCACCCACTCGGACCATGCACACTCCTATACACATTGAGTTAAAGTTTATGTATCATTATTTTTCAATTCAACATACGAATCTTCCAACAAAATTGGAAGTGAACTATGTCGGAGGAACTCAATTGACAATAACAAGAATATGATTCAGATTATTAGATCAACTAAGGTTTGGTGAACTACAATGTTTTGACGTCAATCCTTGTGCTTTGTCGCATTTCTCGCTGTTAATCGTTGTTAATTAATAAGTTCTTGAGGTGGATTACATGTGCTAATTACTTTCTGGAACTATTCTCGAGAGCTTGAGGGATGGAAGGTGCCTTTACAACTTCTCCGAATGGAGCGATTCGAGCAAGACAAATTCAGTTCCTCTTTGGACCTGAACTCGCTTAATTTACATAACGATTTGTTTCAATCCGACATTTTGGAGCTAGCAATTAACAACAGCACTTTCGTCTTCCCTACGAATTCCTCGCGCGACTATTCTCTACGTCTTGCAAATGTCGTCGTTGATCTCCTCAAATTCCGGTTGATCTCCTCGGATTCCGCGACAAAAGACGAATGGTGTTGCCATGCATCCTCCTTCTGTCGGAGACACTCGAAAGTTTCGTGTCGTTATGGCATCAATGCACTTGCGAAAATCCACATGCGCCAGGTCTTATAACGTATCTCCTAGATGTGCGAGTCATGGCACAGAATGTGTATAAGTCTAGTCTATCGAATAAAGGTCCGCTGCTAAACTGCAAAGTATCATTTGTATTCTATTACTTGGTGTTACGAAACTTATGTACAAAACAACCAACGAATTCTTTTTGTCGCAATTTGTAGTCGATATATTTCATACCACACAACTTAAGTCCAGAGTGGCTGCAAATGTTTTTTCCCTTAAAATAGAATCAGCGTGACCCAAACAAAATGCGATTGTATCAAACGCAAGAGCTATGCTATTAATTTATGCACTTTTGTAAAGTCTTGCATAACAAATTTTTGATACTCCAAAGGTGAAGTAAATGTAGTTGAGGAATGTAAAAGAATAATTAGATGTAAAAGGTAATTTACTTCTTTGGTTATGAGAATCTTATTCTTATAAATCATTATACACTCTCAATTTTCAAGGAGCTTGTTACGCCGTCGCAATTTTTTAAGGAGCATAACAAAATAGCATATTTACTAATCAAGAGTTAAGTGAATCAGATCGATAAAATGTTTAAAAAAAAATTGAAGTCGTTGATCATTGATGTATGGTAAAATTCATTGATACATAGTCATAAGATAAGCTTTTAAAAAAAAATTGCCAATTTTTATATAATGAATCATTTATTGTAATTTTCTTACAATTAGGTACGTTAGTATTTAGGTTATTCTTTTATTAGTTGACACTGTCATAGGTGTCTTTAGGATAAAAACGAAAAATTCAAAACCTAATGATTCTTCGATGTCTTGAGGGTAAAATCGAAAGTCGAAATGCGTCAGATTAGATGTATTTAGGATAAAATTGGATACTTAAAATGTCTGGAAACAGACTTGCTTTTCCATATATTTTATATGTGCTAAAGATAAATTATAGGCGACGACCGGTTTCTCTACGGAAGGAGAAGGAAATCGAGCTCAATGTATATAATTCAACTTGAGTATTATTGGAGCACCAATTTAGGATCATTTAATACTGGAGACAACGGGTCGGATTTTGCTTCCGAAACGAAGGATCTAGATGTGCATGTTGGTCTTCTTTCAAGAAAACGAGGAGATGATGTCCGAGATATTCCAATCCCAGTCTCTTTTAAGGGTCCCGAGGAAGAATCCAAGTTGAGATGAGATTGGTCTTTTTCTTTTATTTTAATTTGAGTCCAATAAATATCTCAAAAACGGACTTGAGTAGATCCTTAAAAGGTTTACGGAGGAAATATGCGAGAAAACAGCCCTAGGGTGAGAGATCCCGCGCTATCCCCATATTCCCTCTCTATCAGGAAGACAAATAGACAGTGAATTAGGAGGCCTCACGATGATGAAGGTAGACACCACGTTAGAACTTCTGTTCCGGCTACTATCGGGTAGGCAAGTATAGTAGCCTTCTGCGCTTGAAGTAAGTGAGGGTGGGTTAAATGTCCACAAGCCTTACGGCACTGTCCTCAACCACAAATTGACCCAGTTCCCCTGAGGAAGAATCCAAGTTGAGATGAGATTGGTCTTTTTCTTTTATTTTAATTTGAGTCCACTAAAATCTCAAATTGGTACTTCCACAACATATTCACCTCCTAATTAATTTTCATGTTATAAAAATTTCTAATCTTATGTGTCCGTGTCACATTTGCTCAAACTAATTTTTAGGATAATTACAATGCGGGTATTTTTTTTTTTTATTACACATTTAGAGTAAACATGGCATGAGGGCATCAATTTGAGATCTTATAATGACAAAAAAAATTAATTTAGGATAAATATAACATAGATGTACCGATCTAAGATCTCTTGTGACACTAATAATTTCTTTTTGATAAGTAAAAGGGTAATGCACATAAAAGTCTCACATATCTTACAAAAATCTAATCTGGATAAGTAAAAAGGCGGAGAATATGAAATTTTCAATTTGAGCATAGTTACTCAATCAAGGGGAAAAGTGCCAAAAAAGTCCAAAACCTTTTGCCTTTGTGCCAATTTAGTCCTAAACCTTTTTTTAATGCCAATTCAGTCCTAAACCTTTTTACATTGTGTCAATTCAGTCATTTCGAGCCAATTTTGGCCGGATTTTGCTAACTGGATACTAGCCGGTTAACGTGGCCTCATCGGCACTAACGTTAACAACTTTTAATAATTTTTTAATTTTTAATTTTTAATTTTTTTGTCTTTTTCTCTAGCCGATCGCCGAGGACCGACGACCAGCCAAATGCGACGACTGGCTGGAGGAAAAAGAAAGAAAGAAAATAAATAATAAAATAAATAAATAAATAATAAAATAAATAAATAATATTAAAATATTAAAATATTATTAAAAAATATCCACATTAGTGCCGATGAGGCTATGTTAACCGGCTAGCGTCCAGTTAACAAAATTCGGCCAAAATTGATCGGAAATGAGTAAATTGACACAACCTAAAAAAGTTTACGATTGAATCAGCACTAAAAAAGGTTTAGGACTAAATTGGCACAATGACAAAAGGTTTAGGACTTTTTTTGCACTTTTCCCCTCAATCAATATATAGGTGTACTAACTAGCCATCACGAGTCCATAGCAAAAGTTCAAAACAAAAGTCAGTCATATATTTGGTCACATAATATATTTGAATTTGTGATCTCGTAAAAGACTATGTAATCCATTTATATACGGTGTATCTCGGTGGGTGGTGAATTTGATTTTTCTTTATTTAGCTGTTTATTAGTCTATATGCGGGTGGCGACTTTGATTTTTCTTTATTTGGCTGTTTATTAGTCTATATGCGGGTGGCGACTTTGATTTTTCTTTATTTGGCTGTTTCTTAGTCTATAGGCGGAGCACCCGGACACTGGACAGCTTTCCTAGTCCATGCTTTAATTGGTCCGTCGAAATTTCCAAAGGGAATCCACTCTCGTCTCTTCGCCTTAAGAATGGCGTGACAGCTGCTCATCCACTGCAATTGTGGATACAACTTTATCTATCCAACGAAGCCTAGGAGAATTAAGATGCACTGGAAATTTACTCGAAAAAAATCACTAGATGTACAATATCTTCTCTGAACTTAAGATTTATTTAATGTAATTTTTGAATTTTGGTCCGATCTATAATGCTTAAGAATCACATTGAACAAATTAGAAAGTCGGAGATAACGTTCCATATTAGGCCAAAAATTAAGGGCTACATTTCACAAATTAAAAAGTTCAAAGATGATTTTTTATATTGAATTAAAGTCTCGAAACTATCATCCCTTTCTACTTTTTGTCAATGGAGCTTACGTGCCCTATCTTGTGCATCTTTGATCGAATGAAGCATTTGTTTCACACTTTACTTTAAGGCCGTGAAGATGGCAAAGGATACGCAGCCAGCGATTACGTGAGACCCACCTACCCAAGCTTTAGCTTCTTCATCTAACTCTTGCTTTAAGATTAACGTTTCTAATTGTGGAATTTAGCACCGTGATTTTATCCATGAACAATTTTCCACAAAAGAATAAAATCTTAAGCAGGAAAGTGTACATTAAATAGTGTTTTCTTCATTAATCTTGGTACATGTTTTCAATTATTAACTTTATAATATTTGGTTTGGGTGACTTTCGGCTTTAACCTTATATTTGTTTATAAGAAGACTTCATCTACTACTGAATGCATCAATTTTCCTTCTTCTTCTTTTTATGTCCGAAAGCACCTCGACTAGGTATTACTAGGCAACTTGAATTATCGACCATAGTTGTTGGAAATAGATGTACACTTTACCTCCTTACATTATCTAATATATAATGTGGATTTATGGCAATATCAACGTGAGGGACACAAAGTTGTTATCAAAATGAAATTGAATTTTGATCTATATTGGTCGCAGTCGTGTTTAAACTCAAGTAAACTCACTTCGTGTTATTGGTAATTAGTTGAAATTTGAGTTTTACATCTAACATCCGAAATTGACCAATGCAACCTTTTTAACTAGCAAAAGAAGAGATGGACTTTTAGTCATATATGATACAACCCCTTTTTACTTTGGGAGTGCATTTTAAATTTGTCGATTATGTTATGGTAGAAGTTCTACTCATGGCAACTTGTAGGTGTTATTGCATGTCGATCTGTTGGAGAATTAGGGACTCAACTAACATTAAGAACTTTTCATGTTGGGAGGAGTATCACAGATTACGCAATGGGAATGCTAAGAAAGAAAATCAAACTTGACAAAAGTTAAGGAAAAAGGATGTTGACTATGAATAATGCAAATGATTGTAAATCTAAGGAGATTAAAGTGCAAGTAACGGTAATTAAAGCTAATGAGAATGATAAAAGGTGCGTTAATTTGAAAGCGCCGGAAGGGTAAATTCGGAAGGAAAGTAAAATCAAAAGGAAATTTGCATAAGAACAAAGTGTTTAGGTGTTGATTGGTCATACTCAATAATTACAAGATAGACCATTATATTCCACCATCAACAGTTATTTAAAAAACAGGTGTGGATTTTGAATCCAGGACTAACCTCCTAGCTCCATTTTATAATTATTAATAAACAGTTATATTTTATGAAATTTTAGACATGATCCTTTGTCAACTTACCGTGATTTTCCGCAACAAGTAACAAAACCCGAAATTATAGGCATAACCACTTGACAATCATGCGTCCTTGTCAATCCAACATTTTTGGCTTCGTATGATGTGTTGGCAAATCTCTGTTTTGTTCATTAATTACACAACTTCAACACTTAGCAAAACCTACAATTATTTGCCGTCAATGATTTTTTCACTGGATTTCCTTCAAGTTTGTTCATTCGTGCCTATGCACTAATCTGACCATCTTCTTATATCAACATCCTAGATTATCAATGAGCTATAGCTCACTACTCATTTTGCTCATCAATAAATTCTGCTTTAGCCAAACTTTGCTCTCCTCGACAAATGTATAAACTTTTCATTTCTCATGCTTTTTAAGATGCCATCTTTCTATTCGAACAAATAATATGTTAGATATTAAATATTTTCTTTTTTTCAAAAGTAGAAAAGAACATGGTAACATGATTTATACACATATACTCATCGTACTATATAGATATTTTCACTGAAACTAACATAGACAAAAATGCATATCCCAATACATTGTTTATTCATCTTTCTTTCTTTCTTTCTTTTTTCCGTTTTTAGTTGGCCAATCCGATATTTATATTGATGCAAATCAATTTACAAACAAAAGAAGTTTAGTTGAAACAGTTGCACGTGGCATGTATCATTAGTTTGACATGAAACCTAGAAGCCCAATCCAGATAGAATCCTATCCCTCACCAAGCAATCCAAGTTTTTTTAAGTACATAAAATTCCTAAAAATTTCAGTAGCCTCGTATGCATTCCATGAACAAGAATATAAAAGTCCAATTGAAAATTCAGACCTCCCTGTCGTCTCACCTTTTAAATTTCTTTCGTCACTTTTGCCAAACCCCCTTTTATTTATAATTCTATTCACGAGATTCCACCTGATCCACCATATTCAACACATTAAAAAAAAAAAATCCCACCATTCTATTTTTTTTTATTTTAATAAAAGAAATCCATCTCCCCCCAAAAGATCAACACGCACCTCTCATCTCCAAGAAAGCCACTCGCTCAATATTATCCAAAATAGCAATAGTTTAAATTTGGTTGGTCCTTTGCTAGAGAGAGAGAGAGAGAGAGAGGGAGGAAGGAGCTTCCGTCTTTGCATGTTTCGTGATTTTCGAGATTTTAATATTTACATACGGCTCGTGATGAGATAGAAAGCACGGCAAAGCACAGAGCAGACAAGCGAAAGAGAGAGCTGTTTTGTCGGGTTCCGTTCCTTAGTGGTGTTGGGGCACTCTGCAGTGCAGGCCTTACAAAATTTCTTGCCCGTATGTTTATTTTCCTCATTTGTTTTCTTGATTTTTCTCTCTTTTTTTGGTTGCTTAAAATTCGTGAAATCTTCCGCCTCGTTGTCTTTGGGTAGTTGGCAAGTAGCCTTGTCCTCTGTAGATGAACTAACCGAGGTCTCTCTCTCTCTCTCTATCTCTCTCTCTCTCTTCCCCTTCACAAATTTATGAAAAAATCATATTTTTTTCGTTTTCACCTTTCTGGGCACTATTAATATCGTCCCGACCCATATTGGTGCTCTCTTTTCGCTCTCATTCTCTCCTCATCTCCAGTTTTTGCATCAAAGAAGAAGACGGTGCCCATCTCAGTGCCAAGAACTCTGAAGAGCAGAAGTGAAGGAGGAATGAACGGAGTTTCAGATGTTGAGCCAGACTTGTCTGAGTTCGTGGAGGTCGATCCTACTGGAAGATATGGAAGAGTAATCTCCATGCCCTCATGCCTCAATCTCTTTACATTATATATTTTTCTCTAATTTATTGTAAAAAATATGACCTTGTCTGGTACATGTTTAATTCATGGTTGCTTTTCTTTCTGTTGCAGTACAATGAAATTCTTGGTAAAGGAGCTTCCAAGACAGTGTATGAGATTTTCTTCTTAAATTCGAGTCTTTTTATGCCCTTTGTTTTGGAAATGATTGCAAGATTATTCCAGATTCTCCTTTATGATTTTTTGTGTTGTTAATAGTTACAGAGCATTTGATGAGTATGAAGGGATTGAAGTGGCATGGAATCAAGTGAAGCTCTATGATTTCCTGCAGAGACCCGAAGATCTTGAGAGGCTGTACCGCGAAATCCACCTGCTCAAGACATTGAAGCATGAGAACATAATGAAGTTCTACACTTCCTGGGTGGATACCACCAACAGGAACATCAATTTTGTCACTGAAATGTTCACCTCTGGCACTCTCAGACAGTAAGCATCACTAAAATCCACTTAATTTTCTTTCCTTATCTCATTGATTGATGCATTTTACATGGCCTTTTGAGTAGAATGATTGTAAATTAGCTGATTAGCACTCTTTTCTTTTAATTTCACGTTCTTCTTGTTTCTTTGTAGATATAGGCTGAAACATAAGAGGGTCAACATTAGAGCGGTGAAGCATTGGTGTAGGCAGATTTTGAAAGGGTTGCTGTACCTCCATTGCCATGACCCGCCTGTGATCCATAGGGATCTCAAGTGCGACAACATCTTCATCAATGGGAACCAAGGAGAGGTCAAGATTGGCGATCTCGGGCTCGCTGCGATTCTGAGGAAATCCCATGCTGCTCGCTGTGTTGGTAATTTCGCAACCTCTAGAAGTTCAACATACAGTCAGTCTCTTGTTTGATGTTAGATATTGATAGTCGCAAAGTGATATGTGATGTAACGAGTTCCAAATTTTTTTCTTTCAATGATATGGATCAGGAACACCGGAGTTCATGGCTCCAGAGGTTTATGAGGAGGAATATAATGAGTTAGTCGACATTTATTCCTTCGGGATGTGCATATTAGAGATGGTGACTTTTGACTACCCATACAGCGAGTGCACGCATCCTGCTCAGATCTACAAGAAAGTTATTTCTGTATGAATTTTTCTCTTTTCTTTTAGAACATATGAAAGTTAATTTCTGCACTTCTTCTCATGACTGTATCTTTGTTATAGGGCAAAAAGCCAGAGGCTTTGTACAAAGTTAAAGATCCTGAGGTGCGAGAATTTGTGGAGAAATGCTTGGCTACTGTGTCTCGTAGGCTACCTGCTAAGGAGCTATTAAAGGAGCCATTTCTTCAAATTGACGATTACGGTTATGATTTGAGGCCATTGAATTACCATGGTGACTGTGATGAAGCAGGTCCTCTCGTAAGACAACCGCTTTATAGCAATTGTCAGAGTACCAGTTCACTTATCGATGCATGCTCTAACTATCTCGGTTATGAACACGAACACAAGTCGGGGTATCATGAGTTCGAGTTTGAATCTAGCGAGATCAATCTATTCACCTGTCAAGAGGATGAGTATCCAGCTGACGTCGACATTACCATCAAAGGAAGGAGACAAGAAGATGAAGGAATTTTCTTGAGGCTTCGAATTGCAGATAAAGAAGGTGAGCGGTTTCCCATAAGTCTTGCTTTTACTCGATTTGTCCTTAGATCAAAACTGGTTCCTGAGTCTGAACTTTGAGTGCCAAATTCTCCCGTACAGGACGCATTCGAAACATATACTTTCCATTCGATCTGGAGACTGACACTGCATTGAGTGTGGCGAGTGAAATGGTTGCTGAACTCGACATTACTGACCAAGATGTCAATAGAATAGCCGACATGATTGATGGGGAAATCGCAACATTAGTCCCAGAATGGAAAAGGGAAATTGCGGTGGAGGAAAGTTCTCAACACCAAAGTACAAGCATATGTCAAACTTGTGCTTCAGGTGGCTCGATGTTGGATTATGCGTCTTCGACCCATAACTTGCAAGTTCTTCAGTGTTCCAAGCACGAAGGTGCCGCTGTGCACGGTCGTTTTGAAGAAATCACATACCAAGTTGAAGGTTCCAAAGCCGGGCCTGACCCATTGAGCCAGTGCTATGGAGTCCCCCACACTGACATTTGGGCTCAGCGCGAAGTTCCAGAGTCAAATTCGCAAGAATCGAGGGATATCCATTGTGACAAAGCGCATGAGGCATTTACTGGATCCGAATCTCCAAATGAAGAGAAGATCATCACTATGGACAATGAGAGTAAGTTGAATGAAAGGAGCTCGTATTCAGCGAACCCTTTGGAAGCTCTTTCAGACGATTATGAGAATGAGATAAGGCAAGAACTGAGATGGCTCAAGGCCAAGTACCAAATGCAGTTGAGGGAGCTTAAAGACAAACAGTTAGGGATCAAATCTAGGTGCTCGAGTCCTAGAGCAAGTTACAGTTGCACAGTACCGAGGAAAGATAGACTTAATTGGGTTCTTCCACCGTTTCCATCACTCGAATCTGATATCGAAACAAATGGACATCTCCTCAAGGAATTTTCATCTGGAAACTGTCTCCCTCGTCTTGCTCCAGTTAATTCTGAGAAGAGATGTGCCGACGTAGCTGACAAGTGCCGTGATGCTGCGAGTGGGTCATACAGCCCTGAGCAGATGACCACTGCCAAGACTTTCTATTCAGGCGCATTGCTTCCACAACCACTTCACAGGGCGACATCTCTTCCAGTTGACGCGATAGATTTCTGAGAATTCTGCAGATTATATCTACAAATACAGAGTCGACGGTAGAATGAGCATTAGATGTGTATCTTTATTAGGAGCGCAACGCTAGTTCTATTTATCTCGATCCTAGATGTATATTACAAAGTTTTTTTCCTCTCCAAGTGGGATATCTAACTTGGATAAATGCTAAGCCCTGAGTTAATCCACATTACCCACTAATGTTACCCAAAAGGATATTTTGCAAATTTTCCCTCCGACCTAATCCCCTAAAAGAGTGCTGAAGCAGCATTTGCCAAACTCCTGCCTATGGACTGTATTACTGTTCTCTTGCTTTGCTTGGTCAATTTCTTTTTTCCTAGCCAATGAGAATCAAGACAGGACACATGAATACCAACCAAATCGTCACAGAAAAGCAAATGGGAGTCACAGCTTGAACAGAAATGTCCCATCCCTCCTAACCTTTCCTCAAAGCCCTCGCAGTAGGTTGACATTTTGTGTGCCCTGTCTCTCATGCTTTTCCCCAGGGACCACACACTTTCTCCTTCATTCTATCTCTCCTCTCTTCTCCTCTCCTCTCCTCTTCTCTTCTCCGTGCTTTTAAAAGGTGAAATCAATATTTGCAAATACCAGTTAGGCCAGTTAGGCCTGAGGGTGGTCCAAAAAAGCCAGTAGCAAGGGGGGAAAAACAGTGGCAATTCAGTGGGTTTATTGTGGTCATAACCAATCAACAAAAGCATGTGACTTTCTGCTCCCCCAAGTTGCCAAGTTGATCTAGATACTAAAATGGGGTACAGGATATACATTAGTAGTTTCAATAAAGAGAAAGGTCTTTTCTTTATTCACGCTTTCACTTGTGCGCCTGACCTCAGCCCTAGACTCCTGCTCGTTGAAGTAGTGTTGGTTGCTTGCTCAAAATGAAAGAAAATGAATGCGCAGCTGGTGTATAAATCTTTCATGAATACTAACACGACACTAGTCTACGGTGGGATGTGATTTATGCCTCCTATCCATAAGAAGCCACAAGGTCCCGCTTCTCGATTAGCGAGCGGAGTCCACTGATCGCCCAGCAGGATCGTGGGGGCAGCACCCTATAGTCACCAGAGGGCTTTTGTAGTTTGAAACTTTATAATTTTAGACTTATGAATAGTTACTGAATATATATAATCTCTTTCTCAATAAAATAGAAAGGTGTAGAGTGCTAATTTTAATAGAATTATATGTTGAACGTAACCCTAGTTTAAGGATGAATCAAGATAAAACATTATATTTCGAATTTTATTTTTTACTTTTACTCTCTATTCCTTGTAATTGTATGCCGAATCTTTAACAGTTTAGCAAAGAACCGGTATGCATGGTGTGATTGGCTTATGGCTCCTCGAGCTCTTTCAGCATTTGGAGTTCTCTAATTTACTTGGTCTTGCATCGAGTCGTGGTAATGTGGACATCAAATAATTTATCGCTAAAAAATAGAGAGCAGAAAAAACCTGCACAGGTCAAGAGAAACTTGTTAAAATTCTAGACCAGGGTGGCAAATTCTCGATACCAAACAAGAGCACTTCATTCGAAGTCCGAGCAAAACGAGCATTGCAAGAGAAACTCAACATCTTTTTCCGACACGTTCCTCTTTACAAAACCCAAAATTCCCTCGTATCAAAATCGAATTCAAGCTATCTCAACGACGATAAGAATGGTCCTGCGAGGCCTCAAAAATGGTCCTGGGTAGCGAGCCTGTCAAAAGCTCTTTTGCCTCTTCGAGGAAATCGAGGGGGCCACGGTGCGTAGCTTTCACTGACTGCAGCAACTCACGTTCGCCTCGCAGGTGCGTACGGGACATGGAAGTGGTGGGTCGCCGCAATGGAACGACTCCCTCCCGAGCCACGACATGACCAGAACCACGCGTTAGGAACAGGCGGTAGGGCCATGCCTTTATTGATCGATATTGGGCGATGACATATCGATCGTCGACCTTTCTTCTTTTGCTTTTATGGGGTCGTCTTTTGTGGCATAAATCTTTGACGGAATCCGACCTACCCCACGTTGAATTTAAAACGCTGGGCATCGAGAAAAAAGGGAGGGCGGGGATGGTTCCGTACAAAGTACAGAAGGCATAGCTAAAGTAGGGCGAGGCAGATGATTTCTTAGACGTGTCATTTAGTTCGTGGACAACCTTAAATTATTAATGGTGTGGGACAACATGATATATATATAGAGAGAGACACAAACTTCAAACAGTAGGACTCTCGGTATGTTAGAGTTAAGTCAGTTCGGTTGACGGAAATCATTTCTGAAAAAATTGTTTTCAGGCTTTTCAATTTATAAATGACGAAACATTAGTCGATCAACGAAGAGAATAAATTCATTTATTGTAAATAATAAGTTCCGATTAGGAAAAATGATTACATACAAAAAAAAATCAATTTTTCATAATTTCTTGCCATGTGTCCAAGTGAAAAGAATAAGTCCCCTTAATTTTTTATTTATCATCTCCCATCAATTTTTTTAAAAGATTTTTAGTCAATAAGTCTCGTCTTTTTTGTTTCATTAATCTTGTCTAATATCTCCCGAATATGTTTCATTAATGTTCATATTCTTTTACATTCCCAAAAAAATATATATCATATGTGATATTTTACAAATGTGGTTACATAAGTCTTGTTATTTTGGTGGATTGCTGACTAATCAAAGACTTTAATTCTAATTTGTTAGTCGTTGCTAGTAATTTTTAACTATACGAGCTATCTTTAGTAGATTCATTATTTATCAAATGCCATACAACCAATTTTTAAAACTTGTTTTCTACTTAAACAAACAGGAGAAAATATTTTATTTTCTTTTTAGCAATAGAGAAGTTAGTGAAACCAACGAACCCTAAGAAAATATCTCGATTGCAGTTTCTTTATTTCACTATGCCTTTGGGAGTTTTGTACTCTTTGATGTCTAATCACCTTTAGACATGCCTAATCTATATACAGTATACTTAATTATAAAATTGAAATATATAAATGAATATTGCATCGATCATCATTTTTTCTTGAGTGGAATGTACTAATTTGATAAGTCATTGACATATTATTTTGGCTAATCACTTTATTAAACTCCCCCCGGGCCCCACACACACACTCTTTTTTTCACTACATCATTTGGCCTTTTTACCTCTGGCGAAGCAAAATTAATTTTTCTGCTAGATTACTCAACATGATGAAGATTGAAGACTTCCAACCACCATGAGTCCGGAGAGGTTTAGGCGAAATTGGTATTTCGATATTCTCAACAATTCTATCCGAGTCACATTTAGATATTCTCTACAATTTTATCCGAGTCACGACAACATAAAATAGTCCTATTGATATATTAGCAAGAAATGGACAATCTTGGAGTGGCATTGCCATAGCAAGGGTTGGTATGGGTTTTTTTTTTTTTTTTTTTCCCTTTTTGCACTAATTTTTACCTACTTGGGTAGTAAAAATATGACATTGTAGACAAGATCAATTCTACATAAACGAATCCTAATGCCAAAAGCAATACCAACTAGACAAAAAGTAATACCATCACGACTAAAGCAAATTAAGGATTGCTCAATACAAGATGATGGATTGTGTTGTGACAACCAATTCTATCAAAATTTCAAGAAATGCATTTCTGCTTTTCTACCAAATTTTAGAGTACCAGTGTCCCGATGCCGTTCGAGTTTTAGATTTTTCCAGTTGAAAACAATATAAAATCTTTTTATCGCAAAGTTTAAAGTAAATAATAATTAAAAATTAATCCCATATCAAATTGGGTTTGACTACCGTCTAATCTGCCGAGGAACCGCTCCCAAATTAACAGACGACACGTCACCCAATCTTTGCTTTTAATAAATGCGATTAATAGTTTTATGTTACTTTATTAAAGCAATATTTAATAAGTTTTTATCAAAACCCACGATAGCCACGACCCGTGTAGGACGGGCATACGATGAATTGGGGCCAAAAGGGACAAAAGTTTCCTGCGATCAATGCCATCGTGTTGCGGACCCTCACGTACGGAAAGCTGCATGTGATTGATAGGAACCGCACTTTCCCCCGTTCACATTTAGAACCAAAACGAATCTTTCCTGCTTCTAAAAGTAACATGATCGAGCCAAGATCATGATGAAGGCGCGCCCACCAGACTATAGACGCAGTGCATTCGAGCAAATGTTTTCAATTATAACCAAAAAGCTAAAAGATAAAAGGAACGAGAGAATAGCCTATGAAATTGAAATTTGTTACTGATTCATTAAAAATGGCTGACTAGAAACAGGATTATAACGTGTTTGGTTAGTCTATAGCTAATTGAAATAGCATTAAAATCTCGTGATTGAGTTTCTCGTCAAAGTAAAATGCTTTTTTTAGAAAATTAAATAATACTTTTTTAAAAATTATGAAAAATGTTTGATGCTTTTAAATGCTAATATTAGTATAATTTTTAAGATTTGGGTGTTTGATATTATAAAGGTATATGGCTTGATATTCACAAAGCTAAGAGATAAATTCGGAAGTTAAAGATGAAAGATGCATCAAACACTCTAAAAACACCCAATTTCATCAAAGATGATAATCCTTCGAAATTCTGCCAATTATGATATTTTTGACTTTATAGTTGTCTACTTTTCATGGGAATATATAGCATAATGATAACATGGAATATGTGAGATGGCTATTTGAGATGTAGTTCATATATATATATTTAGTTATAGAGAAAGCATGAGAAAACAAGCTTTTGAATAGATGTATCCTATTATAGACCCAAAAAAAAAAAAAAAAATATGGATGTATCCTATCCAAATCGCACTATGTAAACATTAGAGTGAGCAACAACACACGCAAAATTTCGAACGCTAAGCACTAAGATGAATGATTCCCTCATGTTTGATTCATGTTTAGTGCGATTGAAATCCAGTGACAGGTAGTTAATAACAAACTCTTCTATCACCCGCATGGGTTGCATAAATGTGGAAAATCAAGGAAAAATTATCAAAAATATATCTCACATTTTATCCAATGATCATTTATATGTCTCTTGCTTTGAAAACACCAAATACATACTTCAATTTTACCTTTTGAGATTACTTTGCACACCCACTTCAATTATCCTTGTATAATATACTTAAAAAATTATCTTTATCTTTATGAAAATACCCATCCTCTATCATTAATTCTCACATCAACAAACAATCCAAACTTTAGGAAGGATGCTAAAATGAGTTTGCAAGAAGAAGCGAGTTAGTCTTTTCAATATGAGTTTTGTTTAGATATATGTGAATGGTATTTACAAAGATAGAGAGGTATGTAAGTGGTTAATGCGCCGAAAGCGAGGTGTGCTTTTGATATTTACCTTAAAAATAATGACCTTGACGTGAAATAAGTTTATTTTTGAAAAACAAGAAAAGGAAGAGCCCACACAAGTTTAACGAAATCCATCAAACAGAGTCGAGTTCCTCCACACTAAACAAGAGGTTTATCATATGGAGCTAGGGCAAAATAAGCATAGCGAGAGAGAGAAACCTAAAACTATCGTGATGATGATTATCTCTAAGTGCAAGTTTTAGTTACAAAAATCCAAAATTCCCTTAGTATCATAATCAAATTAAGCTATCTCAACAACGAGAAATGACATAGACATAACCCGCGCAATGTACTCCGCGGGCTCGAAAATTGTCATATGGAGTGGGATTATCAAAGCTCCTTTGCCCTTGAGGAAATCGAAGTGCTACGAGGTGTAACTTTCACTAGTTGTAGCAACGCATGTTCGCCTCGTAGCTGCGTAGAGGAATCGCGCAACTCCTCCCACGACATGACCAAAACCACACGTTAGGCGGTGCCACGGTGGGGCCATACATGCCTTATTGCGCGATGACATATCAGTCATCTTTCTTTTTTTGCTTTTGGGCCTTTTATTGCATAATCTTTGACAAAAATCCAACCTCCCCACGTTAAATTCAACACTAGGCATCAAGAAGAAAAAGGCAATAATGTTCCGTACAAAGTACAAGCAGCCGAGCTAAGTAGGGCAGAGCAGATTCTTGTTCAAAACGTGTTATTGGACGACTTAAATTTTTAATGGTGTGGGACAACATGAATTATTTAAGGGAAATAAAATACTTTGAACGGTGGTACTCCCTATATGTTCGAGTTAAGTCAGTTTGTTTGATGAAAATCATTCCTGAAAAATTGCTTTCAGGCTTTCCGACATATAAATGACTAAAAAGCTAGTCGATAGATGGAAATTGTTTTTTGTGGACTGAAAACAAGAAGTATGTATTAAAAAATAATAATTGCACCTCCTAACAAGAATGAAATCATTTTTCTTACTCTATTGCCATGTGTTCAAGTGAGAAAAGTAAGTCACTTCATTGTTTATTGACTATCTCCCATCAAATTTTGCCAATAAGTCTCATATGTTCTTTTCATAAATCTTGTCTACCACATCATAAATATATTTCAATAATGCTTAACTCTTTTCTAATTTCTTTGTAATTCTTGTTATTTTGATGAATTACAGAACAACCAAAGAAGAAGTTGTTTCTAATTGGTTAGTAATTACATGTCATTTTTAACTATACAAGCTGTCCTTAGTGGATTCATTTATTATTCAATGCCATTAAATCAAATTTTTCAACTTGTTTTCACCGTAAAAAACACTGGAAAATAATTTATTTTCTCTAAAATTGAATTTCCTGAAAAGAAATTTCTAGCAATAAGAAGTTTCGGTGAAACCGATGAACCATAAGAAAACATTTTTATTGCGATTTACTTTAACTTGTGATGACTTTTAGAGTTTTGTGCTTTTCGAAGTTTAATCACCCTTTGAAATCCCTAAGTTAAATAGAACGTATCTAATTATAAAATTGAAATACATAAATGAATATTGCATCATTCACTAATTTCTCTTCAATGGAATGTATTGATTTGATAAGTCATCATCTAGTTGTTTTTATTTTCTCATTTGATGTCCCCCCCCCCACCCCCAAAGAAAAAGAAAAAAAGAAACATCATTTTGCCTTTTTTAACCTCTGGCCAAGCAAAATTCATCCTTCTGCTCGATTACTCAATGTGACGAAGATTGAACATTTCCAACCACCATGAGTCTAAAGAGGTTTAAGAGAAATTGGTATTTAGATAATCTCTAAAATTCTATCCAAGTCACAACAACATAAGATAGTCTTACTGAGAAATTAGCAAGAAATGGACAATCTTAGAGAGGCATATTACATTGCCATAGTAAGGGTAGTGCTGGTTTTTTCCTTTTTGTGGGCTAATTTTTCCTTGCCTGGCTAGTACAAATTTATAATTAGCAAAAATATTACATTGCAGAGAAGGTCAAACCTAAATGAATGAATCCTAGTGCTGAGGGTAGTGTTGATTGATAGGTTGTGTCGTAATGCTACCAACTCTATTAAAATTTTAAAGAATGCGTTTTCACTCTTCTACTATATTTTAAAATATCATGTAAATTCTGTAAAATTACAAATAAGAAAAAAAATTGGTATCCATGCGCTGTTAAAGTTTTAGATCTTTTGAGATAAAAATACTGTAAAATCATGTTTGGGTTGACCACCGTTTACTCCGTCGACGAGCTGCCCCCAAATTGACAGAGGACACGTAAACCAACCTTTGCTTTTAATAAATGCAATTAATAATTACTTTACTTTATCAAAGCAATCTTTAATGGCTTTTAACTAACCCAATGGTAGGCACCACACGTGTGGGACGGGCATACGATGAATTGGGGGAAGGAAAAGGACAAAAGTTTGCTGCGATCGATGTCATCGTGCGAGGGCTGCTGATTGCCGACCCTCACGTACGGGAAGTTGCACGTGAATGATACGAATCCCACTTTTCCCTAGTTTTCCAATTCGAACCAAAGGCGAATCTTTCCTGCTTCTAAAAGTAAACCTTGATTGAGCTAAGATCATGATGAAGGCGCCCACCAAATTATAGATGCAATGCATCCGTGCAAATGGTTTCAACTATAACCAAAAGGCTAAAAAGATTAAAAGAAGAAGAAGAAGAAGAAGAATAATTAGAGAAAATTCATTAGAGTCCAGACCTGATATCAATTCAATAAAAAGAGGTGAGCATAGATAAGACTATAGTTTGTTTTGTTGGTCTTATAGCTAATCAAAAAAGTATCCAAATATCGCGACTGAATTTCCCCTAAAAAGTAAAAGCTGCTTTTTGAGGAAATTATATAATTCTTGATTTTTTTAAAAGTATGGAAAATGTTCCATGCTTTTAAATGCTAATATATTAATATTTTTAAGGGAAAAAGTTACAAAAAACCCTAAACTTTGCTCAAAATGACACATTTACCCTAAACTTTTTTTTTATGACGTGAAAAACCCCAAATTTTCTAAATTGTGACACATTTACCCTAAACTTTTTTTTGTGACACCAAAAATCTTAAACTTTCGTTATGTAACACATTTACCCCCAAAATTAGAGGGCATTTTGGTTTTTTCATTTTTTAATTTTTTTTTTACTTTTTATATTTTCTTTTCTTTTCTCTTCCTTCCGCCATCGTCCGAGGAGTGCCCTCGCCGGCGTCGAGCGAGGAGTGCCCTCGCCGGCGTCGAGCGAGGGCGGCCCTCGCCGGCATCGGGCAAGGGGTGCCCTCGCCGGCGTCGGGCGAGGACGGCCCTCGCCCTCGCCTGCGTCAGGTGAGGGTGTCCTTTCCCTCGCCTGATGCCGGCAAGGTCACCGGACACCGGCTTCCCTCCACCGGCTTCGCCATGTCTAACAGAGGGAAGAAGAAGAAAAAAAGAAAAAAAAAAAGGAAAAAACATAATAAAAAGACAAAAATGCCCTTGATGGGGTAAATGTATCACGATTTAGAAAGTTTGGGGTTTTTCACGTCACAAAAAAAAAATTTGGGGTAAATGTGTCACTTTGGACAAAATTCAGGATTTTTCGTGACTTTCTCCTTATTTTTAAAGATATGGGGTGTTCGATATTCTAAAGTTGTATGGCTTGATATCCCCACAGCTAAGAAACAAATTTGGAAGTTAAAGGTCAAAAACACATCAAACACTCTAAGGACCTAATTTTACGGAAGACGACAATATTTTGAAATCTGCCAATTATGATGCTTTAGACTTCGTAGTTGTCTACTTTTCGTGGGAATATATTGCAAAATGATTACGAGAAATATGCGAGATGGTTATCAAAGATGCGCTTCGTGTTATTTATATAGATTTAGTTATAGAGAAAACAAGAGATAAAGGTTCTGGACAAGCTTTTGACTAGGTGTATCCTCTGCAAATCACACTCGTCTAAACTAAAGGGTGAAGGACAATGACGACACAGACAAACGCAAAACTTCGAATACAGAGCACTAAGACCAATGAAACCCTCACGTTTGATTCATGTTTAGTGCAATTGTGATCAAGTGATAGCTAGCTACATACGAACTCCACTAGCGCCCGCATGAGTTACATTAATGTAGAAATCGAGGGAAAATTATAAAAATATATCTCACCTTTCATCCGGTGATCATTTATATACGTCGCTTACTTTTGAAAACATCAAATACATACCTGAGTTTACCTTTCAAGGCCACTTCAATTATCCTTCTATGATATACTTACAGAAATGTCACTATCTTTCTGAAAATACCCATCCGCAATCTAGAATTCTAACGTCATCCAAACAATCCAAATTTTAAGAAGGGTGCTAAAATGAGTTTGCAAGAAGCTATTTGGTCTTTTCAATTCTGTTTCGATATGGGTGCATGGATTTACAAAAATATACATATACGAGTGGTTATTGCGTTAGAAATGAGGCACGCTTTTGATATTTTCCTTAAAAGTAATGACGTTATCATAAAATAATTTCATTTTTGAAAAATAGAAAATAGAAAAAACCTACATAGGTCGAGAGAGGCCTATCACACTTTGTATTAGAGAGTGAAGTTCCCCCACACTAAACAAGAGACTTATCACCTAGAGTTAGGGCATAATGAGTGTAATGAGATAAACTCAAATTTACCACAGCGATCGTTACCTCTAATTATAACATTTTTCTAACGTATTTTTACTTATGAAAATCCAAAATTCATTCATATAATAATCGTCAAATTAAGCAATCTCGACAGCAACAAGGCATGGCACGAACATAACCGGTCTGATGTACTAATAGGGCTCGAAAATTGTCATATGGAGTGAGAGAGTCAAAGCTCTTGCCCTTGAGGAAATTGAAGTGCTACCAGGCGTAACTTGCCCTAGTTGTGGCAACTCATGTTCGGCTCGTAGCTGCGTACGGGACATGGAATTGGTGGCACGACCAAAACCACACGTTAGACGGTAGGCCGTCCATGGCTTTAGTGCATGATAATGTCGATCATCTTTTCTTTCGTTTTCTTTGGCCGTGCATTGCACGACACTGCCAAGTCCAACCGTCCCACGTTGAATTCAACACTAGGCATCAACTAAAGGCAGGTTCCGTAAAAAGTACACACAGCAAAGCAAGATAATCATATCTGGTGGTGCGTGACGGCAAGAATCGTTTTAGGGCAAATGAAATATTTCGAATGGTCGGACATGACCATGAAGATTTGAACAAATTTCGGATCAAAACCCTTTTAAAATTAGAAAATGTCTCGATCCCGCAGCATGATCTCGAAGATCGAAGATCGAAGACTCTTGACCATCAGGAGAGTTGAGAGGTTTAGGGTTTGCAGATTTTCTTTTTTTTGGGCCAGAAATGGAAATATTTCATTAAGTAAGCAAAGATGAGAGGCTCGATAAATGAACATCATTACATAAGAGGTTCAACAAAATTTGAGGATGGGACAATACCCAATTAAGTTTGAGGAGGGAACAAGATTCAATTCAGAAATAAGTAATTTTTCTTGTGAGATTTGGCAACTCAATCTGCAATAAAATTGGCCTCTCTATAACATTGGATTATCTGAACATTTGTGAACGCCACAATTTTGTCAAGATAGTCTCGCTGAAATTAGCAAAAAATGGACAATCTTGGAGTGGCATATACCATATCGCCAAAGTAAGGGTTGGTGCGGTTTTTTTCCTTTTTTGTGCTAATTCTCATTTACGCAAGTAGTAAAAATTTATAATATACAAGATCAATCCTACATGAACGAATCCTAGTGGCCAAGGCAAATGCCTGCTCAGCAAATAGCAAAATACTATAACAGTTCGAGCAAATGAAGGGATCATTGTTGACAAGAAAATACGCTTTGTTGTGATGCAATTAGCTCTATTCGAAGAATTTTAAGAAATATGTTTTTGCCTTCTATCATGGTCCATAAATCCTCCTGTAGTCATGACACTGATAAGTTATGCTTGAGGTTATCAAGTAAAAAGTGAGAATGCAGGGGGATGAAAATAATTGGTCCGTGAATATGACGTTAGGACGGTTGGTACTAGGAATTCTAGGATCCAAAGATTACATTATTATTTAAAAGCTTTGAAGGTGGGGTTGATCTCCTATGTGCAAACCGGTAAGGAGTTGATACCGCTTTTCTAATGACCGCCTAAAATAGTTGCTGGTAATTTCAGTATTCCACTGTTTCTGCCGTTTGGATTGGATGCTCTTGACGGAAGCATCATTTATTAATGTGTAATTTCCACTTATAGCGTTAGGACTTCTGATGATTACTTTCTTCAGAAATCTGCTGCATTGTCAAGCAAAAGAGCCTACAATCGGGTTTGCCGATCTCAAGAGGAAGAGATATTGGTTTCTTCTACTGGTATATTACTCATTGATTTTGGAAACGGCATTGATTTTGCGTATTATCTCTAAAGCTTTATTCATAAGATATTGAATCATTGTGCTCGGTCATGGCCGGCCGAAACCTGTTGTTGAACTTAAAGAAATTTATTGTCTCACTTGATGGACTAGACGTCCAAGTTAAGTTGGGCGTGGTATGATCTCGGTTAAGGAAGATGTTCGTCATTTATTCTTTGGACCAATTATGGAATGAAGGCTGGCAGTTCCTTGGCCACAAAACAACTTGTGCATTGCTTGGCGAGCAAAATTCACTAGGCCATCCTTTGTTTCATAGTTGTTCTAGAGAACAAATGGCAAATAGCTTCTTTAGCCGAGATCATACCACGCCCAACTTAACTCAGGTGTCTAGACATGAGATCTTTTTAGGCTAAAAAACTGATTTCGCCCTACCATGACCTTATTAGAAGAGTGGCATCAACTCTTGACCAGTTTGTGCATAGGAGGCCAACCCTATCTATTCATAAGTAATATAATTCTTCAATCCTATATTTTTTAGTGTCAATTGTCCCGACGCATTTCTCTCACGGACCAATTCTATTCATCCCTTTTGTATTCTCACTCTTTACTCGATAACTCTAGGCACTATTCAAAAGTGTCACAAGTATGAGAAGATACCTTCCCACCAAGATTTAAAAAAATTATAAAAAAGGTATTGATATTCATACATTAAAGTTTTAGATATTTCGAGTTGAAAATAACATTAAATCTATGCATGGAAAAGTTTAGATTAGAAAAACTTTAAAAAATTAATCTCATGTCGTGTCCGGCTTGAGTACTGTCTAATCAACCGACCGGCCGCCTTAAATTAACAAACGATGCATAACCAAATCTTTGCTTTTAATTAAAGGCAATTAATAATTACATTACTTTTTTGGTCGAATATAATTACATTACTTTACAAAAGCAATCTTTTAAGTTTTTAACTAACCCCACGGGAGCCACCACACGTGCGGGACAGCTATGAATGGGAAAAAGGCGAACGATGCGATTGATGTCATTATACAATGAATTCAGGCAAAAGTTTCAATTATTACGAAAAAGCCAAAAAATCCGACCTTTAAAAGAAAAAACAAACCAATGAGCAAAACAATAAATAAAAATAAAGGAGCTAACCGAAAAGGCATCAAAATCTCATAGTGGAATTTCCTGTAAAAGTAAAAATACTTTTTTTCAGGAAAAATAAATACCACTTCAATTTTTTTAGTTGTGAAATCTTTTTTATGCTTTTGAATATTAGTATCTCTATATTTTTAAAGATTTGGGATGTTTAATGTGATAAAAAAAGTTATGACTTGATATTCTCGGAGTTAGGAAAAAGTTGAAAGTTAAAAGTGAAAGGCATATGAAATGTTATCCCATCTCATAAAAGATTGACAATTCTTCATTTTTGCCAAGTGTGATGCTTTTAACTTCGTAATTGTCTACTTTTCATTGAAATATATAATACCTGTGATGGATATTTAGAGAGAAACATTGTGTTCGACAATTTTGCATGTGACCATGCAAAATATATGATGTGGGATGTGGTTCACTATTAACCAAAATTAACCGGCTGCTATCATTTCTCTGTAAGGTGTCCCGGTCTAGCGGGCGGCCTCATCGTGGAGATCAAGCCTGGGGAAGATTTGAATATAGATAGATAATGATGTTGTAAACAAGCTTTTGACTAGATGTTTTCTATCCAAGCCCGCATATCCATGCACTCATCTAAAAACTAAGGTGACTGACAATGATGACGCTACGAGCGCAAAACTTCAAACGCGGAGCACTGAAATGAACGAACATTCACGTTTGATTCGTGTTTTGTGCAATCGGGATCAAATGATAGCTAGCTAGTTACAAACTCCTTTAGGGCCCACGGGAGTTGCATAAATGTAGACTATCAAGGGAAAATATCAAAAATATGTTTTATCTTTCATCCAGTGGCCATCTATATACCTCATGCTTTTGAAAATACAAAATACAAATTTGAGTTTTACATTTCGAAACCACTTTGCATATTCACTTCAATTACCCTTGTATAATTTAGTCACAACAATGTCATTATCTTTCCAAAAATATCCATCCTCAATCCTGAATTCTCACATTACCTGAAAATTCAAAACCGAACCATCTAAACTTTTAAGCAGGATGCTAAAATGAGTTTGCAGGGAGATGTGATTTTGTCTTTTTCGATATGGGTTTTGCTTATATCATGTATGTGAATGGTGTTTGAAAGAATAAACGCAACGACATCTAACAACTACAGAAAATAAATGGTATGGAGAAGGATGGCCTGATGGACTTGCATTTTGGATGACTATTTTCATCTTCGATGGGCCGAGTCGACCCATATTCTGCCGACACTCGGCTCATACATTTCCCTTCTCATCTGGCCCGCAATTCCACTCCCTCGGATCAGCTGTCGAAGACCGTCACCAGGGTTTCTCCGGTGAACCCCTCCCGCAGCGCCTCTTGGATCCGTTTCTTCTCCACCGGCAAGAGCCACCGAAGCTTCATGGAAGACTCCCCGGCTCGGACACTCGAAAATCTTCATGGGACATGTGGCATGAATGAAATCAGTAGGTTCAGTAGTTGGATGGGCAAGGCATTCCCACGTACCACCGAAACAATCTTACATGACCATTTCTTTCACTTCCATCCAGCATCATCTTCTTCTCGCCCCTCTTTCGCCCCGAAAAAGTCCTTTCTGGAAGGGACCAGAAATTTTCATTAGGTTGTAATGGAAGTTTAATTTTAGGAACATGTGTGATGTTCTATCTTGCAGCTCAAAGGGGATGCTGTCACGTACTTGATGATGTTCAGTACTTTCCGTGAACCGAAGCTGGATTTAGGTAACCCTTAGAGAAGCAAGTATTGTTTTGATGGATTGGCATTGTCGAGAGTTCTTAATGTACTAGAGAAGCAACAGAAAGACATTACTTTTGCGTCTGAACTTTGACAATAAAATTTTTAAAAAAATCAGCATAACCTTCGTTGGATGGAAAAAGCGCAGGTAGACAAAGGATTCTCAGTCATGGTCTCTGCTAATTTAGGGCATGATATGGGGACTGGGGAGGCAACTTGAAAGCAAAGACAAAAGATGGATCTTAATATCGGATCAACAGAAGTTATCTTTTCATTTCTTTTATTTTTTGCCTCCGTTATGGATTTATTCTTGTGTCTTGCCTCGTAAATGTTTTTTTACATATTTAGATTCACTTTTAAATTAGATATATGTCTTGCAGAGATTAGTTTGAGCTATTTGAGAACTCTCACCAAAGGCAGAACATAGAATGTACACTTGAAATTTTTATGCAAATTGGAGGAAGAACGACAAAGGCAAGGCTCGACAAAATCTTTTGGAGGTGATCCAAATCGCTGAAGTCAATTCAAGGTCGTTGGTGTTAGCGCGGAAGTTAGGATCCAGCTACTGCGTTTTTTCTGTAGAATTCCATCGGACGAGAAGATCGATATTTCTTTTGGAAAATATTGATTCGCCGAAGGATAATCCTCTCAGAGTTCATATGCTTTCGTCTCCTTTATCGTATGGAAATGAACTTGAGTTCCTTTAGTTTTTTTTGTGTTAAGTTTTGAAGTAAATAAAAAGGATAAGTGGTTGCGAGGGGCGGTGCCAGTTGTTGTCTTCATGTGCTCTAAAGGTGGTTTTTGACATTTTTGTATGATCCTTTCGAAAGATGGGTGGGGGTGTTGTCTCACTACAAGCAGGCTTATGGGTGGACGTTTCGTAGGATTTGGATAGCTTTTGATGTCCATGAGATGTTCTTTCCACCTTTCTTCCTGTTAGTAGAGGGCATAGGGTACAAGCTTATGTTTTTGTTACAGTTCTCAACCCCTACTCCACTCCACCCCACCCCTGCCGCCGTGAAAAAATATTACTGAAAGCATGAATGTTATGTTCTCGAAATTATGGGGATTTGGAAGAAAATAAGTCAAAACATTAGATCGATTTTAATTCAAGTACTTTCAAATTTGATATGCTAAAGTATTCTCTATTATTTGGAAGATAAATCACAAAAGTCTAAAAAAAAATAATGGGGATTTGATGACAATAATAAGATTAGATGTTCAATCATGGAACATTAGTTGTTTGGTAATCAAACATGAATGAATTGTTCATGAAAGACATTACCTTTGCATCTGAACTTTAGCGATAATTTGAAAAAAAAAATTAGCATAACGTTCGTTGGATGTAAAAAGTGTGGATTCTCAGTCATTGTCTTTGTTAATCTAGGGCATGGGGAGGCAACTTGAAAGCAAAGACAAAAGATGGATCATAATATCCGATAATAGAAGTTATCTTATCTATTCGATTCTTTTATTTTTTGCCTCTTCTATGTATTTATTCTTATGTCTTGACTCAAATGCTTTTTACATATTTAGATTCACTTTTAAATTATATATATGTTTTGTAGGGAATACTTTTAGCTATTTAAACAAATCTTGTTTCAAATAAGATAAAGGCTTGGTTATGTTACAAACCGTTTCAAAATAAAGTTAAATTAATTAGCGAGAAAAAGTATCATAATGGCTTACACACTGAGCATGATAGTTTAGTCTCTCACAATATAACTGACTTTAAACTTAGACTTTAGTCTAATCAAAATAAAGTTAAATTAATTAGCGAGAAAAACTATCCCAATGATCTACTTGGGCATGTTAGTTTAGTCTCTAATGGTCTCTCCCAAAATATAGTTTACTCATTGTTTTTCACTAAATATAGTTTAGTTATTGGGCATCCATCAAACAAAATTCAATTTAATCAAAATAAATTCATAAAAAAATTAATTTAGAGAGATAAACTATCCAATGATCTACTTAGTCCCAAAATATAGTTTACTTCCTGTGTGTCTACCAATAAAACTTCACTTTAATCAAATAAAATTATCAAAGTAAATTTATTAGCTAGAGAAACTATGGCAATGGTCTATGGGGATGGTAATTTAGTTTCCCAAAATATAATTTACTTCTTACGTGTCTATTAAAGAAACTTAAATTTCAGTTTGAGTTTAATCAAAATTAAGTTATCAAATAAAGTAGATTAATTAAGGAGAAAAACTAATCCCAGTCAATGCATCGGGCAGCCTGACGAGTTTGAATTAATTGGTGCCATTATGGTCGGCAACTGGTTGCAATTAGATGAGGTAATAAACCAAACCAATAAAGATAGAATTGCCCTTCTGAATCCTGACCTAGTGACCTCTTCTGATTCCCGCTCAGCACTCGTTTCTGACCGTTGAAGTGACGGGACTGGCATCATTTGCAGGGGTGAGCAGCCGGACTGATGGATTTACGCGATTTTCCAAGGGCGTCCGTCTGAATCCTGATCTCGTCGTATCGAAATCGGAGACTTTCGATTTGATTCTCAACGAGATTGGATCAGACCGATGATCTTTTGTTTTTTCATTTATCACGTAAATTTCTTTTCCTTCCCGTTCTCCTCTCTGCTCTTCCACTCTCCTCCTCCTTCCCTCTCGAGTCCTCTCTCGTCTTTCCCTTCAGAAACCCTAGAGCTCTCGCCTCTCAGCTCGGCAGAAGACGACTTGGAAGAGTCGTGTTCTTACATGTCAACATTTTCAAGGACTGGATGCGTTTCTCCTTTTGCTTTGCTTTAACTTCTCTTGGGTTCGCGACATTTTCACAAAGCTCCTGGTCTAGTCCCGGTTCCTGGGTGGGACTAGACCAGAAGCTTTATGAGTTATTTAGGATCTAGCGAGATTCTATTTTTCCCCGGCGATCACACCATGTGCTTCCTCCATGTTGTCCATCCTTATAAAGTATTCATAGGTTCAGACTAATCGACATCTTTATCGATGGAAATCTAAAGGTCCCGCTGGTGTTGGCTCATTCTTAGCTATGCACTCGCCAGCGACTTTGAGGAGGTCAGCTTATCAACCACCGGAAATGACCATGGGCACGGGGTTAGGATTTTGGAGTCGTGTGAGAGCAGTAGCGACCACGAGGGGAGATCAACGAAATGTCGTGGAATTAAAGAGGTTTAGCTATAAAAGAAACAGAATAACAGGAGAGAAAAAATTTGTAAATAATAAGCAATGTTTACTACATGAGTTCGCCTTTACTTTATGAACTTGCTTTATTAACACGGTTAGGTATTTCGTTTTGGGCCATTGATTTTAACTTTATGATCTGATCTTTCTACTTCACAGGATATGCTTTGACAAGAATTGTTGTAGTTAATTACCCAAATTGAAAGTCCAAGTCTTATCGATATGTATGGTCAAAGGAGTATATGGATAGAGAAGTGGAGGAGGAGGCAATAGTGCTTGAAAAAATTCTCCCTTGGATGGACCAATAAGGGGAGGAGGAAGTGAGGAGTTGGAAAGTGGTGAGAGTTTTGGGTCCTTACAGGTAAAGGATAATGGGAGTTCCGCTGATAATTGAGACTAATAGGAGCATGGTGAAAAGGTAGTATATGATGTAGCCTGAAAAGTAATATCTTGTTCTTTTAGGACTATATCATATTTTACTTTTTCAGGCTGCTCCTATTGGTCTTAATTATCAGCAGAATTTTCATTATTCTTTACATGTAAGGATCCAAAACTCTCACCACTTTTCGACTCCCTCACTTCCTCCTCCCTTTATTGGTCCATCCAAGGGAGAATTTTTCAAGCGGCACTATTGCCTCCTCCTCCACTTCTCTATCCACCTGAGCACAAGGGTTATGAAGGAGATGAATGTGGCTGTGAAGATCAACTTGGACGGCATGGGGGTCGCCGATAGCAGTTCGGCGTTCCCTTTCTCGATCACATGTTGGATGTGAGTGGAATATGCGGTCAGTGTTAACTTTGTTTTGCTTTTGGGATTGGTCAGTTCTCGTGTGCTATATTGTCGCGACTCGATCTCACCGCCCCTCGAAAAGTCCAAGGTGGGAAAGGTCAAATTTATGGGTACTTTGATCACATTTTCTCACGAGATTACGAGCTCTCCCAAGCTCGTACCTCACGCGACAACGGATTTATTTATACGATCTAGGTATTTAACAACCTAAAAAATATATAGGAGTCGCCACTAGCCTCATTTTGGGGGTCGGCTAGAAACCTAATTGAGAGTCGGGAGTGTTTCCTCAATTCCTACGTAACCAGATATTTAGGTTCAGGGATTTGGGTTATGTTAATATTGTTATTAGCGCCCTTTCGGTACCTAGACAGTATGTTGTGTTTTTCCTAATATGTTCGTGCATTTCTTTTTATATTTTCAGGATCGTCAATTCTATACTAAATGATAATGCGTTGTGGATTACTTTCATTTTATTCTATTATTAAGAAATGAAAGGAAAACAAACAATGAAAATGAAATTGCAAGACATGAAGTAAACAATCAAGAAAATTAGTTAAACCTAATCATGCAATTCTAAAAATATAAAAGAGAAAATAATTGGGAAAGAAAGGAAACCCACAGCTCGTCGGGTTTTATACAATGCATGAATTCGAGACATATGTCGGGAAAACAAATAGTACATGACAACGGTCGGAATGGATATTGACCTCCATCACCTCCATGCTTTCTCTATCTTCGGGTCCTAATCTAAACCTAATCTAAGACGCTAATAACTAGGTGTATACAATTCAAATATTCATCTTTTTTCACCCAAAAAAAAAAAAAAAAAACTAGGTGTATAAAAATAAAAGAAACAATCATCACATATCAAAACAATCAAAAGCAATACATCTTTTGCGTTCAAGAAGAGTAACTAAAGTCACAAAGTCTCAGCATTATTATATATCACACCTAAATCATTCATCTATCAATCACATGTGAAACGTATAACATAACAAGCATTCAAGCTATATGACCTTATTGTCAGATTGAGAACACACAATTTTATAAAAATCATTTTGGGACAACAAACTTTTAGATATGAGGAGCATAATTCATGAAGACATTGACTTCTATTTTGCAACAAACATATGACAGGGCAAACGATTGCCAAATCAAGTGTATTATATGTCTATGGAACGCTTGAGAAGTCTATTACAAATCTCTAGAAGACATTAATTCCTAATAATATCAACCAGCTCATTCCAATTAAAACAAAATATCTCAGTAAGTCGAACAGCAAATCAATTTAAAACTGTTGCAGAATTAACAGATTTTATAGGTGTCTTTCGATGACCGAATGACATCCGTTCAGCGCATGCGACATATCAAATTGAAGCTCTAGAAGTGTATTTTTTTTTTTTAATGTATAGAAGGGCTTGAGATCCAAAAAAAAAAAAATCATTTAGTACCTCATTTCAGCCAAAACAAAAAGTGACATATCAGGCATACGAAATTACAGATTAAGGCAAATCAAGTTCATCATCAATAATCATCAACTCATTGCAAATCATGCGAGAGAAAAGCGCGGCAACATCCTGGTAGGGTTGGTACAAATTTCCAACTTTTTCACAACTTGCTAAAAAATATGGCTACGTTATTCCCACAATCAGATAACAAACTTACAATTTGAATTCTCAAACATTTCAATCTATCATTGTATATCTTTTCAAGACAATTTGCCTCTCAAAGCAAAGAACTAGCAAAATCAGTACCTAAAGAAACAGCAAAAACAACACACAAAGAAATAGCAAAATCAGTGAACAGAACCAGTGAAATCATATCAAGACAATCAACTTTTTGTGTTACTTGAACCCTCACCATACAAAAGCATAATCCAAGAGAAGGATAAGCAGGGGAAGCTTAACACAATACAGCAGCAGAAGACACCCAATCATGGGATATCAAGATATGGTCATCATCCATAGATTGATTTCCAGTAAAATTTGATTCGTCCTTGAGATAATATCTTTTCCACATGTTTCAATCATAAGCAGCAATTATAGCATACTGATATTTATATATGGTGTGTGTCATGGAAAGTCAAATT
Organism: Eucalyptus polyanthemos subsp. polyanthemos; assembly: GCA_017140185.1. Classification (NCBI taxonomy): domain Eukaryota; kingdom Viridiplantae; phylum Streptophyta; class Magnoliopsida; order Myrtales; family Myrtaceae; genus Eucalyptus; species Eucalyptus polyanthemos. Next base: position 41,576,351 of record CM029464.1, on the reverse strand, counting down.
CGCATTTGCAATGAACAACAAACATCAAATGCATGTGACTCGCCTTTGACCCACTAAAAGTGCACATGATAACAACAAATCACAGCAGCATAACAGTCAAGAATACTACCATTACTCTTAAGCAGTAAACAACTTCACTGATGGCTAATGCCCTCTTTAATAATACTCATAGACAAACTAAGAGTAAAACTCATTTTCTTACTTCCCCAACTCAACATGAAGAGATTGTTTGTAAGAATTCTAAACTTCGGATGTTGTACAGTCTCACCTTCATGTTCATAGGGCCTTGAAACAGCTCAATAACAAAGATGTGAATGGCGGACATAAAAGAAGAAACACAAGTAATGAAAACAACTAAATGCAGAGAGTCCATAGTTAATGATTGTGGCCTTGTCAACCACTGTCAGTAATCTTCTATTTCAAGAGGCAAGCTCTCACTCGATCGCTAGCCACACCACATACACAGCGATGACACATCAGAGTAATACGAACAAGGGAAAATGAGGTATAATAGAGAAAAATAAGCATACAAGCAATGATTCCAACACCAATTTCCATCCCTGTATGATACATCAATTGTTCGTCTCGATTACACAACACGGAACACGACTTAATCAAATATCTACTCAGCTCAAAATCAAATCCGAACCAGAGCCTAAACAGATCCTCTAAATCCATCAATCAATAACAACGACGACAATAGCAGCACTTAAACAAACGACATTTACCGGGAGAAACCCGATAAACTTGTTCTTCCTCACCTGGTCGAACTAGAGATAGAGCAATTGAGAGAGAGAGAGAGAGAGAGAGATAACCTTGAATGAACGGCGAAGGATCAAAGCTGTGGTTGCCAACGACGTGGTCTAAGCCTTAAACGCCAAACTCCTCGATCGGCTATTCCAGCAGGTCAAATCTGGCGCGCAAGGCAGAGTGGAGAGAAAATGTTCGAGTTAAAGGGAGCGAACGGGGGAGAGAAACCAAACGCCAAAAACTTAACCGGATCGAGAGAGAGAGAGAGAGAGAGAGAGAGAGAGAGAGAGAGAGAGAGAGAGAGAGAGAACTCTGGTGAGCTCGATCCAAAGAGAAGCTCGGTTAAGCATCGTCGTCACCACTGTTGTCGCCGATCCTTGTCTCAAATCGAGAGAGAAATCTGCTGAGGGAGAGATTCTCTGGTTTCCACCCCTTCGACAAGAGCTCGGGTGGTTATAACAGGGGATCCGCTTCTCGACCTCGCTACTGGGTGATTCCCTCGCTCCTCTTTCAACCTCCGACTCCGTGGTCTTCTTCTGGTGGATGTTGAGTGAGAGCCGACAATCAAGCGAGTGAGCATCCGATTTCTAAGAACGAGCCAGAAAACATCCAATTGAGAACCTCCTGAGCTAAATCCCGTGAGCCAGATCCAAAGAAAGAATCACCGATCAAGAGAGAGAGAGAGTCTTCGATCGTGAAGATGCCGGATTTGGCACGCTACTTCTCAAGAGGAGCACAACGAGACCTGGAAGCGATCATCGAGGGAGGGAGCAGAGCCATGGCCGGCGTCGGAGGGTCCTTCGTCAGCCTTCGAGATGGGGAAGAAATCGAGAGAGAGAGAGAGGAGGTTGTTATGGCGGAAGAGAGGGAGTGTGCGAGCCCGTTCAGTCGTTTAGCTGAGAGAGCGGGAACTAGGGAGAGAGAGAGAAATGAATGTCGAGATAGAAAAATCTTTCCTCGAATGGCCTCCCCTCGCGCGAAAAAATGAGCCTCCCTTTACATATTTTTTCAGCGTTTTTCCCCTTTTTCTTTTTGTTTTCTCTTTTTGTTTTCTTTTTTTTAATGTTTTCATTCTTTTTAAATTCATTTTTCTTGCTCTTTATTTTTTATATTTTTCTTGCAAAAGAATGTTTAAAACGTCGACAAAAATTTCGGGTGTCAACATATATGCAATTTATGTTGTTCATGGCAAGAGATGGAGGAGAGACCACTTAAATTTGTTATCTTTTGATTGCTCATTTCAATACTTTGGGTTGGTGTGAGAGCGTTAGTCATGCCTTTAATTTGGAACTATAGTGCTATTGCTCATATTTGTGTTAGCCTATACGAGTTAGATCGATGAAGCTAAGTTTTGTAGTCGATTTCGAGTCATAGTTTTGAGTCCGAAATGCTTTGTGTCATGTTGCTAGAACTTATTTATACTGAAAATGTGCATGTCGTTCGTATCGGCAACTTGCTTCGTATGGCCTCTTCGATGTACATGTAAGGGCAGCGGCGACATTCACATTGACGATCATCACACTAATGAAGATGTTGCTCTTGCCATTGGAACAATGAGTATTTGCTCCTTCTCGAGACTTTCATTCCATGCTTAGCTCTATTGTTTGCGAAGAAGAATCGTCTAATAGAGGTGTTATTAATAAATATATTAGAGAATGCGGTTGTGAGATGTTCTCCTCTGACTATCCCCTTTTGTCCAGCTATAGTGGTGACCGATCCTTTTTTATATATGAATGTATTGACTTGTAAAAACTAGAATATCGTTTTTAGTGCAAAATCTAACTATTCCCATGTTTCCAGTGATCCTGCTAAAGCTCTTTTTTCTCTGGTCTTTAGGCCTTGCTGCAACCACTTGGTGACAGAAAAGGGATACACCAGTTTGGTGACTTTTCAGCTCCTCGAGATGAAGCACTCGTTCATGTTGCACTGGTATTTGTATAATCACTTTTGAGTCTTCTAACCGGTTTTTGTCAACAACTAACTGTTAAAGAATAGAGGTCAAAACCATAGTCTACAAATACTGATGGAAGTAAAGAAACAAAGCAAAACAAGCTAAAGCAAGAACAGAGCAAAGTAAGCTGAAGCTGAAACAGGGCAGAGCTCGAAATAAGGAAAAACTGAGTTAGCGATCTATGAAGAAGTCAAAGAAGAAAAACGAAGGCTGAGCTGGTGATCCGTGAAGAAGATGAGTTGGCAATCCAGAAACAGAAGATTGACTGCAGCTACGCCAAGAGCCGTACATGTGTCAATATAACAGTATAGTTAGTTGATGATTCAATCTTGTAACAAAATACTGTTAAGTCAGTTTTGAAAGGAGGTTCTTTGGAACGAAGATATATAAAGCTTCGTCTTTGTAGAAAGGGAAATAAGATAGATCATTCTCCCAATTCTCTCAGTTGCTTTTATTTTCTTTGAAGTAGAAATACAGTAGATTGTATAGGTTGAGAGGAAAGAAGAGAAGAAATCTTGTTCGATATATTGATCATTTTTTTCTATCAATATACAGAGTTCTTTTGTTCATACACAGTTCATTCTTGAGTTCTGCATCTTCACATGGTATCAGAGCATATCTTCCTGGTAGTTCATGATCTTCTTTCTCCATTGCTGAAAGCTTGTACAGAGGCTGCATGATCAAGACAACAGCAAGATCTTGTTGAAGTTCAGAAGAATCGATATTCAAAGGTTTGATCTTAGATATTCAAAGGTTACCTACTTGTTCAGTCATATCTTCAAAGTGTCTCGATATACATAATGACAACCAGAGTGCAGAAGTATTCATTTCCAATTCATGTGAATATAGCCAATTTTGTTACAATCAAGCTGACAGAAGAGAATTTTCTACTATGCAAGCTCAATTTCATAGGTTTCTAAAAAGTCAAATTTAATCGGGTTTATTAATGGTGAAACATCTCCTCCAGCGCAAATGATACAAGCTGAGATTGAGGGAAGGCAAACACAAGAAATAAACCCTTATCATCTAGATTGGATAAAGACTGATCAGTTAATCTCATCCTGGATAAGTGGAGCAGTATCTGAGAATATTCTAAGTCTGATAATTGGCTTAGAGACTTCATTCAAGATATGGCAAACTCTTATAAATTGATTCACACAGAGATCTGTAGCAAAGGAGTTTGAATTAAGAGGGAAATTACAAGCCTGCAGGAAAAGAGATAGACCATTGAGTGAATATCTTCGAGAGTTCAAATCCATTTGTGATCAGTTAAATGCTATTGGAAAACCGGTGGATGATATAACCAAGATGTTTGGAGTTCTTGAAGGGTTAGGATCAGAATATGAAAGCTTTAGAACAACCATGTACTGTCTCAAACCTCAACCATAATATGATGAGGTTATTTCTCAACTTGAAAGGTTTGAGACTAGACTACAAACATATTCTATAAATCAGTACAATACTAACCTAGCATACTATGGACAAAGAAAGACTGGAATAAGTCCGCAAAGGCCAAATTTCAGAAACCAAAGAGAAAATATTCAAGGTGGGCATAACTATGGCATAGGACAAATTACTAACAGAAGGAATAATGGAAGTGACTTTTCTGGATCAGGAAGGAATCATCAATATCAAATGAATAACCCGAATCTAACACAGCAAGATCAGGTTACTAAAGACAACTGGTCTAACTACGGACAAGGTTTTAGACCATATACAAATTCTTCTCAAAGGTAACAGGGTGTTAGGTCCTATCCACCACAAAGCTCAATTAGCAACAAGTATGTGCAAAACTCAAAACCAGTAAGTAATGGTCCTCTGGAATGTCAAATTTGCAAAAGGCCAGGGCACACAGCTCTTCGATGTTTGTATCGTTTTGACAACTCATATCAAGTAGAAGAAATACCAACTGCATTGGCAGCCATGCATATTGAAGAACCTTATGGTACCCAGACACAGGAGCTACATCTCACATTGCTGCAGAACTTGGTATGCTTCACGACTACTCTGCATATAGTGGTACTGACACTGTTATGATTGGAGATGGATCTTGTTTGTCGATTTCAAATATTGGTAATGGAATACTACATACAAAAACAAACATATTACCATTAAAAGATGTTCTAGTAGTTCCTGAAATAAAAAAGAATCTCATTTATGTATCAAAGTTAACAGATGACTATCCCTGTTCTCTTATTTTTGATAAATATGGGGTGTATATGAAGGACAATTACAACCATACAACAGTGAAGCTAGGAAGGAAAATCAAGGGGCTGTATCAAGTGGATCCTAAAATCATAGAAGTACACTTCACTCAGGTTCAACAGGAAGTGGGAGAAGATGTTTGGCATCAAAGGCTTGCTCACACCAGTTTAAAAACAGTGAAGCTTCTACGAAGTCAACAACTCATTCAGTACAATTCAAAAGCTCAAAACATGTGTAGCAGTTGTCAAATTGCTAAAAGTGCAGCTTTACCTTTTCCATCTTTAGACTATACATCTAATGCTCCCCTAGAAAAGATACATTGTGATGTTTGGGGACCTGCATCAGTGCAATCTGTTCAACAATTTCGTTACTATGTCATTTTTGTGGATGACTTTTCTCAATATAGCGGGATATATCAAATGAGGCAGAAGTCAGAAGTTTATGATGTTTTTGTCATTTTTCAAAAGCTAGTGGAAAATCAACTTGATCACAAGATCAAAATATTTCAGAGTGATGGAGGAGGCGAGTTTACTAATATCAAACTTCAGAATCACTTACAGCAGTGTGGCATAAAGCAAAGTATTTCTTGTCCTTACACACCAGAACAAAATGGAATCTCTGAAAGGAAGCATCGACATGTGATTGAATTAGGCATGGCAATGTTATATCATGCTAGAGTACCTTTGAAATATTGGGTAGATGCCTTTATGACAGCAGTCTATATCATCAATATCCTTCCTACAACAAAGCTACACATGACTTCATCTCATTATAAACTGTATAAACAAAAACCAGATTATGCTCATTTACGAGTCTTTGGATCTGCCTATTATCCTTGCCTCAGGCCCTATACACAACATAAATTCGATCCAAGATCTCTCACATGCATATTTCTCGGCTATAGTGAGAGACACAAAGGCTACAGATGTCTCTTACCTACTAATTGACATGTCTATATCAGTAGACATGTAGTGTTCGATGAGGCAGTCTTTCCTTTTACTCAGTTAGTCACAACTGAACATCAACAAGGATCTGCACTATACAAACAATGGATAAGAGGAGTCTCTGGATTCAATAATACAAAACAGCACCAGTCAAAAGTCAATAAGCCTATTGAGCACTTGCAAAATACTAGATCAACTCATATAGTTCCTGATGTACAAGACAGTGGACTCAGTATAATTGATTCGATAGATATACCACAAAGGAATACAATACCCGATAATGTGATGCAGATTGTTTCTAATAATGCATCAGCTATTCTTGAACCGCCTCTTGTATCTGCAAATACTGAGGAACAAGAATATTCGAATCAAGAATCTGTTCCAATACCACAAAGTGATACAGAGCAAGCTCAAACCACTTCTGCATCAGGAAACACACAAGGTACTTGTTCTATCCATCCTATGCAAACTAGACTGAGATCTGGAATTGTTAAATCAAATCCAAAATATGCATGTCTAGCTGAATACAAAGTTCCTATTGAACCGAAATCAATAAAATCGGCTTTGGCAGACAAGGGATGGTATCAAGCAATGCAAGATGAAATGGATGCTCTATATCGAATAACACTTGGGAGTTAGTTCCTAGAACTAATCAAATAAATATAATTGGTTGCAAATGGGTGTTTAAGATAAAACTTGCTCCTGATGGCAGTCTTGATAGACTGAAAGCTCGACTTGTAGCCAAGGGCTTTCACCAAGAAGCAGGTATTGATTTTACAGAAACCTTCAGTCCTGTAATTAAGCATGCTACAATTCGACTAGTCTTGTCTGTAGCAATGATGAAACAATGGCAAATTCATCAACTTGATGTTAAAAATGCCTTCTTACATGGTACCCTAAGTGAAATAGTCTATATGGAACAGCCTCCTGGGTTTCAAGACTCACAGAGACCTCATCATGTATGTCTTCTCAAGAAATCCCTCTATGGACTTCGACAAGCCCCTCGAGCTTGGTTTGAAAAGTTCAGCAATTTCTTACTAGAATATGGTTTCTTCTGTAGCTCAATTGATCCATCATTGTTTATCTTACATACTGGAATAGAAACAATTCTCCTACTGCTGTATGTTGATGACATCATTTTAACTGGAAGTTCATCTTACATGCTCTCTAATCTCATTAACTCTCTCGGTCTCCAGTTTCACATGAAAAATGTAGGTGCACTTCATTATTTTCTTGGCATTGAAGTTAAGCGTGCTCCTGACAACCTGTTTCTTTGTTAAACTAAGTATGCAATTGATCTTCTAAATCGAGCTCATATGCTGGATTGTAAACCAATCTCAACTCCACTTTCATTGAGACCAAATGGTTTGCTTACTAATCCTATTCTTCTATCTAATCCAACTGAGTATCGAAGTTTGGTTGGTGGTCTCTAATACCTCACTCTAACTCGTGTAGATATTACCTATGCCACAAATGTACTATGTCAGAAGATGCAACAACCTACTCTTGCAGACCTTCAGAAATTAAAGAGAGTATTAAGATATATAAAAGGTACTGTCGATCTTGGAATATTCATCCATTCCAGAAGCACTATGCATCTCTATGGTTACTAGATGCGGACTTGGGCTATAATATCTTTGTCTTGACACTAGAAGATCAACCACTGGTTTCTGCACATATCTCGGATCCAATTTAATCTCTTGGGCAGCAAAGAAGCAACCAACAGTAAGTCGATCCTCTACAGAAGCAGAGTATCGTGCCCTTGCTTCCACTACAGCTGACCTCACTTGGATCAGTTTTGTTCTATGAGACATTGTTGCTCTCTTAAACCTCCTATTCATCTATACTGTGACAATAAGTCAGCCATCTCTCTCATTGCTAATCCCATCTTACATGCTAGAACTAAACATGTTGAAGTTGACTTCCACTTTGTTCGGGAAAAAGTTTCCTCAGGATCATTATAGGTACGATATGTTCCAAGTCATTGCCAACTTGCTGATATCTTTACTAAACCTTTGTCACGACTAGTACACCATCATATGCGAGTCAAATTGGGAATTTGTTGTCTCTCCATTCCCAATTTCAGGGGGAATGTTAAAGAACAGAGGTCAAAACCACAGTCTACAAATACCGATGGAAGTAAAGAAACAGAGCAAAACAAGCTGAAGCAAGAACATAGCAAAGTAAGCTGAAGCTGAAACAGGGCGGAGCTCGAAATAAGGAAAAACTGAGTTAGCGATCTATGAAGAAGTCAAAGAAGAAAAAAAAAAGGCTGAGCTGGTGATCTGTGAAGAAGCTAAGTTGGCAATCTAGAAACAGAAGATTGACTGCAGCTACGCCAAGAGCCGTACATGTGTCAATATAACAGTATAGTTAGTTTGATGATTCAATCTTGTAACAAAATACTATTAAGTCAGTTTTGAAAGGAGGTTCTTTGGAACGAAGATATATAAAGCTTCGTCTTTGTAGAAAGGGAGATAAGATAGATCATTCTCCCAATTCTCTCAGTTGCTTTTATTTTCTTTGAAGTAGAAATACAGTAGATTGTATAGGTTGAGAGGAAAGAAGAGAAGAAATCTTGTTCGATATATTGATCACTTTGTTCTATCAATATACAAAGTTCTTTTGTTTATACACATTTCATTCTTGAGTTCTGCATCTTCACACTAACCACACCACTCGACTTAGGAAAGAAATTCGCTGGTGAAGCTACTCATTATCAATTGACAGTTAGGCCATTAAGTTATTTTGGTAGATGTAGCTAAAATGTTTCTTTTAGCAATGCATTACTCAGAATGAGATGAAGAAAAAATGGATGTCGAATCGGATGAAGCAAGGACGGGTTTGAAATTTGAAGTTGTATAATATATAATAGAAACACATAGGCTTGATTTAATTCATAACGGATCAAAAACCTCCTAACCAATGATGTTGCTCAAGATTCAATTCTTTCTTAGGTTTTAGACTCTGGTATATTACAGATCTAAGATATGGGACTGGGGTCTAAATTCAACAACAATGGATTCCCTACACTACACTAATTCATATGTGTTGGGAATAATGGATCCCCGAAAACCGGATTCGACACCAAATCGAACCCCTAAATCAATGCGGAAGACGAAGCCCGGGAAAACAACACGCATCACCGATCCTAAAGCACACCACGGATTCGAGCGTACCTTTTAGCCACAGATTAAACACCGACGTTGATGGAGGAAGAGAAACTGAGCAATCCGATCCGATGAAGCCTTGAAGGGGAGGAAGAACAAGCCGTATGCTTACTGTCTTTTCTTTTGGGAGAGAGAGAGCGTGGAGAGAACGCACGTCTTTTCTTTTTCTAACGGTATATTTTTCTCTCTCTCTCCTCCCTTTTATACCTCTCTCCTTCCACGGGCCCTATTCCCATGGGCCGAGCTTTTTGGGCCCAACTTGGGCGGACGGGCCTTAAGCCCAATACCAATAAAAGCCTTCATCTCCCACTCGCACATGGTGGGCCGAACAGGATTCTCTTTACCTCTCTTCAACATTCATACTGGTGAATAATCCGTGCGACCAGCATACTTTGAGAGCTCGTTGCTATACATCTGTTAGGAATATATAGCAGCTCATAATGGGCGTCACACTCCGAGTAGATTTAGTATGCAGTACCCTAGATCGATCGATCACATTTATATCTCTCTTGATCTCTTTTAAACAATGATATATATATTGTATTCACAATTATAATTATCACAAAGACAGTCATAATTGATCGACCAGTGAATACAAAACCACAATGTGATTCTCCAAAAATCGATCTTCCTCTTTCCTTCAAACTCTCAATTTCAGTTCAGCTTGCTTTTCTAGAAATGCCCCATTAGATCGAATCATCTCATGACCATTGGCAACACCCTAAGATAGCAAACACTAAATAGAAATCTTGAGAATAAGTAAGAGTCATGAGGGGACTAAAAATTGAGGAACTCTTTTCCTCAAGAGTCTCACACGTCATAAAAGTTGAGATCAAACTTTTTGCCACTCTTATTGGTCGTCTCATGCATACGTAGTATGAAATACGTATTACGGTATTAACTCCTTTCCCATGGAGCGTATGTCTACACTTTTCAATACCGTACAGATGATAGTTCAGACATACCTAATGTCTAACTTGAGTTCACGTATCTACTCAATCACAAAATTCATCAGAACTCACATCTGGCATCTTAGACAGATAAAGTAAAACATGTGGGGTATTTTACTTTCGGACATGGTAAGTATTATGTCCTCATCTTAACACTTAGTTAAGGCGACATACGTATTTTAAGCTTGAGCTCTCGATTATCACCTAGATAATAAGCTTAAAAACAGTCTCATCTCTATTTATCACATAGTAAACAGAGGCGATTACCCGTGTGAGTGGGCTAATCTTATATCTGTCCGACATACTTCTCAACTTAAAATAATGCACTGAGCATTAAGATGCATAAAGATCATACAAAGATTCATAGGCATTAATCAATGAAAAACAAAATTTCATAAATGTGAACAACTCAGGGAAATTACAATTCAGTACATCAGACTCTACGCAATCCTAGAGATTTTACATGACCACAAAACACATCTCTAGGTATTGGCTTTGTCATAGGATCTGCTACCATTCTATGCGTAGATATGTACTGTAAGTTCACATCCTTTCGTGCAACCATATCTTTTACAAAGTTATACTTGGTATCTATATGTTTGGTCTTGCCATGATACTTTGGATCTTTGGTGTACGCTATAGCTGCTTGGCTATCACGGTTAACCAACAATGGATTTGCAGCTTTCTCATAACACCTAAATGATCCAAAAATCTCTTAAGCCAAACTCCTTCTTGTACCGCTGCGATAATGCCACGAACTCAGCTTCCATCGTGGACAAGGCTATACACGTTTGCTTCTTCTTGCTCCATGATATGGCGCCATTGTTCAGTAAGAAAGCAAATCCAGAGGTAGATTTTCTTTCATCTAAATCTCCTCCCCAATCAGCATCTGAATAGCCTTCAAGTCGCAGATCCCTTCCTTGGTAATTCAACTTGTAGTCAGCAGTTCCCTTCAGATACCTCAGTATTCTCTTGACGGCTTTCCAATGTGTTGGACTTGGATTGGATTGGTATCTACTCACCATTCCAACTGCAAAACATATGTCGGGTCTTGTACACATCATAGCATACATCAAGCTCCCAACAGCACTAGCATAAGGAACATGTTTCATTTGTTCCTTCTCTTGTGGAGTCCCTGGACACAGTCTATGGCTCAATCCTTCACCTTTTGCAATAGGAGTGTCTATGGGTTTACAGTCTTGCATACGAAATCGTTCAAGAACCTTATTTATATAGGTTTCTTGCGAAAGAGACAACGATCTCTTCGAACGATCTCTCGAAATCTTAACTCCAAGAATGTATGCAGCCTCACCCATATCCTTCATCTCAAAGTTAGAAGACAACCATCTCTTGACAGTATTAACCAACTCCATATTGCTTCCGGCAATCAGTATATCATCAACATATAATGATATGATCACAAATTGATCCTTGGATCTTTTGATATATACACAATGATCCTCATCAATCATTGTAAAATCATATGCCACTATGGCATTATGAAAACGTATATACCATTGTCTTGATGACTGCTTAAGACCATATATCGACCTCAAAAGTCGACATACTTTTTCTTCTTGGCCTTTCACTATGAAACCAACAGGTTGTTCCATATATATTTCTTCCTCTAATTCTCCATTGAGGAAAGCAGTCTTTACATCCATTTGATGTAACTCAAGATCCAGACTTGCCACTATTGCCAGAATAATGCGAATCGAGGTAAATCTCACTACAGGAGAAAACGTATCTTCATAATCAATTCCTTCCTGTTGATTATACCCTTTCGCCACAAGGCGAGCCTTATGCCTTTCAATCGAGCCATCAGCCTTTCGCTTTATTTTGAGAACCCATTTGTTCCCAATAGCTCTGCGTCCTTTTGGAAGATCAACCAGCTCCCAGACTTGGTTTGATTTCATTGACTCCATTTCCTCTTCCATTGCATGAATCCACTTTTCCTTACTAGGGCAATTCAGAGCCTCATTGATATTTCTTGGCTCATCCTCATCTTGTGGAGCAACCATAAAAGTTTCCCCTTCAATGTCAAAACGTCGACGGGGAATACTTTGGCGACTTGTTCGCCGTATGGGAGATTGTACACTTTGCACATCATTCCCTATTATGCTCCCACTTGGATGAACTCCACTAATATCATTGTCTTGATCCAATGTCTCAAATAGGGAGTGATCTTCCCCTATTTCGCCCTTCTTAGGAAACTCATCCTCTAAGAATGTGACATCTTGTGATTCAAATTCAGTTATACTCCCACTTTCTTGCTAACCAATGAACACATACCCTTTTGAGTGTTCCGAGTATCTTATGAAAATACTCTTCTTTCCTTTGAGACCCAATTTCCCAAACTTGTGAGAGGACTCATGTGTATAGGCAGCACAACCCCATGGCTTAAGAAAACTCAAGTCCGGTTTTCTACCTGTCCATAACTCATATGGAGTGGAAGTAACTGATTTGGAAGGCACTCGGTTAAGTATATACGCAGCAGTTAACAATGCATCACTCCAAAAGGTGATAGGCAAGTTAGCATGCGCCATCATGGACCTAACCATTTCCAGTAGGGTTCTGTTTCTTCTTTCCGCAACACCATTTTGTTGAGGAGTATACGGAATAGACAACTGTCTTTCTATTCCTTTTTCATCACATAATTTTCTGAACTCATCAGATAAATATTCTCGACCTCGATCGGATCTCAATGCTTTTATTTTCTTGTCTAATTGATTCTCTACCAGGTTCATAAACCTTTTAAAACAACTTATTGCTTCAGATTTATGAGAAATCAAATAGACATATCCGAATCGAGTATAATCATCAATAAAAGTGATGAAATAAACAGCCCCATGCCTTCCTTTCACATTCATTGGACCACAGACATCAGAATGGATTAAATGCAGAGGAAATTCAGCTCTTTTTCCTTTTCCAAATGGTTTCCTTGTCGTTTTCCCTTCTAGGCAATGCTTACATATGGACAAATCGACTTTTTCAATATTGCCCAACAAGCCCTCTTTGGCTAGTCTATTCATACGCTGTTGGCCAATGTGACCAAGTCTAGCATGCCACACATTCACATCATTATCATATTTATTAGGAGACGTGAGAAGGGAATAACAAACATTAGCATTAACATAATCAATATCTAATACAATAAAACCATCCAGAAAATAACCACAACCATAGTAATTTGTATCCAAAAACAAATTCACACCTCTACTATAGAAGTTCATATTAAAACCTAATTTAACCAACACTAATACGAGACACTAAATTCCGACGAATCTCGGAGCATACAACACATCATGAAGAAACAAAGTGCGTCCACCACGCATATTCAGTTGGCATGTGCCAATTCCTTTCACTTCAGCTCTGGAGTTGTTTCCCACATAGATCCACTTAGTTCCAGTTGGTACTCGTCGGAATTCCACGAAGGATCCTCTATCCTTCGCTACATGGTCCGTTGCTCTGAATCCACAGTCCACAAAGGATTAGACTCGAGTTAAGAACACAGAACTTCGACACATAAGCAAAGTTCTGAAAAGTACAAGGGTGCATACCTTCTTTGGCTCACGACAGTCGCGAGCATAGTGACCCTTCTTGTCACAGTTGTAGCATTTCACCCTTGCAAGCTTTTTCATGCGAGGACGCTTCCCTCTTCCATGTTGGTTAAATTTGGGTTTCTTCCCTGAAGGACCTGCTTCTTCCTTGCCTTTCCCCTTATCAAACCAGTTAGGGCGCTTGCGTTTGGAGCTCGAAGCTCCATTTGAGCTAGAACTAGCATGATAGAGTTCAGCATCCGGCTTAGCCGCCAACAGGCGGTCCTCTTCCAGCTCAAGATGACGCATTGCATCCTCAAAGGTTTTGATATTTTCATTATGAGTCAAGTGCACCTTCATATGCTCCCAACTCTGAGGCAAGGAACGAATCATTGCTTGCACTTGCTGCTCATCTGTGAGGACATGGCCAGCATCTCTCAGCTCAGTTATCATGTTTGACATCTTTCTAAGATGTTGCTTCATGGTCTGACCATGAGGCTTCTTATAAGAGTCAAACACGATAGTGAGCTGCCTCGATCTAGTCACCGAAGTATGACCAAATCTAGCTGCCAATGCCTCCCACATTTCCTTGGCATTGTCAAAACGCCGAAACTCTCGCATGACGTCATTTTCCATGCTGCTCAGCAACGTGATGCGAGCTAGAGAGTTCATTCTTTTCCACAAAGAAAAAGCTTCTTTGTCTCTTTTGTGCTGTGCAGTGGTTCCATCTTCAGGTTCTACCATGGTCATGACAAGAGCCTCAAGTGCTTCTTGCTCTTCCAGCACATATTGGATTTTCATTTGCCAAATTTCATAGTTGTCTCCATTGAGCTTTTCACCTTTGTTCAGCTCGGCAACTATGCTCTTTGTGGTTGAAGCCATTGATCTGAACAAATCAGACAAATATGCACGAATTATTAATGCCTATCATTTATGCATCCCTATTTACATAGACCCATAATATCAATGAATAATTTCAAGTAAGGCTTCAGAATCAAAAGGTCACTACGTTTCCAATCATCCTCCAAAATCCTAACTTAAAACTATCATTAATATGATTGTCATATGCAAAATCAATTCTATGAAGCTACAAAAACTTCTAAAAACTACCTACAGCTAATTACCCACAGCAACCAGCAATAACAGAAAGCAACAGATAATTGACATACAATTAAAAACAATAATGCTTTCAATTAACACAATTAGGTAGTAATCATTACATAATATGTCCACAAATCACACTTAACATATATCAGTCAATACAACTAACACCAAGTCAGCACACGAACTGGGAAAGATCCTCTTTTGTTCAATTTCTTGATCTTTTCCCTTGAAACAATATAGTAATATTCATTTACAAAATCCATCACAATTTTCTTATAGGAAGCAGCTCCGTTGACATCCCATATGCGATTCAACACATCTTGCCATTCAGGTGGAAGAGTGTTTATGAAAAATCGCACCATCTCTGACTGTGACATAGGACGACCATTCCATATGACCTGTTCAAGGACATGATCAATTAAGTCACCTCTCTCCCATCGATGATCAGTCAGCTCAGCTATCAACTTAGACAGCCTATCCTTTTGTTCATCGGTAACTGCGCGAATAGGTGTGCGCAACCTTAGGGGAGGCATAGTTCCTGCAACAAATGCAGAACAAATAAGGGATCACATTATAATCCACATAGACTTAATTGAAAAAGAAACACATTCTTTTCCTCCTTTTTTTTTTTTTTTGGGTCAACGGTCAACGGTCAACGGTCAACGGTCAACGGTCACGGTTGTCGGTCAATGGTCAACGGTCAGGTCGCCGGTGGTCGGACCGGTCGGGCCGGTCGGGCGTCGGACCGTTCGCGGACCGACCGCACGTGCCGTGCGCGTGCGTGCGGGGATGACGTCACGAGACGTCATCCGGCACGGGCACGGGCGTCGTGCTGAGTTGGGTCGGTCGGGTCGGGTCGGGTCGCCGGCCGGTGACCGCCCGGCGAAATGTCGTCGGCGATGACGTCATCGGTGACGTCATCCGAGCGGTTACCGACCGTTGGATGACGTCACGATGACGTCATCGCGTGACGTCAGCACGCGTCGGTCCGCGGACCGGCGCGTGCCGGTTCGCCCGCCGGCGGCGTGCACGCGCTTGGCGATCCAGCGCTTCCGGGCGCGTCGCGCCCACGCGCAGCGCCTTCCGGCCGCGCGTGTGGGCGCGTGCGGCGTCGCCCGGCGGCGCTCGACGTATCGCCGGACTCGTCTCGATGTCGCCTTTCTTCCTATGCCATCACAATTTGATTTCGACTTACGAAAACTCGGAAAAATGGCCGAAAAGCGCTCGGGTGTCGGGATTTTTGCCCCGATCCGTACGGCCGAAGTTCTTTTTGCGAAAAATCAATCAAAAATCATCAAACAAGTCGGGAAAACGTGAACTAGGGCTCTGATACCAATGTTGGGAATAACGGATCCCCGAAAACCGGATTCGACGCCGAATCGAACCCCTAAATCAATGCGGAAGACGAAGCCCGGGAAAACACGCATCACCGATCGTAAAGCACACCACGGATTCGAGCGTACCTTGTTAGCCACAGATTAAACACCGCGTTGATGGAGGAAGAGAAACTGGTCTTGTTCGATCCGATGAAGCCTTGAAGGGGAGAAGAAAATCCTTCGTATGCTTCTTGGTTTTTCTTTTGGGAGAGAGAGCGTGAGAGAAAACGTACGTCTTTTCTTTTTAAAAACAACGGTATGTTTTCTCTCTCTCTCCTCCCTTTTATACCTCTCTCCTTCCACGGGCCCTATTCCCGTGGGCCGGCTTTTTGGGCCCAACTTGGGCGGACGGGCCTTAAGCCCAATACCAATAAACAAATGAGGGGAGGGCACCTTCTTATACTTGAGACCCTTGGATTACATCCGTTGATCTAGAATTTATCCGGCGGATGAGATCGCACCGTCCCAACTACTGACATTAATGTCAACTACCATATACCGATATAAATAAAGCTAGAGACTTCTAGAGTACAGCTCAATGACGGTTTCGCCCGCCCTCGGAAAATTCTGGAAGGAGACTTGTTGGGAATCCCATTGAGCACATGAGGTCCTCCTCGTCATGGCACGGTTCTTCATCTTCGGAAACCTCTTGATCGTGACACCAGCTACAGAATATGACTTACGGCACCAAGGGACCATTCCGAGGTATCATGTTTTCGTGCCCATATCATTGTGCCTTTCCAAATGCTTTATGTTATTCAACGCAAGTTTCATTTGTGGAATTCTTGAAGTGCATCAATGGCGGACTCTATCGTGCTTGACAAGCTCAAGCCCTCACCGAATTGCCTAGGCGATGTT